>CM060613.1:2103976-2186476 GCA_030578255.1 Tiaroga cobitis
TTTCGGTCGTGGAAATCCATTAGCTACTAAAACTTCTTTGTCGTTGTGGAGAGCGCAGTGCAACGACAGACGCCACGGGAAAATCGGACCGAATTTTACTATTAATAATAAAAGATAAGCTAATGTGCATTGTAAATGTCAGTAATTTATCTTTTTTGACTAATTCTTTGTATAAAACTGATTTAAAGGCTAAAATATGTGAGGTTTATCTTTTTATAAAACCTTTTTTGTCAAAACTTTATTTGAACTTGTACATGTTAGTAGATAACATGTTGCAAGACACTCCTTTAAAATCTGGCCATCATTTTTAATGTTATTATTTTAATATTTATGCAAACAAAAAGTGCATATTGATACTATTTTTTTGTTATTTGCTGGTTTTCGTCATAAAACTTGGTGAATTGATTTTATTTAGTAGTATTAGTACTTTTTGAACAGGATTCTGTGATAACCGTGATCATTTTGGTCACTATAATCATGAAATGAAATTTTCATGCCATTTCATCTCTAGTTATGATCCACTATAAAATCAACTATAATTATGTGTTTACAGTATAATATGCAAAGTACAATTTTCTATAAAAATTTTCTCTGACATTTAAGGGTGACATATATACCTATAAAAACTCTTTTAGGTCTAAAACAGTTTGGATAGCTGTTAATATGAGAGTTATGAGACATTATTTAAGATATTTAAGTATTGTATTACATGAGTAGCTCTCGGCCACTTTCATTTTTAAAAAGTAGCTCTCAATTGAAAAAAGGTTGGAGACCCCTGCTCTACGCTATAGACTACGCATTGGTTTTCATTTATACTTCTGCGTCGTTGTCTGCATTGATGCACGCAGAGGGAACATGTGAAACCCGAGGGAGCGGTTCTAGCGGACCAATCACAGCGCTTGCGTCCGCGTAGAATTGACGCGTTACATTTTCGGAGAGGTGCACGTCAGGGTACGCCGAAGGGTACGCGCGCTACACACAGCCTACGACTACGGCGGGAGGTCGACGCAGAAATATAAATTTGGGCTTTAGTGTTGTACTGTAGAGTGTACGACTCAAAGTAATACTAATAATTAATACAATTATTAAAACTTTATTTTTAAGGCATATCATAGTTTTTTCTTTCACGTTTTAATTTTAACAGTGAAACCAAAACTTTATTTGCCAAAAAATAAAAATAATTGTTACATTTTTATTTGATCACATTTAAAAATCCCTTTATTTAATTATTTTTGATAATATATTTGCATCAAATCAAACAGTACATCCAGAAAACACAAAATTTCTGAAAAAATAAAACAAACATTTCACAGGGCCCTATTGTAAAAAATTATTTTTATTTTATTAAATTGTTAATGTTTTATGGATTCAATTGATTTGACACGTTTTTGATTATGACTAAAAATTAATTAAATAATTCAAACGGAATCCAGAAAATTGAAAAAATGGAATTTGGGGAAAAATAAAACCAATTCCATAAACATAACTTATTACAATTTAGTAAAATTTGATGTCTCATGATTTCAATTAATTAGACATGCTTTCTGATTAATAAAAATGTAATTGAAATGCATAAATCTTGAAAAAAAGGCTTAAATTGTTTTAGTGCGGAATCCAGAAGTAAAATGGAAAAACATGGAATTTGGGAGAAAAATAATGGAATTTTGGTAAAAAATATAAATAAATAAAAGGATTTAATAGGGCTCTAAAAATGTCATTTTTATTTAACTTTCAATAAATTGCTGATAAATTGTACGAGTTTCATGATTTTAATTAATTACATTACTAAATGTAATGTAACCATTTAAACTGAATTCAGAAAAAACCTGTTTTATTATTAGGGCCCTAAAATGTTATTTTTAAAAAACTTTTAAGAAAATTTTGTAAAATTGTACGTCTCATGATTTAAATGAATCAGACATGTTTTTTGATTAATACAAATGTACTTAAAATGCACAAATCTTGAAAAAAGGCTTAAGTGCGGAATTCAGAAAAATTTAAACGAAAGAAAAAATGGAACTTGAGAGAAATATAATGGAATTTTGGAGAAAAAAAATGAAATGGATTTAATAGTGCTCTAAAAAATTTATTTGAATGTAACTTTCAATAAATTGTTGTTAAACTGTATAAGCTTCATGATTTCAATGAATTACATTTTAATTACTAAATTTAATGTAACAATTTAAACGGAATTCAGATTTTTTTATTATTATTATTATTTGTGTCTCATTTCCAGCTACAGATATTTGTTAAACACTTTGACTGTAGTTTCAGCACCAGACCTGTGTGTTTCTAAACCCTTCACAGAACGGTTCCTCGACTCCTCAGGGAAAAGAACGACTCCTGCCAGTTTTCTCCCGTTCGGCGCTGGTCCTCGCGTGTGTGTGGGAGAATCTCTGGCCAGGATCGAGCTGTTCCTGTTCATCAGTCGCCTCCTACAACGCTTCCGCTTCAGCGTCCCGTCGGGAGCTTCATTACCAGACCTGACGGGCCGGTTCGGGGTCGTGCTTCAACCTCAGCGCTACACTGTTCGAGTCACACCGCGACACTGAGCCCAAACTGCAGTCTCCTCTGTTAGACACCAGGTGGCGGCACTGAGTCATTCATCACTTAAAGGGACAGTGCATCCAAAAATGAAAATTAGCCCATGATTTACTCACCCTCAAGTCATCCTAGGTGTATATGACATTCTTCTTTCAGACGAATACAATCTGAGTTATATTAAAAAATGTCCTGACTCTTCCAAGCTTTATAATGGCAGTGAATGGCTGTTTCTGTTTTGAAGTCCATAAAAGTGCGTCTATCCATCATAAAAGTGCATCTATCCATGATAAAAGTGCATCTATCCATCATAAAAGTGCATCTATCCATCATAAAAAGTGCATCTATCCATCATAAAAGTGCATCTTTTCATGATAAAAGTCCATCTATCCATCATAAAAGTGCATCTATCTATGATAAAAGTGCATCTATCCATCATAAAAAGTGCATCTATCCATCATAAAAGTGCATCTATCCATCATAAAAGTGCATCTATCCATGATAAAAGTGCATCTATCCATCATAAAAGTGCATCTATCCATCATAAAAAGTCCATCTATCCATCATAAAAGTGCATCTATCCATGATAAAAGTGCATCTATCATCATAAAAAGTGCATCTATCCATCATAAAAGTGCATCTATCCATCATAAAAGTGTATCTATCCATCATAAAAGTGCATCTATCCATCATAAAAGTGCATCTTTTCATGATAAAAGTCCATCTATCCGTCATAAAAGTGCATCTATCCATGATAAAAGTGCATCTATCCATCATAAAAGTGCATCTATCCATGATAAAAGTGCATCTATCCATGATAAAAGTGCATCTATCCATGATAAAAGTGCATCTATCCATGATAAAAGTGCATCTATCCATCATAAAAGTGCATCTATCCATGATAAAAGTGAATCTATCTATCATAAAAGTGCATCTATCCTTGATAAAAGTGCATCTATCCATGATAAAAGTGCATCTATCCATTATTAAAGTGCATCTGTCCATCATAAAAGTGCATCTGTCCATCATAAAAGTGCATCTGTCCATCATAAAAGTGCATCTATCCATCATAAAAGTGCATCTATCCATCATAAAAGTGCATCTATCCATCATAAAAGTGCATCTATCCATCATAAAAGTGCATCTGTCTATCATAAAAGTGCAAAGCCTGTGTATCGAACACTACCTGTCCACATTCTATAAATTTCAGTATTGTATGCTAGTATGCTATTAGATACCATTGATCTCTCAAACACAAATCAAGTTTCTTCGAACAATTTTACCTTATGAGTTTTTTACTTCTTTGGAATGGTATGAAACTTGGTAAAGGTTTTGGCACTTGAAATTTGAGCATAAAAAAAATCATAGACATGCTTCGAAAAGGTTAAATGTTCCTGAAAACACTTGTGTTTCTCGCGGTCAGAAACCGAGTCGAGTTTCCTCTAGTGGAAGCGTTTGGTACTGCAGCCGAACTCACTCTCACTGAACGCTCGTCTACTGAGAGATCAACCTCAGATTTGGAGCACAACTTGTTTAGATTTATGGCTTTAACTCAGTTCTAGAGTAAAACATGTTTTGGAAAATATATGTTTCATATCAAAATAAAACTAGTATTATTGTGCATTTTTCATGACCAAAAACCTTTTAAGTTTAAACTTTTTTCACTCCAGCAATAATTTCCCAAGCGTCTTCTTTAAAAAGAGATCAAACTTAAGTTGAACATTATCAAACTAAAATATAGCCTACATTCATTTCATTCAAATAATATATACACTCACCTAAAGGATTATTAGGAACACCTGTTCAATTTCTCATTAATAAAATTATCTAATCAACCAATGACATGGCAGTTGCTTCAATGCATTTAGGGGTGTGGTCCTGGTCAAGACAATCTCCTGAACTCCAAACTGAATGTCAGAATGGGAAAGAAAGGTGATTTAAGCAATTTTGAGCGTGGCATGGTTGTTGGTGCCAGACGGGCCGGTCTGAGTATTTCACAATCTGCTCAGTTACTGGGATTTTCACGCAAAACTATTTCTAGGGTTTACAAAGAATGGTGTGAAAAGGGAAAAACATCCAGTATGCGGCAGTCCTGTGGGCGAAAATGCCTTGTTGATGCTAGAGGTCAGAGGAGAATGGGCCGACTGATTCAAGCTGATAGAAGAGCAACTTTGACTGAAATAACCACTCGTTACAACCGAGGTATGCAGCAAAGCATTTGTGAAGCCACAACACACACAACCTTGAGGCGGACGGGCTACAACAGCAGAAGACCCCACCGGGTACCACTCATCTCCACTACAAATAGGAAAAAGAGGCTACAATTTGCAAGAGCTCACCAAAATTGGAGAGTTGAAGACTGGAAAAATGTTGCCTGGTCTGATGAGTCTCGATTTCTGTTGAGACATTCAGATGGTAGAGTCAGAATTTGGCGTAAACAGAATGAGAACATGGATCCATCATGCCTTGTTACCACTGTGCAGGCTGGTGGTGGTGGTGTAATGGTGTGGGGGATGTTTTCTTGGCACACTTTAGGCCCCTTAGTGCCAATTGGGCATCGTTTAAATGCCACGGCCTACCTGAGCATTGTTTCTGACCATGTCCATCCCTTTATGGCCACCATGTGCCCATCCTCTGATGGCTACTTCCAGCAGGATAATGCACCATGTCACAAAGCTCGAATCATCACATGACAATGAGTTCACTGTACTAAAATGGCCCCCACAGTCACCAGATCTCAACCCAATAGAGCATCTTTGGGATGTGGTGGAACGGGAGCTTCGTGCCCTGGATGTGCATCCCACAAATCTCCATCAACTGCAAGATGCTATCCTATCAATATGGGCCAACATTTCTAAAGAATGCTTTCAGCACCTTGTTGAATCAATGCCACGTAGAATTAAGGCAGTTCTGAAGGCGAAAGGGGGTCAAACACAGTATTAGTATGGTGTTCCTAAAAATCCTTTATATATATATATATATATATACTGTGTGTGTGAGTGTGTGTATTTGACCTTTTGCACGAAGCAGGTCAAAGGTTTCTGTTCTCTGTATGAAGTAACGTCTTGTTTTTAACGAATGGATTAAATAAAACAAAATGATGAATTCCATTTAATTTAATCAATCACAATTCATCAGTTCTCTTTAAAGCACCAGTGATTCATTAAACACCATTTACAATCAGTCTCTGTCACACACACACACACACTCACTGGGCAAACAGAGATTACAAAGACAGGCTGCTAATTGTGTGGTTTCAGTAAAGCGTTTAGTCTTTAAATGTTTGAATTACACCGTTCACAGCGCCGCACATCAACGTCAAACACACTCTATTGCTCACACTAGAGTGGGTCGTCATAGTAACGCCATGGTAACGCAACAGTGATGCTGGTAACACTGTCGATATTCTAAGATGGAACACAGAACCCCTCTGACAACATTAAATAGCAGCACACCAAACACTCAGATCAGCATGCTTACAAAATAGAGATCATTTCATATCGAGCTTATATACTAGATTTACTAGATTTATTCTTATGTATAATTATATCTATTTCCATATATATATATATGTATGATGGATTCAACTAATTCTGTCTTTAGGCTGAATGAATCTCACGAAAACGTGAAATAAAAAAGTTAGAATCATGTACAGTAACAGTTAAATGTTATTTTGTAAATGTATATGTATGTGTGTATATATATATATATATATATATATACAGGGTGTAATTATATATATATATATATATATATATATATATATATATATATATATATAAATTAAATAATACAAATGTGTATATATATATATATTGACTTTTTTCATGATATTTAATCACATTTTCTTCTCTGAATGGTAATTATTGTGATTATTATTGTTGTGTTTTCTGTAATTTTCATTATTTTCTATTCATTATTAATACAATGACTTTTTTAATTTGAATCTATATATGAATGGCAGTAGAACACATACTGTCATGACGTACCTATATTATACAATGCAAATATTATTTGTTCACATGACAGTAACGGTTAAATGTGCTTAATTGTCATGAAATGAATGCAAAAATTGTTAAGGTCCTAAAAACAGGGTGTTTTCTTAATGCAAAATATATTTTCTTATTTCTATCATCTGATTACGGCATGAAATGTGATGTTCGTGAGATTCACCCGCCTGAGCGTCGTTAATGAACAATGTCGTACATAGCAAGACGTAAACGAATGTTAATAAAAAAGCACAATAAATGGAGAACCGAAGCAAAAGTCATGTCCTGAGGTGTCGTCTTGATTCTTTGTTAGTGGTTTGCGATGCAGCATCTGTGTTGGCCAAGCTGGTGTTCTGGAGAAACGCTTCCTTCAGGTAATGACGCGAACGTGTTCTGCATTACCCACAATTCCATGGGAAGGGCGTTTGTGTATGTTGTTTTATCACAACTGTCGGTGTTCTTTTCAAAAACTAATGAGCAAAAGCAGCAGTCGGACTGTCAAGAGAGAAAGTAGGAAAGAAGAGGAACATTTTAAAGGTCCGTTCCGCTCGTCCTGTCAGAACACTGTCCACTGTTTAGGGTGTGTCTTCAGGTCGCCTTGTGCAGAGCAATTTTTACTACTACGAATGGCCAAAATTCAAACAAAAGTAAGTGTTGCATTATAGGTTATATTAAACATTTTAATGTAAAAAGTTGTTAAATTAGGAATGAAATTATGCTTCAATGGAATGTTTATTCCTCCATTGCATGATGGGCCAAATCAAAGGTCATCGCAGGCCGACGTTGGTCTGGTTTGGGCATCTCTGATCTAGTGTGTGTGTGTTAACAGAAACAGACACACTACCGGTCAAAAGTGCGGAATAATTAAGATTCGTGAATGTTTTTGAAAAGTCTCACCAAGGCTGCGTTATTTGACCCCCCCCCCCCCCCAAAAAAAACAGTAAAAATTGTGAAATATTTTTAGAAATTAAAACAGCTGTTTTCTATGTGAATATATAGTTAATTGTAATTTATTCCTGTGATCAAAGCTGAATTTTTAGCATCAGTCTTCAGTCACATGATTTATTTTGTTGCTGACTTGATCTTAGTTATTTCAAAATTTACGGTAGTGTGTGACCTTAAGCTTCTAATGTCAGTCTGTACAGTTGCTCTCACACAGCGTCACTGATTTTAAGATCTACAGTCTCACACTCATTTATGCACTCGGTCAGTCTGTTTCCATTGCAATGATGACCGCGTCAGTGGGCGGAGTCACAGATGAGACAGGCCACACCTCTTTCCCACCCCCATCGCCTGGCATCTGTCTGGCTCTGGCCGAACAATCTGGACTATCATGAAGAAGAGTGTCATCCGTCCCAACGGCCGACTCTACCGGTAAGTGTCCTCCTCCTTCCTCCTCCTCGTCATCCTCTTCTTCAGGTTCCACCCGGCAACGGCAAACCTCGATGCCAGAGTCGCCAGTCAGCCGTCGCTGCTGGAAGTGCGTTTGGTCGACGTCCAGGTCACTCACGGCGGAGTCACGGCGCTCGGGTTCGACGCCGGGAGAAAACACAGCGGATCTGGGCGGAGACTGAGGGGGCGGAGCTACAGGCTCCTCCCTCTTCTCCTCGGGGCGAACGCCAAGCGGATCGGAGATCGAGAACAGGTGCAGAGATGAAGAGGACGAGATCGAAACGCTGGTTATATTCTTCGACGTCGGGCTGTTAGTATTGTTTGCATCACAGATATTGTTAGTATTAATGGTTTGGGATGCATCTAATATGTCAGTAACGTTATCTGTGCTACTAGTGTTGAGGTTCTTCACCGGTTTCGTGTTACCATTGCAATCCAAGGGGGCGGAGCATGGAAGCCCCGCCCCCTTGGAACATGGAAGCTCCGCCTGCACGACCTCGATCGGTGATTGGCCACTGTCGTTAAATGGAACGCTCTCGTTGTGCATGACTGCGGCGTGGGCGTGGCCAGACTCGCTGAGGGAGGGCGTGGAGGCGTGGCTTGTGTCGGTCTCATCCGTGAGTTGGGCTGACGAGGGGGAGGAACTACAGGGTGATGACGGACAGCAGGAGTCACATGAGCAGCTGGTGTAGTTGTCGGAGCTCTGGGATGACATCATGTGACTCGGGCCCGGGTGGGCGGAGCCTCGTGGGTAGGCCACGGAGCTGTAGGGAGGGGGGGGGGTGCTGGGCTGGGCTGCTACTTCCTCATAGGATGGCAGTTTAAGTGAGGCGAGGAAACCTGCCAATGAGAACTCAAGATTAATATACTTAGTTTAGCTTTGTGCCCGTTTTCATTTAGACTCTTAAAGGGGTCGCACACCGGACGAGAAGCGCAGCGTCGCGTCTAGAACAACTCGAGGTATCGCACACCGGACGCACATTTTCTCAGTTTATGGCCAGCAATATTGTTGTGTTGAAGGACATTATGAAATTAAGATGTTATTGCTATGTTATGATTGTACTGTACAATTAAATACAATCGTTGCTGAGTCTGCAGTCTGAACACTTTACCTCAGGACGTCCGTTAACTGAATTAATTGAGAATCTCACCTGAAAATCAGATAATTTTCATCCGCGCAGCTGATTTCTGTCAATGAATGTAAAACTAAATGTGTCTTGCAGCACAGGGTGAAGTCAGTACATACATTAACCACGATTTGAGACAAATCTAATGTAAATTTAATATAAAACTATGTAAATGGTGCTCTGTGGCACGGCAGGATTTTGAACCTGAGCACTGCCGGTGTGTGTACACACACTCAGAAAATAATGTGTTCGAATTTTAAAGACGTGCGCTGCGCTTCTCGTCCGGTGTGCGACCCCCTTAACTGTATAATTTGTGTTCCTCCAACTATTCACAACAATTCTGCTATAGATTTGCACAAAAAGAAACAGAGGGGGATTTATTTTGTGATTTTTTTTTATTGTGTTCTGCACTATTATGTTACTAACATGATTGAATTAGCATTGTATATTGCAGTGTGTATTATGAATTGGGTCTTTGATGAATTGCTTATGTTTAGTTGCTTTTCTGCTAAATGCATTAATGTAATAGAATTATTTGATATCTTATGATATTGCTGATATCTTAATCTACATTTAGATTTCTGGGAAAAAATTTTTGTTTAAACCAAGGCACTTATATAATAATAACTACTGTTTATTTATTAAATTAATTATTTATTAATCTTTCTTTTCTGCATTTCAGAAGCTTTTCTTTAGCTTACCAATGTAGTTTATGCTAAACCTCTCATTGTGCACTTGAATATTTGATAAATATATATGAATAAGTATATAGTTTTATGTCAAATTCCTCATTTGCAAGTTGGTTAAAAGTGTTTTCTGAATGAATAAATGTAAATAAGCCCTTAAATGCTTTTTCCTTACTGTCCCAGCACTAAAATGGTATTTTTTATAAATTTTTGCTTCAATTGTATCATTCTCTGCAAATGAAATGAACAAAAAGGAGTCGTGAGAGTCACAATTCTGAATTTTCCACTTTATTTTTGTGTGTGTGTGTTTCTTTAAAGTAATTTTATATTTGTTTTTCTGGTCGATATGACAGTGGATGCAACATCACGCAAAAGCCTGAAAAAAACAAGATTAATTGAGGATTTATTTCATTTTTTTGAGGATGTATGTTATAATTTTTATGATTGAAATGTTTTTATGAAGATAAAAATAACTGAGTGCAGCTTTTACCCTGAGATTTTTCAAATGTCCAATAATTTGCATCCAAGTGTGAATATTTTTTGTATGTAATATACCAAACTTTACAGTGTTATTCCTGTCTATATTCTGAAGGTTTTTACTGAGGGGTTTGTTCATATATCATTCACACTGATTTATATAACATTTTATTCCTAAAAACATGGTAAAAATGTATTTATTTCTGGCTGTTGACAGTATTTTATGATTCATGCAGTGATGAAAAGAGAAATCCAAAATCCCCTCAGTAAAAACCTTGAACTCTAATATGTCAACTTAATCAAACATGAATTTTGATCCTGGCTTTATCTGATGTTCAGATTTATTTTCTGGAAATGTATACAAATTAGTGCATATTTAAGTAGATAGTGTCTCATTTGTACATTTAAACTTAAACTTGTAATACAAAACAATTGTCTTAATTTACTGTGATTAATCGACTGGGGAATTATGGCGATATCCGTTAGTTAAATTTGAAACGCTTTTAGAGTGTCTTATAATTTGCATCAAAGTGTGAATTGTTTTAGAATATTTTTTGTGCAAATAAACTGCAAAAAATGCTTTTCTTACTTAGTATTTTTGTCTTGTTTCCAGTCCAAATATCGAATATTTCTTAAATCAAGATGCATTTACTAGATGAGTAAAATGATATAAGATATTATGTCCTGTTTTCTGAGGGAATTAATCAAAATTAAGTGAGTTGGTGCTTAAAAAAGCAAAATTATCTGCCAATGGGGTGAGAAAAATAATAATGTTGTTTCTGTTTGAATTTAGATTATTTTTCTCACCCCACTGGCAGATAATTTTGCTTTTTTAAGCATCAACTCACTTAATTTTGATTAATTCCCCAGAATACAAGACATAATATATAATGTCATTTTACTCCTCTAGTAAATGCATCTTGATTTAAGAATTGTTTGATATTTGGACTGGAAACAAGACCAAAATACTAAGTAAGAAAAGCATTTTCTCAGTGTGTGTTTGTGATCATGAGTTGGGAGCAGTTCTTACTGAGGTCAAACATGGAGGACGGGTAACTGCACGCCCCATGGTAGGCCATGAGGTTGATCTCTCTCTGTCTCTGCTGCTGTTGGACTCGCTGCTTCGCCTGACGGTGACGATACGCACAGCAACAGCTGAACAGGATTAGCACACTCCACAGCAGCCAAAACCCTGAAACACAACCAACAATACTTAAAAGGAGCTGTTCGGCATGCGGGTGAGTAAATCATCGGGTAATTGACATTTTTAAGGCCTTCTGAAGCAAAGCGATGAGTTTGTGTTAGAAAAATATTCATATTTAAAAGTTTATAAAGTAAAATAACTAGCTTCCGGCCAAAGGAACGTACGCAGTCTACTTATGGCAAAAGCGCAACTTACGCGAGTAACACCGTGTCCTAACTACACGCAACGCGCGATAAAAGCTTTAATCTTAATTAATTTAATCTTTTCCATGTTAATCAGAGTTTTTGTCCTAGCCAGCCGCGACGGCGACACGCGACAATTCTATTTTAGAAACGGTTTCTATTTTTCTGCGAGGTCACGCTGGAACAACAAACACAAAGTGTGGCAATGATAATCTCAGGTACTGTTTATGTGCTTTACTTAATGTTAAAAGCGTGTAATGTGACTTTGAATATCATTTAGTGCTCCAGCTTTGTAGCTGTAAAAGCAAGAATGGATAATTCACCTCAGATCTTGAAATTAAACAAATGGAAACAAGAATGTTCAAACTTTGAACAAACAATTGTATTACGGTATTTGACAAAGTTTGTTTTAGTAACTCAGTAGCCTGTGTATTTTGAATAATGTTTAAATGGTGTAATATTTGTGAATTTGATTATGTAGCTACTTATCCATTTTCTTGCGGTTGCCGTCAGGATTACTCTCTGGTACTGTGCACTTCCAGTGAGACTCCGCCCACAGGCTGTTCTGATTGGCTGGTGCTGTGCACTTGCCGTGTGACTCCACCCACACGCTGTTCTGATTGGCTGTGGGTTTCGATTGATTTTGACGCATCTCGCAGTCGTGTCGCGTCTAGTGTGGACAGACAAAGTATTTGTCGCTGGAATCTTATCGCATCGCATCGGATTAGGACACGGTGTACTGTGACGTACTGCTGATATTTACGCTATGTCTGATGTCATGAGTTGCGTAAGTTGCACTTTAGGTGCAAGTAGACTGTGTATGTTCGTTTGGCCGGAAGCTAGTTATTTTACTTTATAAACTTTTAAATATGAATATTTTTCGTACTCAAACTCATTGCTTTGCATCAGAAAGCCTTTAGAATGTATATTTCCAGAAGAAAATGTGAAGTGGTGCTTGCAGTGGCAAAACTCGCCGCTCAGTTGCTAGCGTGCGGTTAGCTAGTTTTTACCAAGATGCTAGCATGATTAGCATGTTGCTAACATGTTTTTAGCTAGATGCTAGCATGATTAGCATGTTGATAGCATTAACGTAACATGATTAGCATGTTGCTAGCATGTTTTAGCTAGATTCTAGGCCTTCCCCTGGAGCAGTGTGCAACACTTTTATGATGGACAGATGCACATTTATGATGGATAGATGCACATTTATGATGGATAGATGCACATTTATGATGGATAGATGCACATTTATGATGGATAGATGCGCTTTTATGATGGATAGATGCACTTTTATGATGGATAGATGCGCTTTTATGATGGATAGATGCGCTTTTATGATGGATAGATGCACTTTTATGATGGATAGATGCGCTTTTATGATGGATAGATGCACTTTTATGATGGATAGATGCACTTTTATGATGGATAGATGCGCTTTTATGATGGATAGATGCGCTTTTATGATGGATAGATGCACTTTTATGATGGATAGATGCGCTTTTATGATGGATAGATGCACTTTTATGATGGATAGATGCACTTTTATGATGGATAGATGCACTTTTATGATGGATAGATGCACTTTTATGATGGATAGATGCACTTTTATGATGGACAGACGCACTTTTATGATGGATAGATGCACTTTTATGATGGACAGATGCACTTTTATGATGGATAGATGCGCTTTTATGATGGACAGATGCACTTTTATGATGACAGATTCACTTTTATGATGGACAGATTCACTTTTATGATGGATAGATGCACTTTTATGATGGACAGATGCACTTTTATGATGGATAGATGCGCTTTTATGATGGACAGATGCACTTTTATGATGACAGATTCACTTTTATGATGGACAGATGCACTTTTATGATGGATAGATGCGCTTTTATGATGGATAGATGCACTTTTATGATGGATAGATGCACTTTTATGATGGACAGACGCACTTTTATGATGGATAGATGCACTTTTATGATGGACAGATGCACTTTTATGATGGATAGATGCGCTTTTATGATGGACAGATGCACTTTTATGATGACAGATTCACTTTTATGATGGACAGATTCACTTTTATGATGGATAGATGCACTTTTATGATGGACAGATGCACTTTTATGATGGATAGATGCGCTTTTATGATGGACAGATGCACTTTTATGATGACAGATTCACTTTTATGATGGACAGATGCACTTTTATGATGGATAGATGCGCTTTTATGATGGAAAGATGCACTTTTATGATGACAGATTCACTTTTATGATGGACAGATGCACATTTATGATGGATAGATGCACGTTTATCTTGGATAGATGCACTTTTATGATGGGTAGATGCACTTTATTTACTTCAAAACAGAAAGCTTGGAAGAGCCAGGACATTTATTAATATAACTCTGATTGTATTCGTCTGAAAGAAGAAAGTCATATACACCTAGGATGACTTGAGGGTGAGTAAAATGAAAATTAGCCCATGATTTAAAGTCAACTACTTCTTTAGTAGTTTATTCTAGTTAGTTATTCTAGTAGACATTTATTCCTAAAAAATTGTTTTTTTTTCGGGCTGTTGACAGTATTTTCTGATTTATGCAGTGATAAAAAGAGATATTCAAAATCCCCTCAGTAAAATCCTTTAACTCTAATATGTCAAAAAATTAAAAAAAGAAATTTGATCCTGGTGTTATCCAATGTTCAGATTTATAATCTGAAAATGTATGCATACTTAATTAGATAGTGCCTCATTTGCTTATTTAAACATAACATCTCAGAAAACTTAACAAAGTGTGTCTTAATATACTGTAATTAATAAACTGTGTAAATATGGTGATATATATTAGTTCAAATTTTTACCCTATTCTTAACAGGAACCAAAAAATTCAACCCAAAAATGAATCAACATTCAAGATTCTAAGAAAGAAAGTCGTACGGGTTTGGAATGACATGAGGGTGATTAAATGACATAATTTGCAGTTTAATCCAGTTTACAGGGAACATTCTCAAAGTTTTGAACATGCGCTCTTCCAGGAACGTTCATAATTGGCCTTTAATAATGTTCTCAAAACAGCACAAAAACATTATTTATACATTATTTACGGAATCCTTTTTTCTGAAACCTTTTAGTTGGATGTTTGTCTAATATTTTTAAATGTTACTACTTGTTTCAGAGCGTTCAGAAAACATTGAAAAGTAACGTTCCCATAATGTTTGAAGAATGATAAAATAGAATGTTGACAAATTTCCTATGCATTCTAATACTACCCTATAGAACCTTATACTACAGTAATTACAACAACAATATTTATATTTCATTTATGGAAAGAAAAATCTGAAACGTTTTAGTTCACATTCAAAAGTAACGTTCCCAAAAAAAGGAATGTTCCCTTAAAGTCCTTCTGTAGTCGATAACTTTATCCCTTAACCCTCTGGGGACGGATTGGGCGGTACGGCCCAAAATGGCATAATTTTACAAATGTGTAAATATCTTAAAACTATGAATGATAGAGAGGTGCGGTCTTTTTTACCGTCTTCCTCAGATTCCGCTGAAAACAGTGATAACTTACCCGGCTTGTAAATATACACACTTCCTTGTTGCGCAATACCACTATGTAAAAGGCCAATGAAATCGATGTTGTTTGGTAGATTCCGCAAGCAACAACCAATGGAAAAATTGGCAATGGAGAAATATTTTTCTTACCCAATCAGAGGAAGGTTACCATGACGTATTTAGCAAATCAGAGGACTCTGTAGCCTTGCGAGGGGTGGTACTAATATAGTTAGTGATATGACGCAAACATCGTTGAATGGAGAGAAGGAGAGAGAGCGAACGGAGGCTTACGGAGCGGATTATCAGAGAAATATGAGAGAGAGACAGAACAATTATAATATATATATATATATATACATACAATTATAGCATTATTGATTAATTTAGCACTTTTATGATGGCAAGCAGTGAACGATTTACGGTGGAAAAAGCTCTGGAACAATTACTGGAGAGTGACGTGGAGAAAGCATTGCTTAGACAATTCTAAGCATTCCTAAGAAAAACGCCTGGGGCTATTTGTAAATAAAGTTACATTTTTCATTGTTCTTTACACATTTTATTGAACAATTACACATGTCTATCAAGCAAAGGCTTTGACAAATATATTTTTTGTTCAAAAACTGTTCACTATTGTTGTGTGATGTGTGATTTTCAGAAATAAATGACAAAAATCTAATTTCCGTTTTGGAAATTCTCTAGTTTATTGTACATTTTTCACTCATACTTCCTTTATAAACACATTACATGCATGCTTATGTTAGCTTATGGTCTTCTGAATCCATATATACCAAACACATAGTGTTCCATCTCCATTACAAATGGTTTATAAGCCCAAATGTAAAAATAGAGAAAACGGACCAAAAAGGGCTTAGTCCCCAGAGGGTTAAAACTCAGGGATATCACAATAATTACATATTTAAAAGTTTTTTCCTTGAAAAGAAATTCTTAAATTATCTTGAATGTAACTCGACACCCTTGCCTCATTTAGTATTCGCAGTACAATGAATATGCAAATTAGCCCCGCCTCCACTCACTCGCAGCAGCTCAGAGATCCACTCTGGTTACCTTGGTAACAAAGTCATTTATGATGTCAGAATAGGGCTGGGCGATATGGCCAAAAAATCAAAAATCATGTTTAAATGGCGATATACAATATATATATATATATATATATATATATATATATATATATATATATATATATATATTTATATATATATGTGTGTACTTTCTACGGTTTCCTATTTGGATAAAGAAAATCTGTATTTATTTAAAAAAATGTTATTTCACATTCTGCCCAATGATATCCTACGAACAATGTTGATATTGAAGAATATGGAACCAAATATAGTGAATGTAATGTAGGCTATGCAATATATTATGTGCAAAAAGCGTTTGTTTTTAAATTGATTAAAGGCTAAACTAAAAATGAAAATAAAACAAAAACAAAAACTAATTATATAAGCCTGCATTTGATTACTCATTATAATGGTCACTTTCATAAAAATATACTTGTAGGTTTAAAATTCCACATATGGCACATTTATTGTCTCCAACAACAAATATTTTAGCAATAGCCTATGTTTATTTTAGTCAGAATTATTGCGCTACTATTCAACTGTGCTCCGTCTGTTTGGCGCGGTGGCGCTCATTCACGGACGCTTGAATTTTAGCGGAGATTCACTTGCAGAAGCTCGTCCTCTCCTGACAGTGAAATGGACATATTTGTTTGACTTTATAACATTTACAGATGGAGAATATACCTGTGAAATGTAAGTTAAGAACTGAGGAAAGCACCATATCTCAAACGTATAACAGCGAAGTATTTATCTGTCAGTCAGCAACAGTATCTGTCAGAGCATCTGACAGGGCAAGCAGCTTTAAACTTGTTAACTATATCTTACCAGTTATTTTCAGAGGTGTCAAAAGTATTTACATTCGTTACTCAAGTAGAAGTATAGATACTAGGGTTTAAAAAGACTTCTGTAGAAGTTGAAGTATCAACTCAAGCTTTTTACTCAAGTAAAAGTGTAAAAGTAACTGGTTTCAAAACTACTTAAAGTATAAAAGTAAAAGTAATGCAAGGAAAAAAATGCCATTAAGGACAAAAGCTTAGGCCGCGCCACAGGGGCCGATAGTGCACTACCACCTCCTTAAAAAACATGTTTTCTCAAGGCCATCACTATAACGTTATATTAAAATGTTAATGTTGAAAAAATTGGAATGCACTACCTGTTTCAGCCGCATATATGCCCATAGAAAATGAATTTCAGTCCAATTTCCATTTTAGTAAAATGCAAATACATTACAGAACCATATGTGTGTACTACTGAGCATTAACGTGTTTCATGGAGTGGAAGATATGATGACTAGTTGCCTATAAGTATTGTAATGGTGCAAAAAGTCAAACTTCAGAGGCTTGTTATCTCGGAATAGTATATGTTTATACTTCTCTTTAAAGGCGTAGGTTTGATTTTGAGATTGGTGGGGACTGGGGACATTCACAGAAGCGGAGGAATCAGGAAATTAATAGGATAATGTATTAAGGTTTTTAGTCTATATTGACCTTAACAATACGTTAATTCATTAATTCTGTAATGTTCCAGGTAACTAATAAAGACAAGAGGCAGTTTAACAGAGACTTAACCTCACTCCGTTCATAGTGCAATGCAATAGTGCAATACGGTCTTGTTCCTTACTTTTTGAAGAAGCCAAACACGTCTGCATCTTTCATTAAAAGGATATTGTTCACCCAAAAACGAAAATCATTTAGGCTACTCACTCTCAAGTTGTTTCAAACCAGATTCTTTCTTCTGCTGAACACAAATGAAGATATTTTGAAGAATGTCGATAACCAAACAGCTGATTGTACCCATTGACTTCCATTGTAGGAAAAAAAAAAAATACTATGGAAGTCAATGGCTACCATCAACTGTTTGGTTATCGACATTCTTCAAAATATCTTCTTTTGTGTTCAGCAGAAGAAAGAATCTGGTTTGAAACAACTTGAGAGTAAATGATGACATAATTTTCAATTCTAAATAAGTGAACTATCCCTTTAACAGAAATGAACTGTTGGCATATATGTTTTGCATCAATACTGTCAAGTTTGTCCTGTTGGACACGACTAGGGCTGCAACTAACGATTATTTTGATAATCGATTAATCGGACGATTATTTTTCGATTAATCGATTAATCGGATAGAAATTCAATTCGATTTTTTTTTTTATAACTAAATAAAACCGTAAATCAGGGTATTTATGTAAAAGTGTACTTTAAAAAGTGCAAAAGCCACACATTGAGTTTTACTAATATCAATATTTGCATTGTTTTTAATGATAATTGCTGATGGCAAGTTGACAAACATGATTATTGTTAAAAAAATGATATCCAACATATTATGTTTTAACACAATTTTTGTTAAAACAAATTTACACAGACATGTTGTTCAGATGTGAATATCTGAACTAAAAACAAACTAAAAACATCTAAAATATATAATTCATTTAATTTTTATTTAAAATTAATTATATATAAGGAATATAAGGATAAAGAATATAATATATATTATATATAATATATAAAAGAATATAATATAAAGATAAATTGATTAAATAAATATAGAAAGACTGAAAACAATTGTGTAAACGTAGAGCCGCAGTAGATCGCGTTTGACAAACAATTAAAACTTAATAGACAAATGCTATAAAAAGAGAACGGAATGGAGGTAACGTTACCCAGCAAGCTAACAGGCTTGAGTAAAGGACAGGAGAAATGATGCATTAGTGCACAAGCATTCGCTGAAAACCACTGAGTACAGTGACTAAAAAACAATATTTTACTGCTGCTGTTATTAACTGCCTTTGTATTTAGTGCTTCACTTTGTAAACACCATTTTAATTTAACCTATTTCTGCGGTAGCGCTATTTTAATCCATCACTTACGTTGCGAGCGAACTGATTGCGCAACCTGATGCTCGAGACAAAATACAGACATCCCAAGATCCCGGAAGTCCCGGGAGTCTCCCTCATATTGATTGCGGCTCCCTGATCCCCGCGAATTAGTTCAAACTCCCGAAATCTAGAGCGCGCAAGCAAGAGCGCGCATGCGAGACAGAAGAGACTGCTCCAAACCGTGTAGCGCGCGCGCTCGGCAGAGAGAGACCTTGCGTGTGTGTGCGTACCAGTAAACGCTCCCCGTGACGTAAGCAGACCAACTAATCGATAATGACATTCGTTGACAACGATTTTCATAATCGATTATAATCGATTTTATCGATTAGTTGTTGCAGCCCTAGACACGACACACAACAATACTGTCAAGTGTCACTTGTGGCCATTGCATTGAGACATGTTTTCAGGGTCCTAAGTGCTGAAACTTCTTTCAGTCCCGCTGATGAGACTGGGATGACACGGTTTCAACTTGATTAAACAGGCCTCTCATTTCAACAGACCAAGCAATGTTATTTTTTCATGTTTTATGGGGACTTTCCGTAGACATAATGATTTTTATACTGTACAAACTGTGTATTCTACCCCCCTACACTAACCCTATCACAGATAACTCTCTGCATTTTCAAAAAACATAATTTAGTCTGATTTATAAGCTGTTTAAAAAAACAACACAAGGATTTCGGATATTGCCATCTTTATGGGGATATTTTGATCCTATAATGTACACACACTCTCTCTCTCTCTCTCTCTCTCTCTCTCTCTCTCTCTCTCTCTCTCTCTCACACACACACACACACAAACACACACACTCATACACATACACAGTCACACACGCGCGCACTCTCTCTCACACACACTCACACTCTCGATTATGTTTGCCACTTATCCCGCGATTGTCAGTTCTATCATTTAAAAACGTCTGTCCCCAAATCAATATTTGACGCGATTTTCCCCGTATTCTTGAGCAGAAAACTGTTGATTTCTCCGTCGCTTACCGCATCTAGGTTTCCTAATTCCTTCGGATGAGTTTTGCCGCTTCGCACAACCAAATGTAACAGCCTCTCACAAGTTAGAAAGAAAACACAAAGCCAATCAGTTTAGCGATGTTCAGGAGGCGGGACTCAGATCTATTAAACGTTTGTGTAATTGGTCATTTTTTGAACGATGACAAGCCGAAATGAAATAGGAGTAACGAGGCTATTTTTAAAATGTAAGGAGTAGAAAGTACAGATAATTGCGTGAAAATGTAAGGAGTAGAAGTAAAAAGTCGGCTGAAAAATAATTACTCAAGTAAAGTATAGATACCCAAAATTTCTACTTAAGTAATGTAACGAAGTGTTTGTACTTCGTTACTTGACACCTCTGGTTATTTTGAAGCCCTTAATATAAGCTTGTGTCATGTTTAGGACAAATTGTACGCTACTTTCACTGCAGCTCACACTGCGACCTCCGCTATTTTTCAGATGTGCTCGTATCAAACTACTGTATCGATATAAACGGTATTGCCTCGTTCCATATCGTTTAAAAAAAAAAATCGATATATCGTACAAACTCGATATACCGCCCAGCCCTATGTCAGACACACCAGCGATTTCAAAATGCGTTTTTGGTTCTCTGCCATTTTAACGAGAAAATACTCAGCAATGCTGTCGACGTATGAATTTGCACACGGTTTGTCTTAAAGCGTATTAAAAACACCACATAGACACATAAACAACATTAAAAGCTGGATTTTCACCACAGGGGGACTTTAATGTTCGCATAACCAAGATTTTTTTTCGTTCAGAGAACATTCGGAAATAACAAAATTATCGATTTTTGTTAGCTGGGATGAATTTTGCCGGTAATTGTGTATGTGTGCTGGTTTAACAGAGGGACTCACACCACAGCTCATAGTAGTATGTGCAGCAGCCGGTCTCCTGGCAGCAGTGTCCGGTCTGGCAGAGGTATCCGCTGGCGCTGCTCGTGCCGGGACAGTAGCGCGGGCTCCCCAGGAGAGGCAGGGTCCCTGAACTGCGGTACTCCATCCCCTGCAGCAGCGCGTGACGCCACCGAAACACTCGGTCCCCCTCTTCCTCCAGAACTGCTGCTATGGGGCATTCAGAGCCCGCAGAGTCTGGCAACAACACATCAACAACAGAGAATGCCACTTTAAACAAGTGCACAGAAAGCACAATCTCTGAATCATTCCAAAACAAAAATCTTTTTTTTTTTTATGAACATTAACTTAAAAAATAGACCACATGTACTTTCTAAATAAATGTTCCTAGTCTAATTGTGAAGGATTCATCAGTGCATGTGATTGTAAACAAAAACACGTCTTCCATCTCTGAAATGATTTCCCTTTTTCATTTGAGAACTTATAAGTCCCACGCTATATTTTTTTCTCATTTAATATGATATTTCTGTCAAGAACACGTCAAAAAGAGAGAATGCCACTTTAAACAAGTGCACAGAAAGCACAATCTTTTTTTTTTTTATCTAAATCAACATGAACTAAAAATAGACCACGTGTTCTTTCTAAATAAGTGTGATCCTGGATCACAAAAAACAGTCTCGAGTCGCACGGGTATATTTGTGGCAATAGCCAATTGTATCGGTCAAAATTATCGATTTTTCTTTTATGCCAAAAATCATTAGGTTATTAAGTAAAAGATCATGTTCCATCTAGATATTTTATAAATTTCCTACCGTAAATATATAAACATTTATTTTTGTGAGTGAATACAACACAATCGCCAACATAAATGCACAACTTTAAAGGAGATTTTCTCAATGTTTAGATTTTTTTTGCACCCTCAGATAACAGATTTTCATATGATCTATAAATCTCAATTTCAAAAATTTGACCCTTGTGACTGGTTTTGTGGTCCAGGGTCACACATGTTCCTGGTCTAATTGTGAAGGATTCATTTGTGCATGGTTTTTATAAATATTTTCATGATCTTTCATCGAAATACTTCTTCCAGCTCTGAAATGAATTTCCTTTTTCATTTGAGAACTTGTAAGTCCCACACAATATTTTTTCCTCATTTAATATGATGTTTAATTTCACAGAAAATTTAACAGAAATACATTATATTACAGAGATATTATGTTTTTTAAGCGCTGTTCATGTTTATTTTCTACAATCTCAGCTGTGAAAATAGCACTGTACAGTCGCAAAAAATATTTTAAAAAAAAACTTTCTTTCAGTAAGGTTTATAGAATGTCCATTCAAAGTTAAAGGCAGGGTGGGTGATTTGTTCCAGAAATATTTCTTGTAGGGATGTCAATTTTCACAAATTCCCATGATCGATCGTCGTTTAAATTAACGATCAATTAATCGATTAATCGTCAGCATTAATGGCAAACAGCACAGGGTCTGCAAATGCTGCTCAAAAAGCTATGTTACTCACCAAATTAATAAGAATGTTTTTTAATCTAAATAAAGGCTTAGTAGGATTGTAAAATGTTTTGATGTGATTGATAAATTAAATTAACTATTTAATATATATAACGACAAATACAATGTGTCACCAACGCCGCCTCATATGCGTGCTTGTCAGAATGTGTGACTGTTGTGGAAGTGCTGGAACAACGCACTGAAAACGGCAACTAAACCCAATGAATTCACAACCATTTAATAAAATAGTGTTCTCATGTTATGTAATATGAAAGTCCCAAATTAACCATCGTTATTATTAGTTGTGCATTCTGCTTGAGCGGCGCGCGCTGAATGAATAACCGTTGAGCACTTTGTTAGCGTTTATTTAACTCAAAGAAACGCATCCTATTTGATATTAATCAGATGTATACAAAATAAGCAGAATATTACAAAATTATATCTGCACAAAATGACGTGAATGCACAAGTGAACTTAAACTGAGTTACGTGCCATTCAGAATGACTCATAGGTTGTGGTGGACGCGCTCAAAGTCTCTGACGAGCTCTTCCTGGAACAACGCGACATGGCATCTAAACCCAAATAATTCACGATGTTTTATTACAATAGTGTTCTCTTTATAATCTTGTGTAATATGACAGTCCCAATAGTCATTATTAGCCGTGCATTGTCGTTTGAGCTGAGCGCGCTAAAGATCACGTCGATTCATAACCTATGAGACCAATCAGATATAGATAAGCGTACACAAAATAAACTATTACAACTTACATTTGCACAAAACAAAAGGCTGCGAATGCAGACGCAAACTTTTAGTCATGATGAAGGTGTAAAATAGTCCCAAACAACTCCGGTGTGTGTCATTCAGTGGGACTCAACACTTCACCACAGCGGCGCGCTCGCTTACATGTTTCGCGGTTGAGCAGCACGCACGCGCATGATGCTGCTTAATCGATGATCGATACGTTTTATCGATTAAATGTATTATCGACAATTAATCGATCGTCGATTAATCGTTGACATCCCTAATTTCTTGTTATGCTGGTTTAAAGTCCTCCTGTAGTCAATCATTTTATTCCTTAAAACTCATCTTTAATGACCAAAATGACATATTTAAAAAAAAAAAAAGTCCTTGAATTTTTTTTCTCGTGCCTTAAAATATCTCTAATGTAACTTGACACATGTGCCTCATTTAGTATGCACGCTTCTATGAATATGCAAATGAGCCCCGCCTCCACTCACTCACTCAGCTCAGAGATCCACTGGTTGACGATCACACGTTGATCTGATTGGTTACAAGGTCGTTTGTGACGTCAGAAACACCAGCGATTTCAAACCGTGTTTTTGAGACTGTCTTTGGTTCACTGCAGTTTTAAGTTCTTTATGTTCATTAGTATTGTAATGTTATGTGCTTTGAAACATGAGCTAGTTTAACGCCGTCTCTCGTCTCGTGATGCTTTACAAACTCTGCTGCGTGCGTTCTTGTGTTTTGAAGAAGGTGTGGCTTTGGAGACGCTCATGCCTTCAAAGCTAACTTGCTATTGCTAGCCACTCCAAAAAATTGCCTACCCTACCTTTAATGTTCTCAAAACATTACGACAACAACATCATTTTTTTTCAAATGTAACTACTTGTTTCAGAATGTTCAGAGTAACATTCCCATAATGTTTGCAAAATGCTAAAATGAAATGATCAAAAATCTTCTAGTAACAATAATTGAATGTACATTTAAAGTAATCCGGACTTTAAATACGTTCTCAAAACGTTACCACAAAAACGCTATTTATGGAATTTTTTTCTGAAAGGTTTTAGTTTCGTCTAGCTTTAAAAAAAAATTACTACTTTTTTCATAATATTCCAAAAAATTTCAAAAGTAACATTCTCATAATATTTGCAAAATGTTAAAATGGAATGTTCCCTTAATGTTAGTATAACCAAGAAAAAAAAAAACGTTTAACAACTAATGATTCATTGTAACAGTAGAAAAAGATGATCATGTGAAACTAAATTAATTGCCAATTGCTTTTGGACATTATGAGAGGAATTATAATATGGACGTAAACAAATCTATATCTCACATACAGGTGTTGTAAGTGTCTTTACCTGGTGAAGGACACAGGTGTCCATATATGCTGTCAGGATCATCTATAAATGAGGGGGGGGAAACATAATAATCAACCATTGCTGAAATTAACAGTATTTTTTTTTACTCTGAACTCTGTTCTTATAAGCGCAAACAGTGTTTTAAAAAAGGTGCACAAGAGAGATGCACGCGCGTGTCGTATTATGTGTGCAATATATTAAATGTCATTCTGCATGTGCATGTGTGCAATCAAACTTTAAACGTTAAAGCAACAATTCTTTCTGTTTGCAAATGAAAAAGATTAAACAGGCCCAGACAGAAGCGTAACAGTACACACACACAAACACACACTCGAACACTGAGCTTTAGTTTAGTGATGCTTTATGCACCTGCAGCAATAATAACACACAGATTATAAAGAAATGCACAAACCTTACTAAACGCGACGAGGGATCAGTGATGCTTGATGTCGCTGGTGTTATTGTAGCAAACGGCCTTTAATGAAAGTCGCTTCTCTTTCTGATTCGCTCATTTTTGGGGATCATGCACCGACTGTCTCTCTCCGTCCGCCATTTCCACAAGAGCTTCAGCCGTCACATCGCAAACGACACACGAGTGAACGGTGATAATATAACGACAAAACGAACAGCGCACACAAACCTTTACTACTTACGTGTATGTTACACTCAAAATGTAAAATCTCATTTTTTTACAACAGACGGCGCGAGACTGCAGACATAATGCCATGAACCTTCATCGGATCTGATGCTGATTGGCTCGAGGCTGCAGGATGCAGACCAATCAGAGCAGACCTGGGTTTCGCCTAGCAACAGCTGGTAAGATGGTAAGACCATAGAAAGGTATACAGGTAAAAAAAAAAGAAATAAATATATATACAGGTAAGACTCCATATCCACAACGAGTACGAGGAATCAGCATTATTCTGTATGTGAACGTATCAATAGTGAAAATAGTGAAAAAAGTAATACTTGCCGTGACAAAGAGACACATCCAGCTATAAAACAAGGAATGGTTCATCAGAAGCTTGGCTATAACTTTCTGGCAAGTGTCTCTGAACAAACATTCTTCTTGTAAAGTTACTAGAACGTTCGTTCAGTTATTTGGTGAAACTTCATTATACAGTGTCCTTGATACTACATGCACTCACCATAGTAATAACAGTAAATTATGCATAATTACCTACAACTAACCCTCAACCAAACCCTAATCATAACCCATAGTAAGTACAGTTGCTTAAATATATCATTACACTGTAACAATGACACCTTAAAATAAAGTGTAGCCAGTTATTTGGTATTTAATGCTCTTAAAACGTTCTATACATCATCCATGGAACTTGAGTTTGGCGGTTTTTAAATGTTACTTGTTTCAGAACGTTCAGAAAAACATTCAAAAGTAACGTTCCAATGATGTTTGAAGAATGATCAAATGGAACGTTCCCTTAACATTGGCATAACAACAACAAAACAATATGATTTGAACGTTTTCATAACTTAATGAGAATGTTAGCGAAATGTTTTTTGAACGTATTTTGTCAGGTGAGTGTTCTGCGTGTGTTACAATCACTGCAAAAGAACGAAACCACGATGTTGGCCACTAGAGGGACTCATACACACATGTGTGAGTTTATTACACTTATTTGAGTTGCATCCTGCAGTTCTGTGAAATCAGAGTTTATGTGGTAGTATATTTCAATAAAGCTTTTCAAGATTATGATGCATGTACAAAAAACAACAACAACAAAAAAAAAATAGACCAACTCGTTCTGACTTGTTCTGGTCAGATTATCATGTATGTGTAAATGTATGTTTTTTAACAGAGGGCAGAATTTCTCAGGAAGTGGTGACTGGCTTAAAGAAAAGTATCTACTTCTCTTTTTCTCTGAGCTGTCCATCCGAGCGAGTGAACGGAGAGGAAGAAGAGACAGGGCGCGATGGCTGTGCTACAGACTTCAGGTGTGATGTGTGTGTGTGTTTTTCTGCTCTGCGCTGGACTTCACTTCGTAACAGGTACGTCTGAACAACAATATCAGTTTATTTAGGCATTTATGCCACAAACTGAAGTCAATAAAACATCCTCCTATGACAGGGGTTTCTGTTTGTGCAGTACTTCTGCTCTTATTTTTGTAAAAAAAAAAATAGAATACTGTTCCTTCATTAATGAATAACTACACATGAACAAACGAGTAACACACTATTAACATTCTACTACTAACTAACAATGAACTCTGATTAACAAATTAGAAAGTAATAGCGCTCAGTTGAATGTGGTTGTTCACTATTAGCTAATCATAACTAGGCCTAGTATTTTTCATACAGTAGCCTACTTCACTGAAGAAGACTACTAAAAACTACTATATACAGGTTCATAATTAATATTAATAATGCATAATGTATAATATAAGGGAACGGTAACCCATTAGTAATGACTCAAGTGCTACTACATCTTTCTAAAGGAACTACTAATTATTTGAATCCGTATCTAAAGTGAAGATCATGGGAACACACTAGTAATGACTAAAGTGTTACCAAATCCATCGGAAGGAATTACTATTCAAAATCTTACAAAAATCTCTAAAGCTTACAATGACTTCAGTCAATAATAGGGAGTTATCATGGTTTTCACTTTAGATACTGATCCAAATTATGAGTAGTTCCTTCAGAAGGATGTAGTAACCATAGATATCCATAATAAAGGCTAGATGTCTCGTCCGCGCTGCTGGCCAATGGAGGTCGATGTCCGCACTGGCGGCCATCTTGTCACAGGCAGCTCGCTCACTCGTTACATTGTGTTTTAATGGTGCGTGTACTTTTTAAATAACCATAACTTGCTCAATTTTCTACCGATTTTCAAACGGTTTTGTTTGTTATAAACATCAGAGATGTAGTTATGACACTGCACACTTATGAATAATAAGTGTATAAATAAATAATCATCCAGAATTATAGCAACGTTAATAACGTTTGTAAGAAACCAAACCGTTTGTAAATCCGTCCGGATTTCAACGAGATGAGAGTATTTGTGTTCGTGCTGATCACTCATCTTACATCAGGCACCACAGAGCCCGCCAGAAAGCTTGCCTGTGACAAGATGCCGATAGAGACTCCGCCGTAAGACATCTAGTCTTTATTATGATATCTATGGTAGTAACACTTGAGTCATTACTAGTGGGTTACCGTTACCTTATATTATACATTATTCATGTTAATTATAACCCTGTATATAGTAGTTTTTGGTGAGGTATGAAAAAATAGTAGTTGATTAGCTAATAGGGAACTAACTAATTTAACTGAGCACTATTACTCATTAATTTGTTAATCAGAGTTTATTGTTAGAATGTTAAAGGTGCAATGTGTAATATTTCTGAGGATCGATTGACAGAAATGCAATATAAGATCCATAACTATGTGTTCAGTGGTGTAGAAAGACTTTGCTCAATGAACCGTTATGTTTTTATTAGCTTAGAATGAGACATTAATATCTCCATAACTGCGGGCACCCCCTTCTGAAGGTCGACATATTGTGACGTCATGTTTCTACCGTAGCCGACAGCGAACACACAGCGCTACAGAGCGCGCTTCGTCACTACCTTGAAAGAGACGCCGCAGAAAGCTAAAGCTAGCCATAGTCAAGTCAAGTCAAGTCAAGTCATCTTCATTTATATAGCGCTTTTAACAATGGATTGTTTCAAAGCAGCTTAACAGAGATAAACATATAATTTAAGGTAACAGATAAACACCGTGAGTAGTGACTTTTCCCTTGTCAGTGGTGTAAAATGTGTAGTTGGATTGTTTCATGTAACTTAGTTCTTCTCCCTCGCTGTGTTATGGCTTTGACAATCAGCTGATTAGTACTATTGACCGTAAAACAGTAACGTTACAGGAGTCACCAACCCGTCGATCGCGGTCGACAAGTCCATCTTGGAAGCATTTAAGTCGATCGCGAAGAGTTTTCAAAACCAGAGAAAAAAAACAATATTTGTGTTCATTATTTTTTATTAATTTGTGTGTAGTAAATGGTGTCTAGGGGATGCGGAGGCGCGCGCTGTTACAATCACGTCATTTTTGCCGCGCGCACCTTTGGGCTTATGCAGACGCGTCGAGTTTAAACAAGGCTTTACGCTTTAACCAGCTCAGCCACAGTAACAGCTCATATTAGCCAGCTAAACTTTTACTACCCTGTTAGAAAAAATATATAGTTGCATAGTTTCATGTGGTTCTTCTCCCTCGCTGTATTATGTGTTTGCTATGTGAGGAGAAATGTGCTGGTTACGTTTGTGAGACAATCAAGTCAAGTCAAGTCAAGTCAAATATATTTATATAGCTCTTTTCACAATACAGATTGTATCAAAGCTGCTTCACAGTATCAATCAAAACAACTTAACAATGTTTGTTTATTACTGGAAAAAAAAAGACATCCAAGTTTGGTAGAGCTGATCAATGGTATGATTGGTTAATTAATTTGAATATTTAATTTGAATAATTTGAATATAATAATAGTAATCAGCTGATTACTATTATTATGTTATATATTAAGACCCTTGATCCTCACCTGACTATGGCTTTGTAAACTTTATCCATGATGTGGTTTATAATGGACTGTGGTACAGAAACAGTGACAATGTTACACACTCGTGGTTTACTCTGGCTATTCTCTGCTGTCTCAGACGACGATATGTTTGTCCTGTTTGAGCCACCGTAGCTTCTTCGAAAGGGAAGGGTGAGCTGTGGGCTGAACCATTAGTCAATGTAAATGTCACCTTTATTTATATAGCTCTATTAAAACACCACAAGTTGACCATTAGTGCAACTCGCAACCGAACCACTAGATGCCGCTAAAATCTACACACTGCACCTTTAATAGTGCGTTGCTCATTTGTTCCTAGTTATTCATTAAAGGTGCTCTAAGCGATGTCAAGCGTTTAGGCCAAAACATTTTTTGTCACATACAGCAACCATCTCCTCACTAACCGCTGGCTGCCTGTCCCCTGAACACACTGTAAAAAAACACGGTTTCTGTAGACAGCCCAGGCTCCACAGACGGCAACAAAAACAAACTGGGCCAACCCGCTCCACGAAACATAACAAACTGTTCCAGCCAATAACAGACAAAAAGGGCTTGGGGTCGGGGTTTGGGGGGTTAGTGCGCGGATGAGGAGGAGGGAGGGTCTAGCTAGCCTCCGTTTTGTTTGACAATACTTTAAACGTCAACAAGAAGTGACGTCACCCGACATCGCTTAGAGCACCTTTAATGGAGGAACAGTATTCTAAAGTGTTACCAAAAAATGTAATTCAAAATAACAGTTTATTCTGTGTCTGTGTTGATTTTGGCTGCAAAGGAGGGGCGCAATACATCAGCGGTTCTCCAGGAGAGTCTGTGCTGCTTCCCTGCAGTGATGGAAACTCACAGCGTAAAGATATCCAGTGGAGACACTCAGATATCGGGGAAACACAGAATTCAGCGGACGTCATGACAGATCAGCGATATAAAGGCCGAGTTCAGATTCACGGAAACCTCTCGCTGTCCATCACTCAACTCACTCTAGACGACTCAAGATCATACTGGTGTAAATCAACAGAGATAGTAAATCTAATAATTGAAGGTAATGAATGCTTGTTTCATTTTAATAATACATGCAGACCAACCATAAACCACTGTTACCTCTGAAGTCATTCACACTCTAGTTTCCATTTCTTCTGTGAACCGAAAGTTGATGACTATTAGTTTCCATCAAGTCTTGTCAGAAAGATATTGTACACAATAGTTGAACGCACATGCATGAATTGGAAACCCTGAACCCTGAGTGTCGAGTTTGTAGTGGCAATTTTAATGATATTCATTGATCTTTAGTCAAATGTAGATGATTCAAAGAATGTCACATGTGTGTCTCTCACTTGTAGTGAGAGGATTCTGTTTATGTACCTGGGGAGGCAGAAGAGGGAGACACTCCAGAGAACAGACGAACAAGGACCTCTGACCTAGATGTCAGAAGGCCATTTGGTGCAGGGGAGCTTAGTGGGCCAACTAGTGACGTCTATGGAAAACTACTGGGAGGAAGGCTCTGGGGGGAAGAAAGGCCTTGAAACTAAGATAAAAGCTAGTTCAGTCTGTCTGGGGGGTGTGTCACTCTTCTGTACAGGGTAACAACTGTGTATTAGACTGCTCCTATTCTTGCAAGAATAAATACTTCTATTTTATATAATTTGACTCTGAGTGTCTCTTACGCAGTGATGTTTGTTTGAGAATTTTTGCCACAACAGTTTTGGTGTCAGAAGTGATATTCCTTGAACGTGTTCCCTGGACCTGAGATCGGACGGTGTTTGGCCACCTGGACTAAGTAAGTTCCAGCTCTACCTCGTAAACTTGAGAGAGAGGGGCCGACCGATATCAGGGCCGGGAGAATCGACCACTGGAATCTAAAGAACCCGCAAGTGGCACGGAACAACATCTCTGGGTAAGCAAAGCAAATTCAGTTTAATAGAGGGGAAAGAGAGAAATTGAACCATATTGGCTGAGGGCTGTCTCTGTGGTGCGTAATCTGGATTTTAACTGAGATCTATAGATAGATCAAGAAGGTTTTAAACAGATACGAGAGAAAATTATCTGAGATTAACTGAGATCTGTAGCGGATCAAGAGGTTTCAAACAGATACGAAAATTATCTGAGATTAACTGAGATCTGTAACGGATCAAGAGGTTTCAAACAGATAGGTAACCTGAAGATCAGTTGTTCCACCACGGAGCAAATTGTTTTTTAGGTGCTGAGGCTAATTAGGGGGAGCCAGAAAAGATTTTTTTTTTTGGTAAACCTTAATTAGGAGGGCACTAACAAGTGCAACCCGACCGATTTGGGTTAAAAGAAAAATCGGATCTGTGTGGGGACGCCTGACAGATCAAGAGAACGCGCGGTGAGAAATCCACAGAGAACAGAAAAGCAGCCAGTATGGGGAAGTCTCAGAGCAAAATTATGAAATTTGGTACACCGGTGTTTTGTCAAATGAGGTATTGAGCGCCACAACATTAAAGATGGTGCGGGAATCAGTTGAACAGAGCAGTGAGAAACAAAAGTTGTGTCTGTGTTCAACATGTGTGTAAAAAAAATGTGAACAGATAATGGATTGTTGGCTTGAAGATAAAATGTCAAACTGCCAGGAGAAATAATGTTTTTTTTTACTTCTTCATCCAGTAAATGGATGCATGACATTAGATGTCTATAGAACTTAAATTTATATGACAAGGATTGTAGCAAGAAGCAATAAGGCTGTCTGTGTGAAATAGAGGGAACTGTAAGTGAGACTTGGTGGAAGAGGGAAGTGAAAAAACAAAAAGGTTGGTGTGTGAGATATGTGTGTGTGGGGATTGTTCAAACAATCATGTACTGGTTAGATAATGAAGGAACTGGCATGTTTGAGAAAAGAAAGGAGAGGATAATGAGGGAACTGGCATGTAGGGAAAAGAAAGGAGAAATATAGTAGAAAACTATATGTGATGAAAATAGACATGGTCTGACAGAATTTATGGAAGTCAAATTAACTGTTTAAATGTTGAAATGGAAAGTCAGTTTTAGAATAAAATAAGGCATTGTATGATTGACAGGGATTAACATGATATGAAGAATGTTTTAAGCAGAATGGGGAACAATTCTAGATTTTGATAAAAAAATGATTGAAATGATGATATATCTGCTTTATTTTATTAATGTTAAGAAAATAAGGGTATTGAAGCAAGTAGCTATAATGGTTGTCTGTGTAATTTACGGACTGAGTAATATAATCTGTTTTGGAGAAACAGTAGAGATAAGACAATAATGATAATATTAAGTTAAATAGACTAACAATGTGATGGAAGGGAAAAGGCTTCAAACCAGTTGTAATGAAAATAATGATGTACAAATTGTTACACTTTATGAAGAGTAACGGAACAGTCCGGGAAAATAAATAAATAAATAAATAAATAAATAGTGAGACAGAAGAGAGCAAATGCTGTAAACAGCTCTGCTCAGAAGATCTCACTTTGAAGAGATTTGCAGATGATGTTTTGTAAAAGATAAGCTGGGAGAAATGTAAAGACAGAAAACAAATTAGAATATTTTGAGCATTTTCTGTGCTGCTCATGAAATTATGTTCCGCCAATAAAATGATGAAGATTATGATTTGGCTATTGTGATTAAATCCGCGAATGGTGGACTGTAAAGGAATACAGGGGACTGATTATCAGTGGCTCTGTTTACATTCCTGAAATGGGACACACACTGCTTCAAGAGTGTGCAGTAAGCTGGAGCCGTTTGCAAGCTCACAGTGATCAAACTATAGTCAAGGACAGGTGTCTGATGCTGAAGTTGAGGCTGAAACAAATTCACTAGATGACAGAGAGTGTTTTAATGGTGGTCATCAGGACAATTTAATAGGCAACTAAATGCCCACCAAGAAGGTGTTTGAAAATGTGATAGTGACACATTTCTGATAATAATGTGGGGTTTTGAAAGTAGATCAGTGTTTAAATGACGACAGTAACATTTTTCGTCTGAGAAATAAGAGATAAAAACAAGGTCAAAAGATTGAAGTCTTAAAGTGAATCCTATAAGAAAGAAAAGATCTATAAAAGTGAACTGATGAATACAGGTTGATGTAAAATTAATGACTCCAACAAATGTGAGTTGCAAAATATATCAAAGTAACTAACAGGATGATTGTGTTTTAATTAAACATTTTAGAAAGGGTTTAGATTAAGGAGAGAGACTAATCTCACGAATGATTTATAATAATTGCAAAAGATGTATCAAGCAGAGAGTGCTGGCCTTGTCAAAGTTAACGTAATTGAGAACTTGACACTAAAATCAAGATTGAGAAATGTGAAACATTATTTAGAACTAAAATAATTATTTTTATTTAAGATCAAGTAAGCAGAAGCAATACTGGATTAACAGTTGCTGAATGCTGATTAAACAAACAGCTTGAAAAGTGGACCATGAAAGAACTAGAAGCTGATGTTTTGCTTTCAAAAGATAAGTTTATTATTGGCTGTAATGAAACAGTTTGCTTATCTGGATCTGATGTGTACTGTGGCTGAAACTGCCAGTGCAACAGAGACTCAATCTGAGTGGAAATTTGTAATGTCTAAATAAAGACAACTATAAAAATTATGTTTATTTGGAAACACATGTAATTTCTGGCAAATATGCCTTAAGCTGGGATAGAGTTATAGGATGGTAGATAAAGTTTGATGTTAGAAGTTTATGAGAGTGCAGTGTGCCAGTCCTGAATGCCTCAGAGTCTCTCTCATTCAATGTCAGCTCAAAGCTGTTATCTGTGATAAGCTATTTGTAGTAAAGCACAGTTTCAGTTGAAGAATCATAGACACAGAGATGTTTAAAGAAACAATTGCCATAAAGGGCAATTTGTATTTGTAAATGTAAAACTGAATGACTTTAAAGAAGTCTTTAAAATAATAATGCAGAACTTGAAGACATTTTATTTTATTTTAGGACCAGTAACTTCTTTGTCTCATTTAGTCTCCACCATTCAGGACCGATGGCTCCGTCTACAGGTAAAGTTCACTGAACGTACGGATGATCCAAATTCGCTGAGTATAGGCTAAGCAGCTAGGGTTTCTGCTTTTAAGATAAAATAATGGATTTAAGTGATTAAATACTGTTGTTATTGACCTGTCTCCCTGTGTGAACACTATTAGGCAATGAGAATGGCTCTGGTGACTCTTGAACGTGCCTTTCCTAAGCTCCAGAAAGCAGCTGAGTTCTGTTGAAGAAAACCGATTGTGTGATGGGAAAAAAGCGGTCACCAGTGGGCACGAGTGACCACCTCCATGACGGGTAAGACCTTCTTTGGCCAGACAGGGGGCAACCCAAGCCAGAGGGCTCACGTAAAGTCACTGGGCATTTCCTGAATGGAGGTGTTTTATGTGAGACAGGTAGGAGAGTTGAGCAGGAGCTGTGAGGCCAGCAGCGTCCTTATACCGTTAGGGGGAGATGAAGCTATGACGAGTCACGCCAGTCTTCCCCATGATGCAAAGCTCCTCTATACCACTCACCAGAAGAAACCGCATTAGTTGTATGGCTTGTTTTCATTGTGACAAGTGTCTGCAACTATACCAGGGGGACAACACCCTGAGAAGAAAATTATAGACAAAGAGCTAATGGCAATGGGCTTTCAAGAGCCAGCTGAGACCGTAAGGGGGATTGCCATTATTAATTGTTGTGGAGACAGTAATAAAACTTTTTGATGTCGGTTGCCTTATGGGCAAGGAAAATGTATAGAAGTTGATTTAGAACTAGTCTATAACATAGTTCTAACTCCTGAAGGTCGTTAGACATGGTGGTGACTAAAGATAAAGACAGCTTTTGTAGATTTAAGTCTGGATAACAAAGGTGGATGGTCAAAGGTTATTGTAATGAATTTAATATTACATTTTGTATAAGAAATGTATTTATAGTGAGAGAGACTGCTTGAGCTGAAGAAGGAATGGTAACTGTGTCTGTCTTTCTGTTATCGGCCTGCTAGAGCAAGCTGAAGAAAAATAATGATAATGAAACAAAAAACAACCCAGCTGACTTGTCTAAAAAATTAAATGAATAATGAACAAGACATGCTTTGAAAGTGGTTAAGAGACCATGTAAAATTAGGGAAAGGCTACAGGAAAATGTGAAGTTTAAAATCTTATTTAAAATTTAAATCCTTTTAACGATGATATAAGGAAAGGGCAAACATTGAGAATGAGCAGTTAACATATGTGTGTCTGGTATGAGTGTGTGTGTGATGGTGACAGCACTTTATGTCTTGTATGTATTAGTTTGGGGTACTAATATTAGAACAGTATTGAAATTAGAACAGAACAGTTTTATCATTACAGATGGGTTAAGGCAAATGACAAATTTTAAAGAAGCCGATAATTCTGAGGGGATCGGTTGAAAAGACAATACAGAACATGGGACGAGCTTTAAGTTGATTGGACATCAAGCTCTGTCTGGTAGTAATACTTTTGTCATGCAGGATGTCGATTTGAATTATGTTCTGGATCAGTTTAAGTATTTGTGTAAATTGGAATTGTGTAGTTGTAGATCACCATCTGGCATGGGCTGAGATAAATGAAAATGTTGTAGATTTGATGGCAACAACAAAATGACATATTGGCTAAGTCAATTTCGAAGTATCAAGAGAGCCCTTAACATTTATGATAATTGTGAACAAAGGGGGAGAAATGATTGACTGACATTGACCAAGTCTGTACAGCACGACCTGACCTGAAAATTGATGACTTTAGAAATGTTTGTAGATGACTGACTTGAGAGACCAAACAACAGGCCTGAAAAGCAAGATTTGCTGTGAGACTCAGGGACGTTGCCCGTCAAATACTTCGATAAGAAGATGAGATAGGGCTTTAAGTGAAGAATGTAATATTTTTTTGTTTCAGAGGCAGAGAAGGATGTCTGGGCAAAATTTGGCTGAAGGACGCCGTTTGGGTTGGTGTTGATGGCAAATCAAATTAGTTTAAATTGATGCTCGAGTTGTGTCGTGCATCAAGAGGGAGATGGTATAACAATTGCCAAATATGGTTTACTTGGGTCCCAAACAAAATTTGCTGTCTGTACATGTATTTGCAGGACTGTTTCAACAGGAAACGCTAGGGCAGATGTGGCAGCGAAGGCCGTGGCAGCACAGCAGACAAAAGAAACTACGTATTTTACTATCTGAAAATAACCTCGACATTTGTTTTTCTTTACAGAGCATGCAGACTTTTGGATACAGGGGAGAATGTCCCCTATAAAATGATGGCTATGGATGAGTTTGACTAACTATCCTGGCCTGGATTGTTTTTGTAGCAGAAAGGTGCCACACCTGCGCAGCGCATAACTTAAATTTTCCTTTTACAGAATGTCAGGATGGGTTGCAGAAAACAGAACTGATTCTGTTCCAAATGTATAAATATTGTTTTTCAGGGGAAAAGGATCCTGAGTGCTATTAAGTGAGCGAGAAATTATCCGGTGATAATGTTTCAGGTTGATTCCACAGGTCACACCAAAAGGGGACGAGCGGCTAGACAAGCGGTCACTAACAAAATACTTAAGGTCTCCATTCACAGGTGACAGTTCACTCCAGTGGGGGTGCGGTCGTGATTTAAGGGAAAACCTTATAAGGATCAGAAAATGGTTGGAGAATGTGACACCTGGGTCCAAGCCTCTCACCTTAGACAACACCAACAGGCCACAACCATCCCATAGTCCATGGGGCGAACGAGATTATCAACACGCCTGGAGGAGGAACCAACTGACAACTGATGGTTTAAGTTTAACAGAAGAATGGGGTTTTGTGATTATTTTGAGGATTTGATTTGATTAAATCAAAATAGGGCTTAGTATTGATATACAGTAGATCAAAAGATTTGATTGGTTACTTATTCATTAGGAAATATTTAAGGAAAATGTTTTTGGGAAGAGATCTATTAATTAATGTAAATTATAGGGATAATTGTTGAAGCTTATTAAGTAGAACCACAGCATGTTTGAATTAAAAGTATTGATTTGATTGTAAATGTAGAAAATATATTGATTGTCCGTAATGGAAATATTAGAGTTAATATTGAACAACTGCATTGGTTAGAGGAATGGGAAAAATTATAAGACTTCTCTGGTTAGATTTTGTTAAATATGGCATTAAATAGAGCTTACTAAATTGAATTAGAAGTAAATGAAATATGGAGATGGGCGTAGATTAATGGAAAAGGCTTAATGATAGGAGTTAGGATTGTTATTCTAATAATTTTGTTATTCATGGGTGAATATGATTACAGTGACAGGTGAAAATCTGCTGTCTGTTCAATTGGTGAAAATGACAGTCTAGCCCAAGGATGAACAAAATTATGTGACGATACAGGTAGCGGGAGCTACAGTGAGATATGTGTTAAATGTATGTTTGTTTGTTTTTCTTCTATTTGTTTATTTTCTGAGAAAGATTAAGGGCAAAAGATTTAAAGAGGGTTAAAAGCAGCAGTCATCCGTGTTACGAGATGGCGTACAAAGATAGGGTTTGAAACTGAGGGATTTTTTTATTTTACTTTTATCTGGTTGTTTCCTTGCTATGTTATAACTACCTTTTCCTTACTGGCGTGACTGAGGGTCTGTTTACAGGAGCGCAGAAACAGAGATTTCTCGCTTAGCCCAACGCAGTGAAATGTTTACTTGCTTGCTAAAATATTACGGGGCCTTTCCCCCACAAAAACAGCCTTATGCTTCTTCATTCTAAACTTTTCTTCACAGGTTCAAGGAGAGTGATCATTTATGCAAAAATCAGAGATGAAAAGTATAAGTGTGATGATATGACTTAAAATTTGTCTTATTGTTTATTATTGTGATTATGGGTAATCAGAATGATAAAAAGTGAGGAGTTGTAGTGGCAATTTTAATGATATTCATTGATCTTTAGTCAAATGTAGATGATTCAAAGAATGTCACATGTGTGTCTCTCACTTGTAGTGAGAGGATTCTGTTTATGTACCTGGGGAGGCAGAAGAGGGAGACACTCCAGAGAACAGACGAACAAGGACCTCTGACCTAGATGTCAGAAGGCCATTTGGTGCAGGGGAGCTTAGTGGGCCAACTAGTGACGTCTATGGAAAACTACTGGGAGGAAGGCTCTGGGGGGAAGAAAGGCCTTGAAACTAAGATAAAAGCTAGTTCAGTCTGTCTGGGGGGTGTGTCACTCTTCTGCACAGGGTAACAACTGTGTATTAGACTGCTCCTATTCTTGCAAGAATAAATACTTCTATTTTATATAATTTGACTCTGAGTGTCTCTTACGCAGTGATGTTTGTTTGAGAATTTTTGCCACAACAAGTTCAATGAAATTCTCTCAATAATGTTGTTGAAATTCTCATAAACAATATACAACAAGTGTGATCTCAATAAATTAGGATTAATTTTACTCATCAGTGGGATTCACTTAGGTTAAGTTCAGAAAAATCTATTCAACCATGTGAGACTGTTTGTAATACAGTAATTTTATTAAGTTTGACCAACAGACTTTGAGTTAGTATATCACGATAATCAAATATTATTCTGTTTTGTGTTGGCAGGTTGTTCTATATCCGGGAATGAAACATCAGTGGCGATCAGCAGATATCCAGGAGAATCCGTGTTTCTGTCCTGTTCAGTCAAATGCAGCAGTCGTGGTGATCCAGAGTTCAGATGGAAATTACCAAACAGAGAACTAAACCAGACGACTAACTCTAATGGACTGAAACGACTCTATCAGGACAGAATTCACATGTTTGATATACCTTCAGGAAATTTCTCTCTGCTGATTTCTAAGCTGACGGAGAAAGATGAAGGACTGTATTTATGCTGGATTAATGAGAATCAACACAAGAGCTTCAGTCTCACCGTTAAAGGTAAAGAAACTATGAATTTGCGTGAAACAAGGTGCGTTGGAACTTTGCAGTTCGTTTTACTAGAACATTTTTGAGTTCTAAAATGTCATTGTACTGTTTTAATTAGAAGAGGAATTTTAATCATTCCTCATAATTTGACCCAATTAAAAAGTTCACAATCCCAGCTAACAGGGAACGTTTTGTCAAGGTTCTCTCAAGGTTATGAACAAGCATCTTCCAGTAAAGTTAATAGAACGTTTACTCAGTTATCTGGTCTTAAATAATGTTTTCGAAACATTACAACAATATTATTTATACATCGAAAAACATTTGTTGGACTTTTGTCTAACATTTTTTTCACTAATTGTTTCAGAATTTTCAGAGAACATTCAAAAGTAACGTTCCCATTATGTGTGTAAAATGATAAAAATGGAATGTTCAATGTTCTTCCAGTAATGTTACATAGAACATCCGTCCAAAGTTCAAAGTCTTGAATAATGTTCTCAAAACATTAGCACAAAATATTATTTGTACATCGTTCATGGAACGTATTTTTCCAAAACGTTTTATTTGGATTTTCGTCTAACATTTAAAAAAATGTTACTACATGTTTCAGATCATTTGGAAGTAATGTTCCCATAATGTTTGCAGAATGATAAAATGGAATGTTCCTTTTTCGTTCGCATAACCAAGAAAAAACATTCAGAAAACTGCAGAAACAACGTTTCAATAACTTCATGGGATAGTTAGCAAAACTTCCTTTTTGTTATATGGCTACTGGGTCAGTTTGCACTATAGCGCTTACTTTTTAATCCAGTGTAAACCATCTAAATGGTTAAAAGAGTTAAACTCAAAAGAGTTGAAATCGCTGGTGTTTCTGACGTCACAAACGACCTTGTAACCAATCAGATCAACGTGTGATCGTCAACCAGTGGATCTCTGAGCCGAGTGAGTGAGTGGAGGCGGGGCTCATTTGCATATTCATAGAACCACTGAGGCAAGGGTGTCGAGTTATATTCAAGATATTTTAAGGCATGAAGAATTTTATTTTTAAAAGATTTTTTTTATTTTTAAATATGTCATTTTGGTGATCAAAGATGCGTTTTAAGGGCTAAAATTATTGACTACAGGGGGACTTTATAAGAACCAGACTTTATAAGATGTAAGAACTTTATAAAAAAGGTAAGTAGATATGAAAAACTACATTTGGTTTCATGAAAAATAAAATGTAATAGACCAAACGAGGTAACGCTAATATTTGAGTAAGCCAATAAAAAAATTAAAAACACACAAAATAACACTTAATTTCAACATTAACACTCCTTATACAGCCCGTATCAAAGGATCCAACTTGCTAAATTTCTCAAATTGTTGTTAAAGATGATGAATGTTGATATGAAACGAGTAATAATTGTAGTTTGCAAAACGAATCAGTATAATTTAACCATTCTCACATATTTTGATTGAAATTTAACATTAATATTAAGCGTATCTTAAAAATATAATTTCTATATTATATGTTTATGTATATAATATATAATTCTTGTTAAAAGAACTTAAAAGATTGTTGGATTTTTAGACATTTATTTTGGTACGTCCAAGTCAAACAATCATCATTAGTTATTCAGAGATTTGATTTAGGTAGTATGGTTTTTAATTATTGTTAATAAATTAAATAAATTATTTTCACTGAATTATTTTAGAGTGTATTTAAATCAACTCAACGACTCAGCGATCTATTTTGGTTTGGCAAGTAAATGTTTCAACACTAATGGGTTTTAAATTGGTCTCTTATCTCGAGTTGTTCTGTCGTCCTGCAGGCTGTGTTTTATCCGAACATCATATTACCAGGATCTCATATGCGGGAGAAACCGTGACGCTTCCCTGTTCCTGTGAAGATCCAAAAACCAAACCAAAACACGTTGAATGGAAAGCTTTAAATGAGACCCTGGTTTCAGATGCCGAAGACGTGAACGGACGATTCCAGATCCTTCGAGATTCTCCTCACAATCTCTCTTTACGGATCTCAAACCTGACTGGGGGCGACGGAGGATTATATGTGTGTGTGGTCAATGGAAAACAATCCAGAAGCATAAACCTCACTGTTACAGGTAAGACACGTCAGATCAGTGTGTTCAGAAACTTTATCTTATTATTATTATAACCTTTATTTTACCAGGAAAGAAAGCACTTTAAGATCTAAAATCTCTTTTGCAAGAGCGTCCTGGCCAAGATTATTAGCAACACAACTCACGTGGGTTTAACAAATACTGTACATATATAGAGAGAAAACAGGTACATTTAAAAATAAAATAGTCAGGCAAAGCATCTACAACCTTTCTGAAACTTTATCTGCGTGAGGATGAAGTGGTTCGGCTGACGATTTTAGTGATACTACGATGTTACTCTCATTTTACTGGAAATATGACAATCACTGATTCAGTCTAATCCCAGCTAACAAAAATATGTTCTAAAGAAGTTTTGATAACGGTCCCATTAAAGGTGCAGTAAGCAATTTTTGAGAAACAACAATCACAAAAACAAACACGCCCCTTCCCGAAAGGATCACACCAATATCTTAATAGCTCCGCCCCCAAATTAACAAACTCACTACACTCTAAAAAACACTGGGTTAAAAATAACCCAATTTTGGGTTGCTTTTAACCAGGGCCTGAAATTAACACCCGACCACACGCCAAATACGGGTGAATTTTGCAATAACACTGTCAATCTACCTGCCACATTGGCAGGTAGCCAATGAGAATTGAGTGATTCATTAGGTTTTTTTTGCAACTGTTGTTCTTTTACATTTCAACGAAGTCCGCCATTTTGTTGGACTTTAGCTAAAATGTGGCGGCACATTACTGGGGTAAAGAGGCCAGCTGAACCAAACAACCAACAAAAAGATGAGGATGAGTCAAAGAAAAGTAAAAGAAGACGTTTTAATACAAAGTGGACAATTGGTGACAATGGCAAGGAGTTGAGATGTGGCATGCCAGCAGCATACGGTCAAGGAGACCAGACCTCATGGAAGATGCAGCTGCAGCAGAGGTGGAGGAAGAGGAGTGCATCTGCTCCTTTTTTGTGGACTCAGATTAGCAGAAGTCAGTATATGACTGTCTGTGACACGGGAAATCAATGAATAATAAAAAAAAAAAATTATATTCTAAAAGTTATTATTACTTATATTGATTTCGTTAATAACTTGACAGCACTTAAATGTGTATTCTCACAAGTTAAAGAACAATATTGTGAAATTCCTGTTTTTCACCCTTATGAGGCAAAAAAAAAAAAAGGCTGGTAAAAAGTCACTGTGGCTGGTGGCCAAAAAAGTTAACTTCAGGCCCTGCTTTTAACCCAAGGACTGGGTAAATATAGGACAGAACACATGTTGGGTTCATTTTACCCAGCAAATTGGGTTGTTTATTTAAAGGGTTAGTTCACCCAAAAATGAAAATTAAGTCATTAATTACTCACCCCCATGCTATACCAACCCCGTAAGACCTTCGTTCGTCTTCGGAACACAAATGAAGATATTTATGACTAAATCTGAGAGGTTTATCACTCCTCCATAGGCTCCATAAGGGAATGAATCCTGACGGCCCAGAGAGTCATTAAAGAAAATGTTTAAATATTCCATGTCGCAACAGTGGCTCAACTATAAGTTTATCAAGCGACGAGAATACTTTTTGTGCGAAAAAAAATAAATAAATAATGACTTTATTCGACTATTCCTTTTCTTCCTTGTAGGCCTGAAACGAGACTTCGAGAGATTTCCACGACGCATGTGCGAGAATTGCGATCTCCTTCAACTACTTCAGTTCAGTTCTCGCGCGTGCGTCGTGGAAATCTCTTGAAGTCTCGTTTCAGGCCTACAAGGAAGAAAAGGAATAGTCGAATAAAGTCGTTATTTTTGTTTGTTTTTTCGCACAAAAAGTATTCTCGTCGCTTGATAAACTTATAGTTGAGCCACTGTTGCGACATGGAATATTTAAACATTTTCTTTAATGACTCTCTGGGCCGTCAAGTTTCATTCCCTTAGGGAGCCTATGTAGCAGTCATAAACCTCTCAGATTTAATCATAAATATCTTCATTTGTGTTCCGAAGACGAACGAAGGTCTTACGGGGTTGGTATAGCATGGGGGTGAGTAATTAATGACTTAATTTTCATTTTTGGGTGAACTAACCCTTTAACCCAGCATAATGGGTTGATTCATTTTTACAATAATACTAGATTTTTTTTTTTACTTCACATGAAATATTGATTACGGATTAACTTCAATCCTCTTAACCTTTTTAAAATACTCTACACAACCACTGGTTTGCATGATAGTAATATTTTACAGCATATTTCATATAGTTTTAATATTGCCAATATTTAAGCTCATTTAACAAATATTATTAGAGTAAAAATTAAACATTTAGAAGTAATTCAAGTGTAATTTCCACCATAACGGCACTGGATCTCACAAACACATCAGAACAGTGTTCACTATAATTCTGTTTCTGTATTTATGCCAATGCTTTCGTGTTTTCTTGCAAATGTTTGTGTTTCCCCGAGGAACCCCAAAATAATATAAATAAAGGGTATTGACGCAGGGAGGAGATCCAGTCAGATGATTAAGTTGCATTTTATTTCTTAACAGCAGACAATCAAAATAATAAATAGAGTAAAATTCTTTCATCCATAATGAATTCAAGTTTAAGAAAGAAACATAAAATGAACAGGTAAAATCACTTCTAATGTTTCTAAGTAAAATGTAATTAACACACTGAGTATAATATTCTTGCCTAAAGATAAGGAAGTTGTCACTTACACACACGACACAAACATATCTGGTTTTCATGTTTTCACACTCTGAGGTGTTAGCACACACACACACTGCAAGATGTTTAGCTAAGATAAACCCTGGTGGAAAAACATATTCTAAGTATACTTGCAGCCAGACTAATTATCCAAGTGTGTTTATGATTAGTTAACTTAATCATAACTTGGAGTGTGCTATTTTGGAACAACTAATTTTGTACTAAGTATATTTTAGTTGTAATTAAATTGTAAAGCATAAGTTTTAGTGTATTTAGTGTACTTTTCTGTGCTAAATTGGAAATACTTCAAATATACTAAGTATACTTCAAGTATGTGGAACACAGGGACGCGGCTCGGGAGGCTCTCTCTGGGAGGCGGCCCGTAGCAGGGTCTGTGTGTGCTGTGCAGCACTTACCTGGTTCCACGGGGCAGGAGGTGCAGGAGGCGGCTCGGTGGCGTTCTCGAACTGCACACTGCTGCTCACTGGCGACAGAGGAGGCGGATGAGAGTGGTGGGGATTCTGTCCCCCCACTGCTCTCCAGGTCCTCTTCGGACCCAGAGATGGTAGAAACTGCTCTTTTATTGAAAATTTGGGTACCGCTGGTTTTAAGGCCAGCGGCGGAACACAAACAAAACGAAACACAGGATTTTCCACCCGGCCCTCTTCCGGGGGAGGGAGCGATGCGGTCATCGTCTCCTGGAGAGCAGTCCCTTCCATCTCCGGGTCGCCCGTCCTAGGGCCGCTTACCCCTGGCTTTGCCGCCCCTCTTGGCGGGGGCCTGGACGGGCGGGGCGCCCTGCCTGCGACTGGCTCCACGGCGCCGCTTTGGTGGAGGCTGCTGCTGCGGCACGGGAGCAGGGGCAGACGCAGGCAGACGCCCTCGGCGACGAGCAGACTGAGGTGCCGCGGGCGGCGGGGTGGAGGCAGCAGCTGGCCGCCGCGGCAGGATGTGTTTGATGGCCTCCGTCTGCTTTTGTACAGCCGAGAACTGCTGGGCGAAGTTCTCGACCGTGTCGCCGAAGAGGCCGGTCTGGGACACAGGGGAGTTGAAAAACCGGAGTTTGTCAGACTCCCTCATGTCAGCCAGACACAGCCAGAGATGGCGTTCCTGGACCACCATGGTGGACATCGCACGACCCACCGACCGCGCGGTCACCTTCATCGCACGAAGCGCGAGGTCCGTCGCGATGCAAAGTTCCTGAAGAACTTGGGGATCATGACCACCCTCGTGCAGATCCTTCAGTGCCTTGGCCTGATGGACCTGCAGCAACGCCATGGCGTGCATGGCAGAGGCAGCTTCCCCACAGGCCTTGCAAGCCTTGCCGGTTAAATCCGACGAGTACTTACAGGCCCGGGAAGGGAGACACGGTTCTCCACGCCAAGTGGAGTTAGGGCACAGTTGCATAGCAACGGCCCGTTCCACTGGCGGGATGCGCGTGTATCCCTTGGCTGCCCCGCCATCAAGGGTGGTGAGGGAGGAGGAGCCACCGGAACGGTTTCTGGCAGTAAAAGGTGCCGTCCACGTTCCCGTAAGCTCCTCATGCACTTCCGGGAAGAAAGGCACTGGGGTGGGTTGCTGAGAACCAGCGCGCGCCACCCCGAGATACCAATCATCCAACCTCGAGGGTTCGGGACACGGTGGAGGATTCCACACGAGCCCGACCCCGTTGGCGGCCCGGGAGAGCATGGCCACCATCTCCGGGTCCGTCTCAGGCACCGCTGGCACCCCCGAAGGTGGCAGCGGTGCCGAGTCGTCGTCCGCAGAGAGGTCTGACCCACCCTCCGATGCAGCGATCGACATCTGGTCACTGGGAGCCCCAAAGGAGACAACCGGTACACACCTCGAGGATGGTCCAGCTTTCTCCAATGGAAGCTCAACTGGCTGCGGAGCATGAGAGGGGTGAGGGCTCCTAGGGGGTTGGTAAAAAGTTCACAATCCCAGCTAACAGGGAACGTTTTGTCAAGGTTCTCTCAAGGTTATGAACAAGCATCTTCCAGTAAAGTTAATAGAACGTTTACTCAGTTATCTGGTCTTAAATAATGTTTTCGAAACATTACAACAATATTATTTATACATCGAAAAACATTTGTTGGACTTTTGTCTAACATTTTTTTCACTAATTGTTTCAGAATTTTCAGAGAACATTCAAAAGTAACGTTCCCATTATGTGTGTAAAATGATAAAAATGGAATGTTCAATGTTCTTCCAGTAATGTTAAATAGAACATCCGTCCAAAGTTCAAAGTCTTGAATAATGTTCTCAAAACATTAGCACAAAATATTATTTGTACATCGTTCATGGAACGTATTTTTCCAAAACGTTTTATTTGGATTTTCGTCTAACATTTAAAAAAATGTTACTACATGTTTCAGATCATTTGGAAGTAATGTTCCCATAATGTTTGCAGAATGATCAAATGGAATGTTCCTTTTTCGTTCGCATAACCAAGAAAAAACATTCAGAAAACTGCAGAAACAACGTTTCAATAACTTCATGGGATAGTTAGCAAAACTTCCTTTTTGTTATATGGCTACTGGGTCAGTTTGCACTATAGCGCTTACTTTTTAATCCAGTGTAAACCATCTAAATGGTTAAAAGAGTTAAACTCAAAAGAGTTGAAATCGCTGGTGTTTCTGACGTCACAAACGACCTTGTAACCAATCAGATCAACGTGTGATCGTCAACCAGTGGATCTCTGAGCTGAGTGAGTGAGTGGAGGCGGGGCTCATTTGCATATTCATAGAACCACTGAGGCAAGGGTGTCGAGTTATATTCAAGATATTTTAAGGCATGAAGAATTTTATTTTTAAAAGATTTTTTTTATTTTTAAATATGTCATTTTGGTGATCAAAGATGCGTTTTAAGGGCTAAAATTATTGACTACAGGGGGACTTTATAAGAACCAGACTTTATAAGATGTAAGAACTTTATAAAAAAGGTAAGTAGATATGAAAAACTACATTTGGTTTCATGAAAAATAAAATGTAATAGACCAAACGAGGTAACGCTAATATTTGAGTAAGCCAATAAAAAAATTAAAAACACACAAAATAACACTTAATTTCAACATTAACACTCCTTATACAGCCCGTATCAAAGGATCCAACTTGCTAAATTTCTCAAATTGTTGTTAAAGATGATGAATGTTGATATGAAACGAGTAATAATTGTAGTTTGCAAAACGAATCAGTATAATTTAACCATTCTCACATATTTTGATTGAAATTTAACATTAATATTAAGCGTATCTTAAAAATATAATTTCTATATTATATGTTTATGTATATAATATATAATTCTTGTTAAAAGAACTTAAAAGATTGTTGGATTTTTAGACATTTATTTTGGTACGTCCAAGTCAAACAATCATCATTAGTTATTCAGAGATTTGATTTAGGTAGTATGGTTTTTAATTATTGTTAATAAATTAAATAAATTATTTTCACTGAATTATTTTAGAGTGTATTTAAATCAACTCAACGACTCAGCGATCTATTTTGGTTTGGCAAGTAAATGTTTCAACACTAATGGGTTTTAAATTGGTCTCTTATCTCGAGTTGTTCTGTCGTCCTGCAGGCTGTGTTTTATCCGAACATCATATTACCAGGATCTCATATGCGGGAGAAACCGTGACGCTTCCCTGTTCCTGTGAAGATCCAAAAACCAAACCAAAACACGTTGAATGGAAAGCTTTAAATGAGACCCTGGTTTCAGATGCCGAAGACGTGAACGGACGATTCCAGATCCTTCGAGATTCTCCTCACAATCTCTCTTTACGGATCTCAAACCTGACTGGGGGCGACGGAGGATTATATGTGTGTGTGGTCAATGGAAAACAATCCAGAAGCATAAACCTCACTGTTACAGGTAAGACACGTCAGATCAGTGTGTTCAGAAACTTTATCTTATTATTATTATAACCTTTATTTTACCAGGAAAGAAAGCACTTTAAGATCTAAAATCTCTTTTGCAAGAGCGTCCTGGCCAAGATTATTAGCAACACAACTCACGTGGGTTTAACAAATACTGTACATATATAGAGAGAAAACAGGTACATTTAAAAATAAAATAGTCAGGCAAAGCATCTACAACCTTTCTGAAACTTTATCTGCGTGAGGATGAAGTGGTTCGGCTGACGATTTTAGTGATACTACGATGTTACTCTCATTTTACTGGAAATATGACAATCACTGATTCAGTCTAATCCCAGCTAACAAAAATATGTTCTAAAGAAGTTTTGATAACGGTCCCATTAAAGGTGCAGTAAGCAATTTTTGAGAAACAACAATCACAAAAACAAACACGCCCCTTCCCGAAAGGATCACACCAATATCTTAATAGCTCCGCCCCCAAATTAACAAACTCACTACACTCTAAAAAACACTGGGTTAAAAATAACCCAATTTTGGGTTGCTTTTAACCAGGGCCTGAAATTAACACCCGACCACACGCCAAATACGGGTGAATTTTGCAATAACACTGTCAATCTACCTGCCACATTGGCAGGTAGCCAATGAGAATTGAGTGATTCATTAGGTTTTTTTTGCAACTGTTGTTCTTTTACATTTCAACGAAGTCCGCCATTTTGTTGGACTTTAGCTAAAATGTGGCGGCACATTACTGGGGTAAAGAGGCCAGCTGAACCAAACAACCAACAAAAAGATGAGGATGAGTCAAAGAAAAGTAAAAGAAGACGTTTTAATACAAAGTGGACAATTGGTGACAATGGCAAGGAGTTGAGATGTGGCATGCCAGCAGCATACGGTCAAGGAGACCAGACCTCATGGAAGATGCAGCTGCAGCAGAGGTGGAGGAAGAGGAGTGCATCTGCTCCTTTTTTGTGGACTCAGATTAGCAGAAGTCAGTATATGACTGTCTGTGACACGGGAAATCAATGAATAATAAAAAAAAAAAATTATATTCTAAAAGTTATTATTACTTATATTGATTTCGTTAATAACTTGACAGCACTTAAATGTGTATTCTCACAAGTTAAAGAACAATATTGTGAAATTCCTGTTTTTCACCCTTATGAGGCAAAAAAAAAAAAAGGCTGGTAAAAAGTCACTGTGGCTGGTGGCCAAAAAAGTTAACTTCAGGCCCTGCTTTTAACCCAAGGACTGGGTAAATATAGGACAGAACACATGTTGGGTTCATTTTACCCAGCAAATTGGGTTGTTTATTTAAAGGGTTAGTTCACCCAAAAATGAAAATTAAGTCATTAATTACTCACCCCCATGCTATACCAACCCCGTAAGACCTTCGTTCGTCTTCGGAACACAAATGAAGATATTTATGACTAAATCTGAGAGGTTTATCACTCCTCCATAGGCTCCATAAGGGAATGAATCCTGACGGCCCAGAGAGTCATTAAAGAAAATGTTTAAATATTCCATGTCGCAACAGTGGCTCAACTATAAGTTTATCAAGCGACGAGAATACTTTTTGTGCGAAAAAAAATAAATAAATAATGACTTTATTCGACTATTCCTTTTCTTCCTTGTAGGCCTGAAACGAGACTTCGAGAGATTTCCACGACGCATGTGCGAGAATTGCGATCTCCTTCAACTACTTCAGTTCAGTTCTCGCGCGTGCGTCGTGGAAATCTCTTGAAGTCTCGTTTCAGGCCTACAAGGAAGAAAAGGAATAGTCGAATAAAGTCGTTATTTTTGTTTGTTTTTTCGCACAAAAAGTATTCTCGTCGCTTGATAAACTTATAGTTGAGCCACTGTTGCGACATGGAATATTTAAACATTTTCTTTAATGACTCTCTGGGCCGTCAAGTTTCATTCCCTTAGGGAGCCTATGTAGCAGTCATAAACCTCTCAGATTTAATCATAAATATCTTCATTTGTGTTCCGAAGACGAACGAAGGTCTTACGGGGTTGGTATAGCATGGGGGTGAGTAATTAATGACTTAATTTTCATTTTTGGGTGAACTAACCCTTTAACCCAGCATAATGGGTTGATTCATTTTTACAATAATACTAGATTTTTTTTTTTACTTCACATGAAATATTGATTACGGATTAACTTCAATCCTCTTAACCTTTTTAAAATACTCTACACAACCACTGGTTTGCATGATAGTAATATTTTACAGCATATTTCATATAGTTTTAATATTGCCAATATTTAAGCTCATTTAACAAATATTATTAGAGTAAAAATTAAACATTTAGAAGTAATTCAAGTGTAATTTCCACCATAACGGCACTGGATCTCACAAACACATCAGAACAGTGTTCACTATAATTCTGTTTCTGTATTTATGCCAATGCTTTCGTGTTTTCTTGCAAATGTTTGTGTTTCCCCGAGGAACCCCAAAATAATATAAATAAAGGGTATTGACGCAGGGAGGAGATCCAGTCAGATGATTAAGTTGCATTTTATTTCTTAACAGCAGACAATCAAAATAATAAATAGAGTAAAATTCTTTCATCCATAATGAATTCAAGTTTAAGAAAGAAACATAAAATGAACAGGTAAAATCACTTCTAATGTTTCTAAGTAAAATGTAATTAACACACTGAGTATAATATTCTTGCCTAAAGATAAGGAAGTTGTCACTTACACACACGACACAAACATATCTGGTTTTCATGTTTTCACACTCTGAGGTGTTAGCACACACACACACTGCAAGATGTTTAGCTAAGATAAACCCTGGTGGAAAAACATATTCTAAGTATACTTGCAGCCAGACTAATTATCCAAGTGTGTTTATGATTAGTTAACTTAATCATAACTTGGAGTGTGCTATTTTGGAACAACTAATTTTGTACTAAGTATATTTTAGTTGTAATTAAATTGTAAAGCATAAGTTTTAGTGTATTTAGTGTACTTTTCTGTGCTAAATTGGAAATACTTCAAATATACTAAGTATACTTCAAGTATGTGGAACACAGGGACGCGGCTCGGGAGGCTCTCTCTGGGAGGCGGCCCGTAGCAGGGTCTGTGTGTGCTGTGCAGCACTTACCTGGTTCCACGGGGCAGGAGGTGCAGGAGGCGGCTCGGTGGCGTTCTCGAACTGCACACTGCTGCTCACTGGCGACAGAGGAGGCGGATGAGAGTGGTGGGGATTCTGTCCCCCCACTGCTCTCCAGGTCCTCTTCGGACCCAGAGATGGTAGAAACTGCTCTTTTATTGAAAATTTGGGTACCGCTGGTTTTAAGGCCAGCGGCGGAACACAAACAAAACGAAACACAGGATTTTCCACCCGGCCCTCTTCCGGGGGAGGGAGCGATGCGGTCATCGTCTCCTGGAGAGCAGTCCCTTCCATCTCCGGGTCGCCCGTCCTAGGGCCGCTTACCCCTGGCTTTGCCGCCCCTCTTGGCGGGGGCCTGGACGGGCGGGGCGCCCTGCCTGCGACTGGCTCCACGGCGCCGCTTTGGTGGAGGCTGCTGCTGCGGCACGGGAGCAGGGGCAGACGCAGGCAGACGCCCTCGGCGACGAGCAGACTGAGGTGCCGCGGGCGGCGGGGTGGAGGCAGCAGCTGGCCGCCGCGGCAGGATGTGTTTGATGGCCTCCGTCTGCTTTTGTACAGCCGAGAACTGCTGGGCGAAGTTCTCGACCGTGTCGCCGAAGAGGCCGGTCTGGGACACAGGGGAGTTGAAAAACCGGAGTTTGTCAGACTCCCTCATGTCAGCCAGACACAGCCAGAGATGGCGTTCCTGGACCACCATGGTGGACATCGCACGACCCACCGACCGCGCGGTCACCTTCATCGCACGAAGCGCGAGGTCCGTCGCGATGCAAAGTTCCTGAAGAACTTGGGGATCATGACCACCCTCGTGCAGATCCTTCAGTGCCTTGGCCTGATGGACCTGCAGCAACGCCATGGCGTGCATGGCAGAGGCAGCTTCCCCACAGGCCTTGCAAGCCTTGCCGGTTAAATCCGACGAGTACTTACAGGCCCGGGAAGGGAGACACGGTTCTCCACGCCAAGTGGAGTTAGGGCACAGTTGCATAGCAACGGCCCGTTCCACTGGCGGGATGCGCGTGTATCCCTTGGCTGCCCCGCCATCAAGGGTGGTGAGGGAGGAGGAGCCACCGGAACGGTTTCTGGCAGTAAAAGGTGCCGTCCACGTTCCCGTAAGCTCCTCATGCACTTCCGGGAAGAAAGGCACTGGGGTGGGTTGCTGAGAACCAGCGCGCGCCACCCCGAGATACCAATCATCCAACCTCGAGGGTTCGGGACACGGTGGAGGATTCCACACGAGCCCGACCCCGTTGGCGGCCCGGGAGAGCATGGCCACCATCTCCGGGTCCGTCTCAGGCACCGCTGGCACCCCCGAAGGTGGCAGCGGTGCCGAGTCGTCGTCCGCAGAGAGGTCTGACCCACCCTCCGATGCAGCGATCGACATCTGGTCACTGGGAGCCCCAAAGGAGACAACCGGTACACACCTCGAGGATGGTCCAGCTTTCTCCAATGGAAGCTCAACTGGCTGCGGAGCATGAGAGGGGTGAGGGCTCCTAGGGGGTTGGTAAAAAGTTCACAATCCCAGCTAACAGGGAACGTTTTGTCAAGGTTCTCTCAAGGTTATGAACAAGCATCTTCCAGTAAAGTTAATAGAACGTTTACTCAGTTATCTGGTCTTAAATAATGTTTTCGAAACATTACAACAATATTATTTATACATCGAAAAACATTTGTTGGACTTTTGTCTAACATTTTTTTCACTAATTGTTTCAGAATTTTCAGAGAACATTCAAAAGTAACGTTCCCATTATGTGTGTAAAATGATAAAAATGGAATGTTCAATGTTCTTCCAGTAATGTTAAATAGAACATCCGTCCAAAGTTCAAAGTCTTGAATAATGTTCTCAAAACATTAGCACAAAATATTATTTGTACATCGTTCATGGAACGTATTTTTCCAAAACGTTTTATTTGGATTTTCGTCTAACATTTAAAAAAATGTTACTACATGTTTCAGATCATTTGGAAGTAATGTTCCCATAATGTTTGCAGAATGATCAAATGGAATGTTCCTTTTTCGTTCGCATAACCAAGAAAAAACATTCAGAAAACTGCAGAAACAACGTTTCAATAACTTCATGGGATAGTTAGCAAAACTTCCTTTTTGTTATATGGCTACTGGGTCAGTTTGCACTATAGCGCTTACTTTTTAATCCAGTGTAAACCATCTAAATGGTTAAAAGAGTTAAACTCAAAAGAGTTGAAATCGCTGGTGTTTCTGACGTCACAAACGACCTTGTAACCAATCAGATCAACGTGTGATCGTCAACCAGTGGATCTCTGAGCTGAGTGAGTGAGTGGAGGCGGGGCTCATTTGCATATTCATAGAACCACTGAGGCAAGGGTGTCGAGTTATATTCAAGATATTTTAAGGCATGAAGAATTTTATTTTTAAAAGATTTTTTTTATTTTTAAATATGTCATTTTGGTGATCAAAGATGCGTTTTAAGGGCTAAAATTATTGACTACAGGGGGACTTTATAAGAACCAGACTTTATAAGATGTAAGAACTTTATAAAAAAGGTAAGTAGATATGAAAAACTACATTTGGTTTCATGAAAAATAAAATGTAATAGACCAAACGAGGTAACGCTAATATTTGAGTAAGCCAATAAAAAAATTAAAAACACACAAAATAACAATTAATTTCAACATTAACACTCCTTATACAGCCCGTATCAAAGGATCCAACTTGCTAAATTTCTAAAATTGTTGTTAAAGATGATGAATGTTGATATGAAACGAGTAATAATTGTAGTTTGCAAAACGAATCAGTATAATTTAACCATTCTCACATATTTTGATTGAAATTTAACATTAATATTAAGCGTATCTTAAAAATATAATTTCTATATTATATGTTTATGTATATAATATATAATTCTTGTTAAAAGAACTTAAAAGATTGTTGGATTTTTAGACATTTATTTTGGTACGTCCAAGTCAAACAATCATCATTAGTTATTCAGAGATTTGATTTATGTAGTATGGTTTTTAATTATTGTTAATAAATTAAATAAATTATTTTCACTGAATTATTTTAGAGTGTATTTAAATCAACTCAACGACTCAGCGATCTATTTTGGTTTGGCAAGTAAATGTTTCAACACTAATGGGTTTTAAATTGGTCTCTTATCTCGAGTTGTTCTGTCGTCCTGCAGGCTGTGTTTTATCCGAACATCATATTACCAGGATCTCATATGCGGGAGAAACCGTGACGCTTCCCTGTTCCTGTGAAGATCCAAAAACCAAACCAAAACACGTTGAATGGAAAGCTTTAAATGAGACCCTGGTTTCAGATGCCGAAGACGTGAACGGACGATTCCAGATCCTTCGAGATTCTCCTCACAATCTCTCTTTACGGATCTCAAACCTGACTGGGGGCGACGGAGGATTATATGTGTGTGTGGTCAATGGAAAACAATCCAGAAGCATAAGCCTCACTGTTACAGGTAAGACACGTCAGATCAGTGTGTTCAGAAACTTTATCTTTTTATTATTATAACCTTTATTTTACCAGGAAAGAAAGCACTTTAAGATCTAAAATCTCTTTTGCAAGAGCGTCCTGGCCAAGATTATTAGCAACACAACTCACGTGGGTTTAACAAATACTGTACATATATAGAGAGAAAACAGGTACATTTAAAAATAAAATAGTCAGGCAAAGCATCTACAACCTTTCTGAAACTTTATCTGCGTGAGGATGAAGTGGTTCGGCTGACGATTTTAGTGATACTACGATGTTACTCTCATTTTACTGGAAATATGACAATCACTGATTCAGTCTAATCCCAGCTAACAAAAATATGTTCTAAAGAAGTTTTGATAACGGTCCCATTAAAGGTGCAGTAAGCAATTTTTGAGAAACAACAATCACAAAAACAAACACGCCCCTTCCCGAAAGGATCACACCAATATCTTAATAGCTCCGCCCCCAAATTAACAAACTCACTACACTCTAAAAAACACTGGGTTAAAAATAACCCAATTTTGGGTTGCTTTTAACCAGGGCCTGAAATTAACACCCGACCACACGCCAAATGCGGGTGAATTTTGCAATAACACTGTCAATCTACCTGCCACATTGGCAGGTAGCCAATGAGAATTGAGTGATTCATTAGGTTTTTTTTGCAACTGTTGTTCTTTTACATTTCAACGAAGTCCGCCATTTTGTTGGACTTTAGCTAAAATGTGGCGGCACATTACTGGGGTAAAGAGGCCAGCTGAACCAAACAACCAACAAAAAGATGAGGATGAGTCAAAGAAAAGTAAAAGAAGACGTTTTAATACAAAGTGGACAATTGGTGACAATGGCAAGGAGTTGAGATGTGGCATGCCAGCAGCATACGGTCAAGGAGACCAGACCTCATGGAAGATGCAGCTGCAGCAGAGGTGGAGGAAGAGGAGTGCATCTGCTCCTTTTTTGTGGACTCAGATTAGCAGAAGTCAGTATATGACTGTCTGTGACACGGGAAATCAATGAATAATAAAAAAAAAAAAATTATATTCTAAAAGTTATTATTACTTATATTGATTTCGTTAATAACTTGACAGCACTTAAATGTGTATTCTCACAAGTTAAAGAACAATATTGTGAAATTCCTGTTTTTCACCCTTATGAGGCAAAAAAAAAAAAGGCTGGTAAAAAGTCACTGTGGCTGGTGGCCAAAAAAGTTAACTTCAGGCCCTGCTTTTAACCCAAGGACTGGGTAAATATAGGACAGAACACATGTTGGGTTCATTTTACCCAGCAAATTGGGTTGTTTATTTAAAGGGTTAGTTCACCCAAAAATGAAAATTAAGTCATTAATTACTCACGCCCATGCTGTTCCAACCCCGTAAGACCTTCGTTCGTCTTCGGAACACAAATGAAGATATTTATGACTAAATCTGAGAGGTTGATCACTCCTCCATAGGCTCCATAAGGGAATGAATCCTGACGGCCCAGAGAGTCATTAAAGAAAATGTTTAAATATTCCATGTCGCAACAGTGGCTCAACTATAAGTTTATCAAGCGACGAGAATACTTTTTGTGCGAAAAAACAAAAAAAAATAATGACTTTATTCGACTATTCCTTTTCTTCCTTGTAGGCCTGAAACGAGACTTCGAGAGATTTCCACGACGCATGTGCGAGAATTGCGATCTCCTTCAACTACTTCAGTTCAGTTCTCGCGCGTGCGTCGTGGAAATCTCTTGAAGTCTCGTTTCAGGCCTACAAGGAAGAAAAGGAATAGTCGAATAAAGTCGTTATTTTTGTTTGTTTTTTCGCACAAAAAGTATTCTCGTCGCTTGATAAACTTATAGTTGAGCCACTGTTGCGACATGGAATATTTAAACATTTTCTTTAATGACTCTCTGGGCCGTCAAGTTTCATTCCCTTAGGGAGCCTATGTAGCAGTCATAAACCTCTCAGATTTAATCATAAATATCTTCATTTGTGTCCCGAAGACGAACGAAGGTCTTACGGGGTTGGTATAGCATGGGGGTGAGTAATTAATGACTTAATTTTCATTTTTGGGTGAACTAACCCTTTAACCCAGCATAATGGGTTGATTCATTTTTACAATAATACTAGATTTTTTTTTTTACTTCACATGAAATATTGATTACGGATTAACTTCAATCCTCTTAACCTTTTTAAAATACTCTACACAACCACTGGTTTGCATGATAGTAATATTTTATAGCATATTTCATATAGTTTTAATATTGCCAATATTTAAGCTCATTTAACAAATATTATTAGTAAAAATTAAACATTTAGAAGTAATTCAAGTGTAATTTCCACCATAACGGCACTGGATCTCACAAACACATCAGAACAGTGTTCACTATAATTCTGTTTCTGTATTTATGTCAATGCTTTCGTGTTTTCTTGCAAATGTTTGTGTTTCCCCGAGGAACCCCAAAATAATATAAATAAAGGGTATTGACGCAGGGAGGAGATCCAGTCAGATGATTAAGTTGCATTTTATTTCTTAACAGCAGACAATCAAAATAATAAATAGAGTAAAATTCTTTCATCCATAATGAATTCAAGTTTAAGAAAGAAACATAAAATGAACAGGTAAAATCACTTCTAATGTTTCTAAGTAAAATGTAATTAACACACTGAGTATAATATTCTTGCCTAAAGATAAGGAAGTTGTCACTTACACACACGACACAAACATATCTAGTTTTCATGTTTTCACACTCTGAGGTGTTAGCACACACACACACTGCAAGATGTTTAGCTAAGATAAACCCTGGTGGAAAAACATATTCTAAGTATACTTGCAGCCAGACTAATTATCCAAGTGTGTTTATGATTAGTTAACTTAATCATAACTTGGAGTGTGCTATTTTGGAACAACTAATTTTGTACTAAGTATATTTTAGTTGTAATTAAATTGTAAAGCATAAGTTTTAGTGTATTTAGTGTACTTTTCTGTGCTAAATTGGAAATACTTCAAATATACTAAGTATACTTCAAGTATATGCCTGTATGTATGTGTCTGGACTAATCACATGCTTGATTAGTGATATTAAAGTGTACTTTATTTGTGTTTACAAGTACATTACAAATTCATTGCGAGTGTCTTTGAAACATACAAGAAATACACCATATTACATTTGAGTAAAAAGTATATGCTCAGTAATACCTTTCCAAATACTACAAATTGCACACTTTGTCTTTAATAACAAATGCACATTAACAAACAAATATTACTTAGCTATACTTTGTACAATATACTATTGTTTACTATAATGTATTTTTAAAGAATACTTTCAATGCATTGTTACAATGATCATTTCCAGCACACAGCTAAAAATATCCCTAAAATATATTTTTAAGTAAAGTGAAAATAAATACACTTTTAAAAAATAAACAGAATTCTCACGTAAAGTATAATTTTCTAAAATATACTAAAGTACAATTATTTTAAAGTGTGTTAAAAGTAGGGATGTCCCGATCCGATCACGCGATCGGATATCGGGCCCGATCACGTGGTTTTAGACTCGATCGGAATCGGACGTTACCTCCCGATCAGGACTCGGATATATGTAAATTAGGGGTGTAACGGTACACGTAATTATTGAACCGTTTCGGTACGAGGCTTCCGGTTCGGTACGCATACAAACCGAACGATTCCTAGGACCATTTTTCCTGCAGACAAAATCCGCGCTGGTGCGATCACCACAACGTTGCGCAACATCAAATGGCAAACGTAATGAAAGCGGAACGAAACTGCGCTCCTCATTATATTGTGCTTCACGGACCATTTATCAGTTCGGACCAGCAACATCTGTGCAGCGCGGAGATCAAGCGACAATGTGCTAAGAGATCCAGTGAAGAAAACATTTGAATTCGCCACTGAAGTAATAACATTGCTGCGAGATCTAGTGAGAAGCATTCAAATTTCTCCGTTATTAACCGTAGATCTCTATTAGAGCAAACAGCGCTGACGTGGAAACCAGGAGAAACATTGTGCCTTGAATGAACATGGATTTAATGTTGCACTTCGAAACTCAAATATTATATAAATATATATATTTAAATGTTATTTTTAAAGTGATTACCAAAACATTATTTGTTCATCCTTCATAGATTACCCCCATTTATAAACCTGAAAGTTTCAAGATGTAGAAAAACTCAAACTTATTTAAAAATAGTTTTTCTTTTAATAAATAGGACATTTCTCTGGCATTTCTTTCTTTTTGCTGTATCGTATCGAACCGAACCGCAAATTTTGTGAACTGTTACACCCCTAATGTATATATATATTATCATTATTTTTTTATACACTTTTAAAACATTTTTATTTTTTGCCTGCCCTGCCGGGTATTTTAAGTTGAGGTGCTATTTGTTTTTATATTAGACTTTTTCTATATTTACTGTTGCACTAAAGTCCAAAAGTGAAGATTTTATGTCATTTATTACTTGATTGTTCAAGCTACCTCACAGAAGTGCTCTGTTTGTTAACAGAGTTGTTGAATGTTAAAATAAGGTTAATTAAATAAAAAATAAGGAACATCCTGGATCAGTTTTTTCTCTCTTCTTTATTCTTTTTTTATGTATTATATAAGTATCGGATCGGGACTCGGTATCGGTAGATGCTCAAAATCAAATGACTCGGACTCGGACTCGAGGGCAAAAAAACCTGATCGGGACATCCCTAGTTAAAAGTTGTATTGTGAAAATAGGTAAAAGCAAGATGCTAATATACTTTTAATATATGTAAAGATAGTAAAAATTTATGTTAGTCTATTTGCAATATACAATTGAAAAAGGGAATATATTTCAAATACAATAAAGTATACTTTTTTCACTAGGGTTAAACATACATTTCAAATGATAGTAATGAAAAACACAACATGATTAAAATGATTTCTTAAAATATGATGATTACATTTGATTAAATTATATTTAAGATCTATAATGATTAAATGATAAAACATATGCAAATGATAAATCAAGCAATAAATATTTTTTTTTCTTTTCCCGGTAATGAAACACTTTTGACTATTATTATTATCTTTTTTTTTTACACAAAACATTTGAGTTAGGGTTACGGTAAATGGGAACATTTATGATGCTAAACTGTCATTACAATAGTTGTGTGAGTATAACAGCAGATTTATGAGTGTGTTTTCAGCGATCAAACTCTTTTATGACTATTAAAGGGACTTTTCCTGCAGATTTCAGCTTAAATCGCCTGATATTCTCGCTGGTGTGTCTGATGTGTCTGATGCTGCTGCTCGTGACTGGATTCCTCTTCTGGAGATTTACACGGGGTATGAACACACAAAACACTCTAGGAAACGTGGACTGTGCTCGAGTTTTCCATCTTTTAGATCAGTGTTTCTCAACCGGTTCCCAAAAGCGTGTAGTAAAAAAAACGACAACAACAAAAACGTAATTCAATTACAGGTGAAACTCGAAAAATAAGAATATCATGCCAAAGGTAATTTATTTCAGTAATTCAACGTAAAAGGTGAAACTAATATATTATATAGACTCATTACATGCAAAGTGAGATATTTCAAGCCTTTATTTGTTAGAATTTGGATGATTATGGCTTACAGCTTATGAAAACCCCAAATTCAAAATTCGAATATTGTGAAAAGGTTTTCATATCTGTAAACCATAATCATCACAATTATAACAAATAAAAGCTTGAAATATCTCACTTTGCATGTAATGAATCTATATAATATATTAGTTTCACCTTTTACGTTGAATTACTGAAATAAATGAAATTTTTCGAGTTTCACCTGTAATTGTTTTTCTGATGCGTGACTTTTATTTTGAAAGACGTGCATGAAAGCTGTTGACTCTTCTGTCAGACGCAGTTTGAGATAGCCTGAGATAAACGCTTTGTCTTGATTCAGTGTCTGCGGTCAGATGAGATATTATCAGGCTACGTCAGTGGCCGCGTTTCCATTACAGATTTGCGCAAAACTTTAGCGATACTTTCTAAATGTCGATTAAAAACTGAAAGTGTTTAACTGAAGTCATTATAATCTTACAGCAAAAAAGAGAAGGACAGAAAGCCGAGAGACCCAGAGTCCAGATCATCAGGTGACCGAACTATTCATATCATGGGTGAAACTATCCATAAATGAAATGCACATAATATTATGTTTGTGTGTCTAAAATTATGTTTGTGTTTGTAGGATGATGTGACGTACTCCACTGTAACGCAGATTAACAGAGGAAAACCAGCGGAAAACCAACAACTGGTACTAAAACGCAACAGTTTTACTTCGTAGTCAATTTCTCAAGTATCTGTTCTGTACTTTTTATAAGGGTTTTTATCTTGGAAAACATTTACTTTTAGTTCACTGCCTTCGAAAGCATAATATATTTCCCGATACTCAAACCAAGACGCAATAGGGATGTTCGATTCGTGAAGGAGTCGATTACTGTCGAACAAGTTCACAAGTCGCACTAAACGATTCATTCACGAATCGGACTGATTTGATTGCAGTAAACAACTCACTGATTCAATGACCAAAGTGAACCGGAATATAATTTCGGAACCGGAACATTTCTAGTACTGATTATGGAAAATATATATCATATATAGGTCATGACTGTTATTTGTGAACTAATTCTGCTGTACAACTGTCTTAACAAGTATTACATATACACTCACCTAAAGGATTATTAGGAACACCTGTTCAATTTCTCATTAATACAATTATCTAATCAACCAATCACATGGCAGTTGATTCAATGCATTTAGGGGTGTGGTCCTGGTCAAGACAATCTCCTGAACTCCAAACTGAATGTCAGAATGGGAAAGAAAGGTGATTTAAGCAATTTTGAGCGTGGCATGGTTGTTGGTGCCAGACGGGCCGGTCTGAGTATTTCACAATCTGCTCAGTTACTGGGATTTTCACGCACAACCATTTCTAGGGTTTACAAAGAATGGTGTAAAAAGGGAAAAACATCCAGTATACGGCAGTCCTGTGGGCGAAAATGCCTTGTTGATGCTAGAGGTCAGAGGAGAATGGGCCGACTGATTCAAGCTGATAGAAGAGCAACTTTGACTGAAATAACCACTCGTTACAACCGAGGTATGCAGCAAAGCATTTGTGAAGCCACAACACGCACAACCTTGAGGCGGATGGGCTACAACAGCAGAAGACCCCACCGGGTACCACTCATCTCCACTACAAATAGGAAAAAGAGGCTACAATTTGCAAGAGCTCACCAAAATTGGACAGTTGAACACTGGAAAAATGTTGCCTGGTCTGATGAGTCTCGATTTCTGTTGAGACATTCAGATGGTAGAGTCAGAATTTGGCGTAAACAGAATGAGAACATGGATCCATCATGCCTTGTTACCACTGTGCAGGCTGGTGGTGGTGGTGTAATGGTGTGGGGGATGTTTTCTTGGCACACTTTAGGCCCCTTAGTGCCAATTGGGCATCGTTTAAATGCCACGGCCTACCTGAGCATTGTTTCTGACCATGTCCATCCCTTTATGGCCACCATGTACCCATCCTCTGATGGCTACTTCCAGCAGGATAATGCACCATGTCACAAAGCTCCAATCATTTCAAATTGGTTTCTTGAACATGACAATGAGTTCACTGTACTAAAATGGCCCCCAGTCACCAGATCTCAACCCAATAGAGCATCTTTGGGATGTGGTGGAACGGGAGCTTCGTGCCCTGGATGTGCATCCCACAAATCTCCATCAACTGCAAGATGCTATCCTATCAATATGGGCCAACATTTCTAAAGAATGCTTTCAGCACCTTGTTGAATCAATGCCACGTAGAATTAAGGCAGTTCTGAAGGCGAAAGGGGGTCAAACACAGTATTAGTATGGTGTTCCTAAAAATCCTTTAGGTGAGTGTATGTTTTGGTAATACATTTTTTGCTTATTAGCAGATTAATACATAGTAAATGTATACACACATCTTTCTAATTAGTGCTGACTTGACGTTGCATGTTGCAATAACATGTAAAATAACTTGTTCTCTCTAGGATGATGTGATTTATTCAAGCGTCGTACAGATTAAAGGGGAAAAAATGACGCGTGGAAAGGTTAGTGTTGGGTTTTTATGGAAGTCTGAATTGTTTATTCTACTATGGCAGACGTGATAAACGTACGATCTGCTCAGGTAAGTGTGCGCAGCTTTTGGACACACACACCTAAATTCATGTTTTTCATGATTTTTGGAACCGTTTGATTGAAATGCTTCTGCCTAAATGCTTAAAATTGTAGCCAAATCTAAAATGTACATACACAAACTGCAAAAAAGTGTGTTCTTCCTCTGTTTTTTTGTTTTGTTTTGTTTACCAATACAAATATATAAATTTAAAAAAATCAAGACAAGGTCTTGTTTTCTGAAAAAATTCATAAAAATCAAGTTAGTTTATGGTTAAAACAATACAAAAAATTGTCATTGCGGTCAGAAAAATAAATGTAATTTAAAGGGAAAACAACGAGTCCACTGGCAGATTTTTTTTTTTTTTTTTTAAAGATTCAACATAGTCACATTAAATTTTGATGATTTTTTCAGTAAACAACAATGAAAGTAATATCATAAGTAATTTCGCTTCTCCAGTAAACGTATCTTTATTTAAGAATGTTTAGATATTTGTACTGGAAAACAAGAGAAAAATACAGAGGAAGAACTTTTTTTTTCAGTGAAGTGTATTTACAAAACTAAAATAACTTGAACATAATTTGACATTGTGTGTCCATATGTCAGAAGTATAATTGTGTGTGTGTTTATTATCTCTGCAGGATGATGTCACAAACTCATCTGTAATCTCCTGCCGATCTCACACACCGAGATCCCTGCAGGTCGACACTGAGGAGGACACCGTTTACGCAAGTGTGCAGCCAGATAAAACGTGACACGCTTGCCACAAACATTTCAGTTAGGGTATTGTTTTATAATCATTTCAAAAGCTTTTACATATACAGAATTTGCATCATGCTGTGTTTATCCTACTTAAGTGTCATAATTTACATTTTGTAAAAATCGACTGTTAGAATAAACTGTTAAATTTCCATTTTCTACGATTTTTTTTTGTTGCATTTTGTAAGATGATTGCGCAATTCCGATTCATTCGATTCAATTTAATGTATCTCTTAAATACAAAAATACAATACATTTTCTTAATTTTAGTGACTGTATGAGGCTACATGTTTGTGAAAAATAGTTTGCTTCAAATCAACGTTATTGCTTAAATGTTTATTGAAATGTCTATCTATTGTAGGTGTCTTAAAGAGAAAAGACAAACACAGCAAGTTCTGATTTCAGCTTCTTGAAGAAACTTGCGGAATTATGAAAAAAATAAACAAGAACAGAAAAAAATGTGTTTTGTGCAGGATTATTATTTTTTGTCACTTGAAATAAAATAAGTTTGAAATGAAATGCATTAAAATATATGTAAAAAAAAAAAAAAAACTTAAACTTATTTTATTTCAGCAAGTTGGCAACATTTCTTATTTTAATTTAGTTTAAGTTGATGTACTAAAATAACCAAAACTAAAACTGACTAATAAATAATCAAACAAAAAAATTGTATATATAAAAAATTATATTAAAAAACATTTAATAAACCTAAAACTAAAATAACCAATAAAACCAATAAAACTAAAACTAATACAAATGACGAAAACTAAAAATAGTAACTAATTCAAAATACTGATAAAAAAATACTGGTTCTTAAAATAATTAAAATATCTTAAAAACGGTCACAGCTTGTAATGTAATTGCAATTATTCTTTAAAACTAAATGTAAATGTAACTATTCTCAAGAGTTTCATCATTTGTTTCTTTATTTAAAGAGTCCATATCTCATATTTTCAAAACAAAAGCTAAAATCGATACAACAGTGAAATATTCATTTTCACAACAATATTCTTCATTCTAAAACATTTCCTTAAATATCACACTAAATCTGTTAAGGAATGCGATTACAAACATAAGAAAGGATTCTAAACAGAGCAAAACAAATATTACAATAAAAAATTGTTCTATAAGTTTAACAGATTCTCAAAAATATGTTGTTCGTTGCTTTCTAAATTGTAATGTATGGTGTGTTTTTCCATATGATTACTAGAAACTAATTAAAACATTAGCAGAGAAAGAGGCACAGCTTTAAGTTTATCATTTTAATCTTAAACTGATGATATCTGATTTGATGTAATGATAATTGTCACATTATACAGTATATAAACTATCAGCAGCACGTTCTACTGTGCATTTAGTCAGAAACACACACTTCAGGGTGACAGTGTCAATTGTACACAATTGCAAAATATCTTTTCCTGAGTTTTCATTTCTAATAAATGAATTTCTAAAGAAATATGGTGCATGATATATTGATCATCAGTTCCAGTTTTCTCTCACCTGAGCTTTACTTTTAGCAGCATCAGATCCGATCACGTCACACGACTCTTCTGCGCAAGTCGCTTGTTTTAGGGGTGAATCTCATTAAAACATGTTCAGCTCATATTTTACCATATTTTTATTTTTTATTGGAAATCTAATGACCATTAAGAATTGTGCATTGTGCCTTTAATCCCTCAAAAGTTTCTCATTGCCGTAATGCACTCTTTATCATTCTTTTATATATTACATATTTTTTAAATTAGCATAAATTGAAGACAGTACAAATATTACAACGGATAAATACTTAACAGTTAAAATAATATATTCTTTGTTTTGCAGTCATATGGAAGCCCATTTCTGCCACATAATCAAAAATTATGCTTTTGTAAATTATAATTATGACATAAAACATTGAAATTGACATAATAAAACATATGTACGAGATTAAGAGTTATAATTATGACAAATCGAAAATATGATGTTAAGTCATAATATGACAAAAAGTCTAAATTGACAAACAGTTGAAATGATGACATAAAATTCATAATTAGCTGAATTGACAGTCGAAATCGACAAAAGTCACAATTGTCATAAAAAGTTGAAATTGACAAACAGTAAACATGACATCAAAGTCATAATTATGTCATAAAAAGTTTAAATTTGACATAAACAGTCAACATTATGACATCTGAGTCATAAAAAGTCAAAATTGACATAAACAGTAAACATTAGGACATCAAAGTCATAATTATGACAAAAAGTCAATTATGTCATCAAATGTTAAAACGTGTAATACTAAGTCATAATTAGGAGATAAAGTTAAAATTATGACAAAAAAAAACAATGACATAAATCGAAATAATGACGTTAAGTCAATGTCATAAAAAGTGGAAACTGGCATGCTAAGTCAAAATTGTTATAAACAGTCAACATTATAACAAAAGTCATAATTATGGCAAAAAGTCGAAATTGACACGAGTCAATTTTTTATCTCATAATTATGCCTTACAACTTTCTGTAAAGCTGCTTTGAAATGACGTGTATTGTGAAAAGCGCTATACAAATAAATGTGAATTGAATTGAACTTTTTATGTCATAATTAAGATTTACCAATATTTGTGTCGCATGTGTTGGAAATGGGCTTACATACAGTCCTGAGAATCGTCATGAGATGCTTGTGAGAACAGGCTTGATTTGTCCGTGATTTGGGGGAGAGCGGGATATGTGACCAGGGTGGGACACTTTGGGTGACTTAGCCTTGTATACAAGCCACAGTGGCGAGTGGATTGTAAAACATACTTTTATTGGTTACTACGTAAAACATTCCTTGTAACGGATTGGACAGCTTTTGTCAAAGAATGCTGTTGCTAAGTAACAATAATGCACTTTTGTCGAGTAACTCATTTGATTGGTTTTCAGTGTGTCACGGCGCTGAACGGACCGTGACACATAAAGCTGAGCTGAGGTACAGACGAAAGGAACATTATCGGTTAAAACAACGTGGCGACATATCCCCGGTGTTAAAGGGTCGTTCACCCAAAAATGAAAACCATGTCATTAATGCCTCTCCCTCGTGTCGCTCCAAGCCCGTAAGACCTCCGTTCATCTTCGGGACACAGTTTAAGATATTTTAGATTTAGTCCGAGAGCTTTCTGTCCCTCCACTGTAAATGTGTGTACGGTATACTGTCCTTGTCCAGAAAGGAAATAAAGACATCATCAAAGTAGTCCATGTGACATCAGTGGGTTAGTTAGAATGTGTTGAAGCATCGAAAATACATTTTGGTCCATAAATAACCAAAACTCCGCCTTTATTTAGCATTGTATTGTCTTCCGGTTCTGTTGTGGATCCGCGTTCAGTGACGCCGCTGACGTAAGACGCTGCTGACGTGTGTCTGGTGTGTCCGAGCTTCGGTTACAGTCTGAGGGAGACGCACGCTGGAAACAAAACAATCTTCACAAACATGTCTAAGGATTTCCACACAGAGGAAGACTTGCATTTTTTTGCCCAGCCATATTTATTTGAACCCGAATACGCGGGCGCACCAGACACACGTCAGCAGCGTCTTACGTCAGCGGCGTCACTGCGGACTCGTGAACGCGGATCCACAACAGAACCGGAAGACAATACAATGCTGAATAAAGGCGGATTTTTTGTTATTTTTGGACCAAAATGTATTTTCGAAGCTTCAACACACTCTAACTAACCCACTGATGTCACATGGACTACTTTGATGATGTCTTTATCTCCTTTCTGGACAAGGACAGTATACCGTACACACATTTACAATGGAGGGACAGAAAGCTCTCGGACTAAATCTAAAATATCTTAACTGTGTCCCGAAGATGAACGGAGGTCTGACGGGCTTGGAGCGACACGAGGGAGAGTCATTAATGACATCATTTTCATTTTTGGGTGAACTAACCCTTTAAGTCAGCAGGAGCTATGAACATATAAACTGTTGAGGGCGAAGTAAAGAAGAAGAGAAGGTACTTTTCCAACAAGTGGCGCATTGATGACGACAAAATGCAAACAATTCGTTTGAATAACAATTACTGTAGAATATGACCAAACACAATTCTACCACGATCTCGCAGGCTTTTTTTCATATCACTTTTTATTTGCCTATATTAATAAAATATATATTAATAATAAAAAAATAATGTATTGAAAGTGCACTAGCATATTTTTGAATTGCTTCCTTTCTTTTATAAATATGAATTCTGGAAAAAGTAGCTGGTAAGATTGGGCATCCACCGGCCACTGTGGTTAATCTCCCACCCTGTGTGTGGCTTCATATGGATCATATGTGGATCATATGTATTGCTGGGGTTTCTGGGTTTTGGAGGCAGAGTTCAGGGTTTTGTGTTTCTCTGCAGGATCTCCGTGACATGCGGTCGAAGCTTCTGAATCGATGAACACACAAGAAAAAAGGAAAAATGAGAAGGAAACATTAGAACAATGCAGAATTACTTGGTAACACACGTTCTGCTCTTTCTGTCAAGTTAAAAATCCTTCTGAATTTTCGACCGCATAAAGTTTCCGTCAGATTAAACACTGATAAACACCGATGGAAAGAGGAACTAACACTGATGTCACTTGATCTGCTGTTTTTTCGGTTACACAAATATAACAGAACATGTCTTTATAACTTATTTTAAAGTCCCCCTGTGGTGTAAATCCAGCTTTTAATGTTGTTTATGTGTGTATGTGGTGTTTTTAATACGCTTTAAGACACACCATGTGTAAGTTCATAAGTCGACAGCATTGCTGAGTATTTCCTGCTTAAAACTGCAGTGAACCAAAGACAGTCTCAAAAACACGGGTTGAAATCGCTGGTGTTTCTGACGTCACAAACGACCTTGTAACCAATCAGATCAACGTGTGATCGTCAACCAGTGGATCTCTGAGTTGAGTGAGTGAGTGGAGGCGGGGCTCATTTGCATATTCATAGAAGCGTGAATACTACATGAGGCAAGGGTGTCGAGTTACATTCAAGATATTTAAAGGCATGAAGAAAAAAAACTTTTAAATGTGTCATTTTGGTGATCAAAGATGAGTTTTAAGGGATAAAGTTATTGACTACAGGGGGACTTAAATAGTTCAAATGTCAGAGTTCAAAAACGTATGTAAAGCGATATATACTGAATATATCATCACGAAATCTAACTATGTAATTATCCAGCTCTAATCTGCTAAATTCAACTAGAAGGCATGAAGATATTAAAATATATAGAGTTCATATGAAGTTTATATAAATATATTTCTTACTCTGTAGATTTGATAGCGCGTGCTCCAAACCCTTCATAGCTTTCGCCTGGTTACTCCTGAACCGGGCCAAACCAAACTCCTACAGGAAGAAGAGACACACCGCTTAAGTTTAATGCTGACAAGAGCCACATTTCACTCCAACACAGGAACTTATGGACGTTTAGTAGCAATGCATCGATACGAAACTTTTGGCCGATAGCGATAACCGATAATTCTTTATATTTGAGAGCCGATATATTGGCTGATAAATGTAAATCAGGGTTCGTACACACACTGTAAATTTAAAGGACTTTAAGCACTACTTTTTTGGTTTTCAAGGACTACATCAATCAGAGATCTCACTTATCAAACAATATCTTCATATCAAATTAAAAAAAAATGGTACGAATGAAGTGCAGCACAAGCGCTGACTGTGGAAACTTAACCATTGAAATGATACTGTGACAAAGATATCGCTTTCCTTATTCACACTGATTCTTCCGCCCATGAACATATGATTGACCAGAAGAATTAATATCATATCCTTGAATAATTATATGAACAATATCACACTCATAGCCATGCGAAGACGGGCTGCAGCGTTTCGTTCGTGTGAGAAGATTGTTTTATCGATTAAATTAAACACTAATTTCACATATATTGTCTTTCAATAATTCAAGTACTTCGAGCATTTTAAGCACCTTGTACGAACCCTGGTTTAAATCTTTATATAATTTTAACCTGATTACAAAAACAAAAGTCTCACCATTAAAAAACATGTCCCAAACACACAAGTATAATGATTTATGTCGCTTATATGACAGATTTGCGCTGCACATGTTGAACTTTACTGTGTTTTGAAGTGATTCCAGTCATATTTCAAGCAATTTAAAACCATCATGTTGAACAGTGTGTATCTGAAGTGTCTCCGCTGAAGGAAATAATACATTATTTTATCAGCTTTGATATGTCGGCCAAATTTTCTTATCAGGCCGATAACGACAACATTAAATATGAACATATATCGGCCGATACTGATATGGTGACGATATATCGTGCATCTCTAACGTTTAGGTCAACTTCCAATCTCTAAATATCTTTTCTCGGTAACACTTTACAATAATGTTCATTAGTTAACTACATTAGTTAGCATAATGAACTGCACTTATACAGGATTTATTCATCTTTGTTAAATGTTAATTTCAACATTTACTAATACTTTATTAAAATCTTGTTAACATTAGTTAATGCACTGTGAACTAACATGAACAAACAACGAACAGCTTTATTTGATTAACTAACGTTAACAAAGATTAACAAATACAGTAACAAATGTCAGTTAAATTAATACATTGACTAATGAACCTTATTGTGAAGTGTTAACCTTTTCTCTTGCTTGATTTTTAGTGTTTGGGCATTAGTTGTTGGCGAATGCAGGAAGTTGACAGGAAGTGTGTGTGTGTGTGTGTGTGTGTGTGTCACCTGTATGGGTCTGGAGAGGCCGAAGACTCCTGATGAGATCCAGGCTTCCCTGGTGATCCGAGTCCAGACAGGCCGGTCCCGCTCGCCGAGAAACACACAGCGCTCCACGACACGCTGGTGACACACACACACACACACACACACACACTGCAAGTTTTGTATGCCATTTAGTTCTGATTGTACTGCTGATTGTTTGCTTGTCTTTTGCAATTATTGTGAGGGCCCTTTTCTAACATTAGTTCACCTAGTATTAGCATATTACATATAAATATGATCACATCCAGATGGAACTGGATAATATTCTGATGTTCCAGTCCAATCTGCCTTCTGACCTGTAATGCTGAATGCCTGAATCATAATCACACACTGTTGGTTCGAGAGGAGAACCGAGCGACTGAGTCTGGGTTCTCACAAGCTTTCTTTCTCCATTCAGTCACTGATCGAGTTTTAGTTCCTGTCGCCTTTGTTCAGGGTTCCTGCACACTTTTTAAAGTCAAATTTAAGGCTTTTTAAGACCTTTTTAAGACCTGAAGAAATCAAAATTAATACCGTACATTAGGGGTGTGCAATATTGATGATAATATATCTCGATATTTTAAACGTTTTGTTGATAATAATTAGATGATATTTTACTGATTGTGTTTTTGTGCTGGTGCATTGGCTGGTTTAGGCCTGTTGTTGACAGCAGACTCACGAAGATATTCATATTTTTCATATTCTATGCAGTGGTCAGTTCACAGTAGTGACAGAAATGATTAATTAATGTGCAATATTTGCCACCTTAAATTGATTTCCAGGGGCATTTTCACTTATATGTGGACATTTTTTCTAAACTTATTTAGAGTTATGCATCACCTTTTATGTCAAATAGCCTACTAACATTCAAATTATTCAAATTAAATTGTACAGTAATTATACTTATTTATACAATAATACTTAATTACACAATAATTATACAGTACCACCGTTACCAGTCAAATTAAATCATTCAATCAAAATCCATCTTTGCACTGCAGAGGTGACACAGAAGCGGCATCAGAAGTGGCATTAATATTTACACTCCATTTACAATTGCATAAATAAAGCTATGAGAGTTTTTTTTAAATCAATATTCAATATTTAAATATGAAATGATTTCTAATTTTAACGTTTTAATTAAAGGGTACTTTAAATATGAAACTAAAACCGCCAGTATGCGGCGGCAAGTCACTGTCCTAATACCGTAAGCGAGTTGAGCATACTGTCTATGGAGTTGAGGGATTCATTCATTCAACCGATTTGTTCAAACGGCTGATTCATTCGGGACAGAAACAAGTGATTGTTCATTGAATCGTTAAAATGACTCGTTCAAAACGTGGATTTCAGTCAAGAAATCATCGCTGTCTGTTACATTGAGACTCTGCTACGGTTTCATTTTGAAATTCTAGTCGGCGAAATAAAGGGAAAACAAACAATATTGACAATATGGTGTCTAAAAAGTAACTCATGTTAATTTATTTTTAATTTAACTATTGTATAACATAAATATATCACACTTGTGCACGGGAAAACGGCACTCTTACTGATGTGATATTCTAATATAAGAACATAATATGATATAAATATAAGACAAAAACTAATTTGGGGACATAGGCCTACAACTGCACTGACACATCACGCAGTGAAAGCACGAGAGACAAATGCGATGTCAGCTCACAGTGACGCATACATCGTTAAAACAATGATTACAATATCATTATAGACAATACACATCCCACACCCCTAAGGACATAAAGAATGAACTTACGACTGAACTGACATTGCCAACTTTCTTCTTCTCTCCTCTCTCGCGTGCAGGAGACAGACGTTATTCTGCCACGAATGCGATGCGAATTGTCACGTGAACAAGCAAATGCACAAAGATAGAATAATAAAAAATAATACTACGCTATTTAGATAGTTTTAATTTGGAAGACGTTTAGATATGTCTAAGTCGAAGTGTCATCTAAAATTTAAGACCTTTCATAAGTAAAAATAAGACTTTTTAAGACTTTTTATGGCCTTATATTTTAAAAATCTAATTTAAGACTTTTTAAGACTTTTTAAGGATCCGCGGGAACCCTGTTTGTTGCCATTGGCTTTTGGCTTGCTTACTTGGGGACATTAAATTTTACATTTAATTTAATATTCAACAATAATATTGCTCTGCCTGCATTGAGCTGAGCTGGATGATGACATCACGGTTGTCTCCAGAGTGCCTATATATATATATAAATGAACTAAATTAATAACTTTTTTACAACAAAATGAAACATCACATCACTGGACTGTGACGCTGTTCTCTTCTGGAAACACACTTTGTTGCATTATTTTCCTGTTGTCTCTGTAAAGCTGCTGTCACGATCAGTGAGAGTGCCCATCATTGCCACCAGAGGGCACTCCACTACACACACTATTGTCATTCCCTAATGGAACTACATTTCCCATAAGTCTCTGCCTGGACTCATCATCCCTGACTGCATCACCTGAGTCTCATTACCTGGTTTAACTCACGCTACAAATAGCCTGGTTTTCACACTCATGCCCTGCGAAGTCTTGTACGTGTAACACTGCATTTCTGAGCGTTTCCACTGTTTTCCCATGTTCCTGTCTCACCCGTTCCCGTCTCACCCGTTCCTGTCTCACCCGTTCCCGTCTCACCCGTTCCCGTCTGACCCGTTCCCACCCGTTCCTGTCTCACCCGTTCCCGTCTCACCGTTCCCGTCTCACCCGTTCCCGTCTCACCCGTTCCCGTCTGACCCGTTCCCGTCTCATCGTTCCCGTCTCACCCGTTCCCGTCTCACCCGTTCCCGTCTCACCCGTTCCCACCCGTTCCTGTCTCACCCGTTCCCGTCTCACCGTTCCCGTCTCACCCGTTCCCGTCTCACCCGTTCCCGTCTGACCCGTTCCCACCCGTTCCTGTCTCACCTGTTCCCGTCTCACCGTTCCCGTCTCACCCGTTCCCGTCTCACCCGTTCCCGTCTGACCCGTTCCCGTCTGACCCGTTGCCGTCTCACCCGTTCCCGTCTCACCCGTTCCCGTCTCACCCGTTCCCGTCTCACCCGTTCCCGTCTCACCCGTTCCCGTCTCACCCGTTCCCGCCTCACCCGTTCCCGTCTCATCGTTCCCGTCTGACCCGTTCCCGTCTCATCGTTCCCGTCTCATCGTTCCCGTCTCACCCGTTCCCGTCTCACCCGTTCCCGTCTCACCCGTTCCCGTCTCACCCGTTCCCGCCTCACCCGTTCCCGTCTCATCGTTCCCGTCTGACCCGTTCCCGTCTCATCGTTCCCGTCTCATTGTTCCCGTCTGACCCGTTCCCGTCTCATCGTTCCCGTCTCACCCGTTCCCGCCTCACCCGTTCCCGTCTCATCGTTCCCGTCTGACCCGTTCCCGTCTCATCGTTCCCGTCTCATCGTTCCCGTCTCACCCGTTCCCGTCTCACCCGTTCCCGTCTGACCAGTTCCCGTCTGACCCGTTCCCGTCTGACCCGTTCCCGTCTCATCGTTCCCGTCTCATCGTTACCGTCTCATCGTTCCCGTCTCACCCGTTCCCGTCTCACCCGTTCCCGTCTCACCGTTCCCGTCTCACCCGTTCCCGTCTCACCCGTTCCCGTCTCACCGTTCCTGTCTGACCCGTTCCCGTCTGACCCGTTCCCGTCTGACCCGTTCCCGTCTGACCCGTTCCCGTCTGACCCGTTCCCGTCTCATCGTTCCCGTCTCACCCGTTCCCGTCTCACCCGTTCCCGTCTCACCGTTCCCGTCTCACCGTTCCCGTCTCACCCGTTCCCGTCTCACCCGTTCCCGTCTCATCGTTCCCGTCTCACCCGTTCCCGTCTCACCCGTTCCCGTCTCACCGTTCCCGTCTCACCGTTCCCGTCTCACCCGTTCCCGTCTCACCCGTTCCCGTCTGACCCGTTCCCGTCTCATCATTCCCGTCTCATCGTTCCCGTCTCACCCGTTCCCGTCTCTCACCCGTTCCCGTCTGACCCGTTTCCCGTCTGACCCGTCTCACCCGTTCCCGTCTGACCCGTTCCCGTCTGACCCGTCTGACCCGTTCCCGTCTCATCGTTCCCGTCTCACCCGTTCCCGTCTGACCCGTTCCCGTCTCACCCGTTCCCGTCTCACCCGTTCCCGTCTCACCCGTTCCCGTCTGACCCGTTCCCGTCTCACCCGTTCCCGTCTCACCCGTTCCCGTCTCACCCGTTCCCGTCTCACCCGTTCCCGTCTCACCCGTTCCCGTCTGACCCGTTCCCGTCTCACCCGTTCCCGTCTCACCCGTTCCCGTCTCACCCGTTCCCGTCTCACCCGTTCCCGTCTCATTGTTCCCGTCTGACCCGTTCCCGTCTCATCGTTCCCGTCTCATCGTTCCCGTCTCACCCGTTCCCGTCTCATCGTTCCCGTCTGACCCGTTCCCGTCTCATCGTTCCCGTCTCATCGTTCCCGTCTCACCCGTTCCCGTCTCACCCGTTCCCGTCTGACCCGTTCCCGTCTGACCCGTTCCCGTCTGACCCGTTCCCGTCTCACCCGTTCCCGTCTCACCCGTTCCCGTCTGACCCGTTCCCGTCTGACCCGTTCCCGTCTCACCCGTTCCCGTCTCACCCGTTCCCGTCTGACCCGTTCCCGTCTCACCCGTTCCCGTCTCACCCGTTCCCGTCTCACCCGTTCCCGTCTGACCCGTTCCCGTCTGTCCCGTCTGACCCGTTCCCGTCTGACCCGTTCCGGTTTCACCCTCTGGGTTTGTTTGTATTGTTTGGACTGATCACCCTGTGCTTTTGACCGCTGCCTGTTATACGGTTTATGATCTTGGATTTTCCCATTAAAAGCTGCATTTAGATTCTCAACCTTCGTGTCTCGGAGCAGTTCGTTAAAGCTGCATTGAAACAATCTGTATTGTAAAAAGCGCCATATAAATACGTAATCGAACTGTCAATTCCTCACTGAATAACTTTAAATGTTAAATTTGGCGAGTGGATTTCTGTCATTCTTTCGTATAAATACTTTCACAAACACGAGCAGCATTTCCAAGCATCTACTTCATACTTTCATTTACTTTTGCACTTGAAAGCATGTCGATTATTTCTAAATGAAGTGTGTGTGCGTGTTGTGGTTTACCATAAACGTGGCATGATTTATGTTCCAGGTCATCGTGGTGAGGCTTCTGTTTGCGGGGTCGACGACTGAGTCCTCGATGATGTAAACCGAACGCGACAGGTTTCCCGGGAAGACGCGCTCCGCCCAGCGAGGCATGCGATTGGTCTTCGTGAACAGCCGTCGGGACAGGAGCAGGTTATCTGACGTCACCTCGCGAAAAACCACGTCTTCTGTCAGAACATGAGTGCTGAGAGGAACAAGGATAAAAACATGGGGAAAAATAATCAATTGCAATATTGGCAACTTGGTTTTGAAGCATTTAAGTGAAAACCAGACAAAAAGTCAAAAGACTTAACGGCTTTAATGAGGGAAAGAACTACAATCCCATGATGCACTGCGAATGACAATCTAATTAATTATGCATGTAGAAATATTCACATTTTTTATTGCAAAATGTGCATATCTATATACAGCTGAAACTCAAAAAATGTGAATATCATGCAAAAGTTAATTTATTTCAGTAATTCAACTTAAAAGGTGAAACTAATATATTATATAGACTCATTACATGCAAAGTGAGATATTTCAGGCCTTTATTTGTTATCATTGTGATGATTATACAGCTTATGAAAACCCCAAATTCAAAATTAGAATATTGTGAAAAGGTTTTCATATCTGTAAGCCATAATCATCACAATTATAACAAATAAAGGCTTGAAATATCTCACTTTGCATGTAATGAGTCTATATAATATATTAGTTTCACCTTTTAAGTTGAATTACTGAAATAAATTTTACTGAACTTTTGCACGATATTCTCATTTTTCGAGTTTCAGCTGTACACCCAGCTAACACAGAACGTTATGTTCCCGTTTGGATTTATTTTACCACCATGAAAGAAAGAATGTTCCCAGAATGCTTCAGGGTAGTTATTTTTAAATAACCTGAGAAAACGTATACAGTCCGTTTTACAAACCAAAAACTAACGCTCTATTTCGGTTAAGAAAACTTTACTAGCTAACCAAAAACAAACCTAAACCTAAACCAAAAACATTCTGGGAACATTAAAATAACGTTTTACAAACCAAAAACTAACGTTTTCTGATAGTGTATGTACCCAGCTAAAAGATTGTGGTTCCCAGTTTGTAGAAAGTTATTCTAACGTTTCCAGAACGCTCTTCGTATGGGTCAGTGTGTACCCGTATGGGTCAGTGTGTACCCGTATGGGTCAGTGTGTACCTGTATGGGTCAGTGTGTACCTGTATGGGTCAGTGTGTACCCGTATGGGTCAGTGTGTACCTGTATGGGTCAGTGTGTACCTGTATGGGTCAGTGTGTACCCGTATGGGTCAGTGTGTACCTGTATGGGTCAGTGTGTAGCTGTATGGGTTTGGGTCAGCGTGTACCCATATGGGTCGGTGTGTACCCGTATGTGCCGGTGTGTACCCGTATGGGTCGGTGTGTACCCGTATGGGTCAGTGTGTACCCGTATGGGTCAGTGTGTACCCGTATGGGTCAGTGTGTACCCGTATGGGTCAGTGTGTACCTGTATGGGTTTGGGTCAGCGTGTACCTGTATGGGTTTGGGTCAGTGTGTACCTGTATGGGTTTGGGTCAGCGTGTACCCATATGGGTCGGTGTGTACCCGTATGTGCCGGTGTGTACCCGTATGGGTCGGTGTGTACCCGTATGGGTCAGTGTGTACCCGTATGGGTCAGTGTGTACCTGTATGGGTTTGGGTCAGCGTGTACCTGTATGGGTCAGTGTGTACCTGTATGGGTTTGGGTCAGTGTGTACCCGTATGGGTCAGGGTTTACCCGTATGGGTCATGTGTACCTGTATGGGTTTGGGTCAGTGTGTACCTGTATGGGTTTGGGTCAGTGTGTACCTGTATGGGTTGGGGTCAGTGTGTACCTGTATGGGTCTGGGTTTACCCGTATGGGTCATGTGTACCTGTATGGGTTTGGGTCAGTGTGTACCTGTATGGGTTGGGGTCAGTGTGTACCTGTATGGGTCTGGGTTTACCCGTATGGGTCATGTGTACCTGTATGGGTTTGGGTCAGTGTGTACCTGTATGGGTTGGGGTATCTCTGCCAGAAGGCCGTGGACACCTGCTCCCACACGCTCTTGATGTCCGTCTCACTGAAGAAATGCTTCCCCATCACGAGCCCAGCAGAGCCTGAACACACAATCAAACAAACACTTCCTCTTTTCAGCTTCTCTTCTATAATTTTAGACCTACATACATATAAAATATGCTGGTATTAAATATGCTGGTACTAAATGATTATCTTATTCATAGATCATGGTATTTACATGGAACATGTAAAAAAAAAATTGGTAACACTTTATTTACAGTGTCCTTGTTACATATGTTACATGTACTTACCATAGTAATAACAGTAAATTATGCATAATTACATGCAACTGACTCTCAACCAAACCCTAATCCTACCCTATAGTAAATACATGTAGTTGCTTAATATTACTCAGTACTTCAATGTATAATTACACTGTAACAATGACACCTTAAAATAAAGTGACCCATTTTTTTTTAAATGTCAGAATCTATTGTACTTTGGCGAAACGGTTGCCTTGGAGATTTCAAAAACGTCGACCGGAAGTAGTATTAGCAGATAAAAACACATAAAGCCGGACCACACAGAATCAGACATAAACAAACACACTGAGACTGTCAATGTTCAGAGCCTTATTAGAGCTTAGCCTATACATTCATGTTAAACGGTATTGTCGTTTATCTTCCGTAATCCGCTTCAGCACAACCTACTCCTCTCCTTTATAAAGCGATTATTAGTCAGATTTAACATTAAATACAGCTCTTAAATGAACCCGTTTCTCTCTTTTTTAGGTGTATTAATTGTTCAACATTATCAACATTATTATCCGTCTATTGCCCAAATAACGCGTCACACCATCAGCAGCGCGTGCACGAGACAAGAGCGAGACAAACATATGAACGCGAATTATCCCGAATAGTAGCCGATTAAACACTGATATAAAGTGTGAAGAAACATATTTTACTTAGTAAATTCACTCACTGAGATCCTGCAGCTCCGCTTCAAAATCACCGACATCCGCTGCATTTCCGCCCTCTGTGCACGCGCACGTGCGCGCGTCCGCGTCAAAAGCAATAAGAGTAAAATTAACAAGTATTATTACTAGGTGTAAGCAATCTTAGTAATGTTCTAAAATCAGCTATGTAATATATATATATATATATAAATAACCCACAACAAAAAAGAAAGTTTGAATATACAGTATTGTGTGTAGACCTATATATCATTTTTGTAATGATTTATTATATATATATATATATATATATATATATATATACACACACATACATACATATGGTCAACACACAATATATACTGTATATTCAAACTTTCTTTTTTGTTGTGGGTTATTTATATATATATACAGTGAGGAAAATAAGTATTTTAACACCCTGCTATTTTGCAAGTTCTCCCACTTAGAAATCATGGAGGGGTCTGAAATTGTCATCGTAGGTGCATGTTCACCGTGAGAGACATAATCTAAAAAAAAAATCCAGAAATCACAACGTATGATTTTTTAACTATTTATTTGTATGATACAGCTGCAAATAAGTATTTAAACACCTGAGAAAATCAATGTTAATATTTGGTACAGTAGCCTTTGTTTGCAATTACAGAGGTCAAACGTTTCCTGTAGTTCTTCACCAGGTTTGCACACACTGCAGGAGGGATATTGGCCCACTCCTCCACACAGATCTTCTCTAGATCAGTCAGTTTTCTGGGCTGTCGCTGAGAAACACAGAGTTTGAGCTCCCTCCACAGATTCTCTATTGGGTTCAGGTCTGGAGACTGGCTAGGCCACGCCAGAACCTTGATATGCTTCTTACAGAGCCACTCCTGGGTTATCCTGGCTGTGTGCTTCGGGTCATTGTCATGTTGGAAGACCCAGCCTCGACAGGAGGTTGTTCCCCAAAATCTCGCAATACATGGCCCCGGTCATCCTCTCCTTAATACAGTGCAGTCGCCCTGTCCCATGTGCAGAAAAACACCCCCAAAGCATGATGCGACCACCCCCATGCTTCACAGTAGGGATGGTGTTCTTGGGATGGTACTCATCATTCTTCTTCCTCCAAACAAGGCGAGTGGAATTATGACCAAAAAGTTGGTCTATTTTGGTCTCATCCGACCACATGAGTTTCTCCCATGACTCCTCTGGATCATCCAAATGGTCATTGGCAAACTTAAGACGGGCCTTGACATGTGCTGGTTTAAGCAGGGGAATCTTCCGTGCCATGCATGATTTCAAACCATGACGTCTTAGTGTATTACCAACAGTAAGCTTGGAAACGGTGGTCCCAGCTCTTTTCAGGTCATTGACCAGCTCCTCCCGTGTAGTTCTGGGCTGATTTCTCACCTTTCTTCGGATCATTGAGACCCCACGAGGTGAGATCTTGCATGGAGCCCCAGTCCGAGGGAGATTGACAGTCATGTTTAGCTTCTTCCATTTTCTAATGATTGCTCCAACAGTGGACCTTTCTTCACCAAGCTGCTCGGCAATTTCCCCGTAGCCCTTTCCAGCCGTGTGGAGGTGCACAATTTTGTCTCTAGTGTCTTTGGACAGCTCTTTGGTCTTGGCCATGTTAGTAGTTGGATTCTTCCTGATTCTTCTTCTTCTTCTTCTTCTTCTAATTTATTGGCGGTTGGCATACCAATTTGGTGCATTACCGCCACCAACTGTTTGGGGTGTGGAGCTTCAATGCGGATTTAGACAAAAAAAAAACAAAAAAAACTAAATTATCTTAAATTCTATCAAATAAACCGGTTTCTTTTAAGTATCTCATAAGAACTGGCCATGCTGATGGTTTTAATGTGGAAAAAGAAAGCAAACCCTCTACTGATAACTGCGTATATCATACTTAGAAGGGAGAGGTTATTATGTGAGTATAGGAGACCATAAGTCTGAGTGGACATCCATGACATGTGGAGTCCCTCAAGGCTCGATTCTTGCACCACTCCTGTTCAACCTGTATATCCTCCCAATGAGTCAAATAATGAGAAAGAACCGCATCTCTTACCACAGCTATGCAGACGACACACAGCTCTACTTAGCCCTATCGCCTAACGACTACAGCCCATTGACTCCCTGTGCCAATGCATTGATGAAGTAAACAGTTGGATGTGCCAAAACTTTCTTCAGTTAAACAAAGACAAAACTGAAGTCATTGCATTTGGAAACAAAGATGAAGTTCTCAAGGTGAATGCATACCTTGACGCTAGGGGTCTAACAACTAAAAATCAAGTCAGGAATCTTGGTGTGTCTCTAGAGTCAGACCTTAGTTTCAGTAGTCATGTCAAAGCAATAACTAAATCAGCATACTATCATCTGAAAAATATTGCAAGAATTAGATGCTTTGTTTCAAGTCAAGACTTAGAGAAACGTGTGCATGCTTTCATCACCAGCAGGGTGGATTATTGTAATGGACTCCTCACTGGCCTTCCTAAAAACACCATAAGACAGTTGCAGCTCATACAGAAGCAGGACCAGAACATATGAACATATCACACCAGTCCTCAGGTCTTTACACTGGCTCCCAGTTACATTTAGGATTGATTTTAAAGTATTATTACTGGTATATAAATCATTCAATGGGTTAGGACCTCAATATATTGCAGATATGCTCACTGAATATAAACCTAACAGATCACTCAGATCATTAGGATCACATCAGCTAGAAACACCAAGGGTTCACTCTAAGCACGGAGAGTCTGCTTTTAGCTATTATGCTGGACCAGCTTCCAGAGGAGATCAGATGTGCTCCTACAGTAGTCACATTCAAATCCAGACTCAAAACACTTCTGTTTAGCTGTGCATTTACTGAATGAGCACTGAGCCACTGTTCGTCCGACTGTTTTTACTGTACTTTATTTTATTTTTTATTCTAAGCTGTTTTAATTATTGTTTTTTCTTTTGATTTTTTTTTTATTTCTTCTATGTAAAGCACTTTGAATTACCATTGTGTATAAAATGTGCTATATAAATAAACTTGCCTTGCCTTGCCTAAAAATCTATACACAATCTGGGTTTAATGATGATAGGTACTAAAAAAAATTATGATAGATAGTTTAAAAAAAAAAAATCACCCAGTAGAGCCTACAACTTATTTTGGTTGGCAGGTTAATTGTTCTCCAGCTAGTGAATCCAAAACACCTAAAAAATGTTAAGGATGACACATTTTCACCCCTGGCAACTAAAAAGAGTCAACCTGACTCTTTTACATAGGTAAAATTGGAATTTGGTGTAAACATCATTACTAATCTTAAGAGTTCAGTTCTGTTTAGTTTGTGCTTAGCTGACAAATTTGCTAACGTTACATCAGAATCCATGCCATAATAATTTAGGCTGCTCTACTCTACTAGCAAACAGCAAATGCTGCAATGCCAAGTAAATGTGCTCTTCAATAGGCTACTCTGAATCGATTATCAGGCCAACAGAAGAACATTAATTACAATTATATTATATTTCTTTGGGAAATTGCACAGTATGATAAACAACATGACCATGTATTATTATGTTACGGTACTTTATTAGTTTGACTACTGGTCACGTCTGAAACTCTCTCCGGCCGGTGAAGTTTACTGTTAGTGTTACGTTTAAAAAACTTAGTTATGTCCATATTAACTTCAGCCGGTTAGCCAGTAAGCTCGCTACGATGCCGGTGAAACATACAACAGCCCGCCAGCCCCTGATGACAACCATAGACAGTAAAGATGACAACCATAGACAGTAAAAGAACGACGAAGAAGAAGATTTATATTCTTCTTCGTTAGTTTTTTTTGGCAGTTGGCGAAGAAGCTGACGGTAATAGCTTTTGTTTATTTTTTGCCGCTCTAGTCAGAAAGACTGAGAAGAAATTAAACAAAGTTGAAGTTATTTAAAAAAAAAACTAAACGATTCGGGGCTTTTGACAAAACATTCGGGGCTTAAGCCCAATTAGCCACCCCATCCTCCCCCCCAGCCCCCCCCCCCCCCCCCCCCCGCTCCGCCCCAAAATAAATCATTACTAAAATTATATATACCGTATATAGGTCTACACACAATTGATGTTGTGTTGATATCGATGATATATACAATTAAAATCATAGTCAGAGCGGCTGATTTACTCAGATCACATAAAACATGAATGCAGAAAATAATGCAAGTAAAAAATGTGTAAAAAAAAAAAAAACTGAGGAAATCACATTTTCGGGTTGCTGCAGTTGTCATTTTAACCACTAGATGGAGACGCGATTCCACTTTTAAAACTAATTTATTATCGCCGCATCCGAGCACTAAAATAATATCCTCTAAAAATCATGAACGCACTCTGCACATCAAACACACTTTCATTAGAAGCAGTTTTAACTGTGTATAATACATGATTATTTATAAATAGAGACATTCCGTCATTTGTGTGTCTCTTTTAAGAGTCTTAAATAGGCTACACAATTTAAGAAACAACTTAAAACTTATCTGCTAAAATGTTTAATT
>CM060613.1:2191476-2233976 GCA_030578255.1 Tiaroga cobitis
TTTGAAATATATAATGTTATTAATTCTGTTCATCTTTTCAGTGATGGACGAACCGTTGCCATCAAGAAAATAAAAACAAAAACATTTTCTCTCTCGAAGACGATTCGCCAAGAGGTAAAGCAAGTCAGGTGAGAATTACCCGAACACGACATCATCATCGTCCTCCTCGTCATGGTTATCAGTGTGTTCTAGGTGTGTGTGTGTTTGTCTTCAGGGAACTGGACCACCCGAACCTCTGTAAGTTCTTTGGAGGTTGTGTGGAGCTTCCCAACATCGTCATAGTAACAGAGTATTGCCCTAAAGGAAGCCTGAACGACGTCCTGCTGAACGACGAGATTCCTTTAAACTGGGGCTTCAGGTACACACACACACACACACACACACACACACACACACACACACACACACTTACTCACTCACACAAAACAACACGTACATAAAATAACAAATGTCAGTGTATGTGGGTTTGCAGGTTCTCCTTTGCGACAGACATCGCTCGTGGGATGTCGTACCTGCATCAGTTTAAGATCTGCCATGGGCGGCTGAAATCAGCCAACTGCGTGATTGACGACCGCTGGGTCTGTAAGATCACAGGTACGGCGCGTGCGTCTCTATCATACTGCTCGAACTCACCTGTGTTGTCTGTAACTCACCTGTGCGTTGCCATCTGTAACTCACCTGTGCGTTGCCATCTGTAACTCACCTGTGCCGTCTGTAACTCACCTGTGCTGTGCCGTCTGTAACTCACCTGTGCTGTGCCGTCTGTAACTCACCTGTGCTTTGCCACCTGTAACTCACCTGTGCTGTCTGTAACTCACCTGTGCCGTCTGTAACTCACCTTTGCTGTCTGTAACTCACCTGTGCCATCTGTAACTCGCCTGTGCTGTCTGTAACTCACATGTGCTGTCTGTAACTCACCTGTGCTGTGTATAACACACCTGTGCTGTCTGTAACTCACCTGTGCCGTCTGTAACTCGCCTGTGCTGTCTGTAACTCACATGTGCTGTCTGTAACTCACCTGTGCTGTCTGTAACTCACCTGTGCCGTCTGTAACTCACCTGTGCCGTCTCTAACTCACCTGTGCTGTGTATAACACACCTGTGCTGTGTATAACACACCTGTGCTGTCTGTAACTCACCTGTGCTGTTTGTAACTCACCTGTGCCGTCTGTAACTCGCCTGTGCTGTCTGTAACACACCTGTGCTGTCTGTAACTCACCTGTGCTGTGTATAACACACCTGTGCAGTCTGTAACTCACCTGTGCCGTCTGTAACTCACCTGTGCCGTCTGTAACTCACCTGTGCTGTATGTAACTCACCTGTGCTGTCTGTAACTCACCTGTGCTGTATGTAACTCACCTGTGCTGTCTCTAACTCACCTGTGCTCTGTATAACACACCCGTGCTCTGTATAACACACCCGTGCTGTCTGTAACTCACCTGTACTGTCTGTAACTCACCTGTGCTGTCTGTAACTCACCTGTGCCGTCTGTAACTCACCTGTGCCGTCTGTAACTCACCTGTGCTGTCTCTAACTCACCTGTGCTGTGTATAACACACCTGTGCTGTGTATAACACACCTGTGCTGTTTGTAACTCACCTGTGCTGTTTGTAACTCACCTGTGCTGTCTGTAACTCACCTGTGCCGTCTGTAACTCGCCTGTGCTGTCTGTAACTCACATGTGCTGTCTGTAACTCACCTGTGCTGTGTATAACACACCTGTGCAGTCTGTAACTCACCTGTGCCGTCTGTAACTCACCTGTGCCGTCTGTAACTCACCTGTGCTGTATGTAACTCACCTGTGCTGTCTCTAACTCACCTGTGCTGTGTATAACACACCCGTGCTGTGTATAACACACCTGTGCTGTCTGTAACTCACCTGTGCTGTCTGTAACTCACCTGTGCTGTTTGTAACTCACCTGTGCCGTCTGTAACTCACCTGTGCTGTCTATAACTCACTTGTGCTGTCTGTAACTCACCTGTGCTGTGTATAACACACCTGTGCTGTCTGTAACTCACCTGTGCCGTCTGTAACTCACCTGTGCCGTATGTAACTCACCCGTGCTTTGCCGTCTGTAACTCACCTGTGCCGTCTGTAACTCACCTGGGCTGTTTGTAACTCACCTGTGCCGTCTGTAACTCACCTGTGCTGTATTTAACTCACCTGTGCCATCTGTAACTCACCTGTGCTGTATGTAACGCACCTGTGCCGTCTGTAACTCACCTGTGCTGTTTGTAACTCACCTGTGCTGTCTGTAACTCACCTGTGCTGTGTATAACACACATGTGCTGTCTGTAACTCACCTGTGCTGTCTGTAACTCACCTGTGCTGTTTGTAACTCACCTGTGCCGTCTGTAACTCACCTGTGCCGTCTGTAACTCACCTGTGCTGTTTGTAACTCACCTGTGCCGTCTGTAACTCACCTGTGCCGTCTGTAACTCACCTGTGCCGTCTGTACCTCACCTGTGCTGTTTTTAACTCACCTGTGCCGTCTGTAACTCACCTGTGCCATCTGTAACTCACCTGTGCGGTTTGTAACTCACCTGTGCCGTCTGTAACTCACCTGTGCCGTCTGTAACTCACCTGTGCTGTGTATAACACACCTGTGCAGTCTGTAACTCACCTGTGCTGTCTGTAACTCATCTGTGCCGTCTGTAACTCACCTGTGCTGTCTGTAACTCATCTGTGCTGTCTGTAACTCACCTGTGCTGTGTATAACACACCTGTGCAGTCTGTAACTCACCTGTGCTGTCTGTAACTCACCTGTGCCGTCTGTAACTCACTTGTGCAGTCTGTAACTCATCTGTGCTGTCTGTAACTCACCTGTGCTGTCTGTAACTCACCTGTGCTGTCTGTAACTCATCTGTGCTGTCTGTAACTCATCTGTGCAGTCTGTAACTCACCTGTGCAGTCTGTAACTCACCTGTGCTGTCTGTAACTCATCTGTGCTGTCTGTAACTCAGCTGTGCTTTGAGCAGATTACTGTCTGTGGGTTTTCCGGCGCGAAGACTGCGCTGAGCCACTCAGCACGTACCAGCAGAGACTGAAGGAGGTTTACACTCCACCTGAAGCCCAGAGCGGCAGCCAGGAGCCCACACTGGCCGGAGACGTGTTCAGGTGCACACACTAACACACATCCTTAAAACTCACACACAGTATCATAACAGATTTTCATTTTTATTTATTTATTTGCAGCTATTCAATAATCTTATTGGAGATTGCGACCCGGAATGATCCAGTGCCGGTGAGCTTGTGTGTGTAAACGTCTGTCATGATTATTGACTGATCGTCTGATCCCAACTATTGACAAATAACGTGTGTGTGTGTGTGTGTGTGTCAGGTGGATGACGGCTCTCTGGAGTGTGGCTGGTGTCCTCCGCTTCCGGAGCTGATTTCGGGGAAAGCCGACAGCACTTGTCCCTGCCCTGCTGAATACGCTGAGGTGTGTGTGAACTTGTACGAGTCTCATGAAAACATTCACCCCAAAACAAAAGAAAAAATATCTTACTTCAAGAAAATGAAGCCTGTTTTTGGGACTTACGTTTTTTTAAACGACTTCTGGAACAATAATAAATGTGGGCGGGGCTTGATTTTGTCTGTTGGGAATTGATTGGATGGTGGTGGTTTGCTATTGGTGGATCTCATGTGAGTGACAGGTTACCCCGCCCTCATCATCAGAGAAGAGATGTCACTGTTATTCTAATTCAAGATTACCAGGCACATGAATTTAACACAATAATGATGTGCACCGATAAATCATTTATAATAAATATATATATATATTCATCAGCTCTGAGATTCACCGTCGACAGATGAGCTCAAAATCACACTGTTATGATAGTTTGATGATAGTTATGACAGAATGGCTCTTATGCTGAACATTGTATAAGCATTAGTTTCATGTGCAACTGAATGGAAGAGAGACCTTCATTTACAAATCAGTATACAGGCTTTGTACAGGAAGGTTTTGTTTTAATTTTCATTACAAGCTATTCACACACTGGAAACAGACCTGCAAACTTGTCGCTTTTCGGCGATAATCGCCGTTTTCTTGGTCAATTGGGTCATTCACGTGAATCGCGTAGAACCGGAGAGTTTTTTTTTGGCGGGAAGGGGGGGGGGGGGGGGCTTGGTGTAGGCTGCCCTTAATCTGCACGCAGGCTAGAATTGCGAAACATTATTGGATAATTCTTATAATTGACATTTCTCTTGGCCAATTGGAATCTTAGCACTTGCGTCAGAATCGCCATTGGATGAGACACCTGGCTACCACGCGAGTCTGATGAACTCATTACGTGAAGGAATCTAATGTGAAATTCGAGGTAAATCAAGCTTTTTTGGAGAAAAAACAACAGCTAGTTGTTTGCTTGATTCAATTAATGTTAGCTACCGCTTTGTTATGCTGCGCTCGTGAGAGAGAGAGAGCCCCGGTCGCGCGCGCACTCTCACTGTATTCAAACTGCCTTGCTCTCCCTCCATCGCGCATATTAATCAAAATCTATTGAGAATTGACACGATAGTAAAAGATCAAAAGACCAAAGTTTCACGTGGAGATTTTTTTCCTGAATTACCGCTGGGTGTGAATTGCAGCCTACTAAAATTGCCCTATCCTCTCTGAAAAGCGTTCCGCACATTCAGCTGACATAAACCACATTTTCAATAAACAAAAAACCTATCCAGTGATTAAATATTTTCTGTGTTGAGAGTTGAGACAAATCTTGTGCGATGTCCTTATCTGCTGGGATAATCACACAACGCTAGCCGTGTGTGTCAGCTAATGGCACGTCCGATTCGCGAACTAATGACTCATTTGAACCGATTTACTTTTATGAATGGTTAAAATAACTGATCTGTCCAACATCTGTCTCTTCAAAAGAGATCTGAATCGGTGTATAACAAATCGATAACACCAAACTAGTTAATATTAACTATTCATAAACTGCACTTCTTAATCTTTATAAATAAATAGCATTTATTAATCTGTGGTAATGTTAATTTCACTATTTACTAGTAGCCTTATTACAATTAAAAGTTATATTTGTTAACATTAGTTAGCCTAATGCTACTGTGAAGTATTATGAACAAACAATGAACAGCTGTATTTTTATTAACAAAGAATAATAAATACAGTGACAAATGTATTGCTTATCATGGTTCATTTATATTTTACTGCCTTTTTTCTCCTTTGCCAATCCTATGATAATTATATATACAGTACAGTGTTCATCCAGAACAACATGTAACTGTGTAACCACACCCTAGCAACCGTTTAAAGCTACCTAGCAACCATATTGCAACATATAGAAGCCATATTGCAGCTCCACAACATCGTTAAGACATTGTTGTTGGCTCGTATGCAATCATGTACAACATTGTAGCAACTATCCTAGCAACCGAGCGGCGAGTTTTGCCACTGCAAGCACCCTCCATAACCCCCCACCCCCCCCCCCACCCCCCGCAACACTGTCACCTTTTTTACTCTGAGGAGTTTGCAGGTCTGAGGAAATAAAAAAGCGATTAATACATGAAAATTCTTATGTATAGCCTTTTTAAAAATCAAGCGTATGTAAACTATGTAAACTTATTTTTACTCTCTCTCTCTCTCTCTCTCTCTCTCTCTCTCTCTCTCTCTCTCTCTCTCTGTTTCTCTTCCTTTCATTCGGTTTTCATGCTATCAGCTGATTCGTCGATGCCGTGCTCATAACTCCGCCCACCGGCCCACCTTTGAGCAGATCCGCAAGTTTGTCAACAAAATCAACCCACATAAAGTCAGTCCTGTCGACATGATGATGGAGCTGGTCAGTCCAACTCACACACACACACACACACTCTCTCTCTCTCTCTCTCTCTCTCTCTCTCTCTCTCACACACACACACACACACTCTCTCTCTCTCTCTCTCTCTCTCTCTCTCTCTCTCTCTCTCTCTCTCTCACACACACACACACACACACACACTCTCTCACTCTCTCTCTCTCTCTCTATCTCTCTCTCTCACACACACACAGACCGACACACACATACACTCTCTTTCACACATACACACACACACAAACATAACCTTTACAAAAGTCTGTGCAAATAATTTATAAACCGAATGTTACCTAAGTGTAAAATGTCTTTACTAGTCATTCGTCAATATATTTTACTATATAAGTGAGTACATTTGGCCCTCATAAGTAGAGCTAAACGTACATAAAATGTCCTTACAATAATAACAAACCTGTGTGTGTGTGTGTGTGTAGATGGAGAAGTACAGTAAACATCTGGAGGTTCTGGTTGGTGAACGAACGCAAGATCTGATGCTGGAGAAACAGAAGACCGACAGACTGCTTTACAGTAAACTAACACTAATGTTACTAATGATGTATGTCACGTGAGGTTCTTACCTGTCTGATTCTCCCAACTTCAAACACACAATATCACAAAATACCAAGAGATGTGTGACGGACCGGAACAATTCAATAACACGCGTCAGTGTTGCAAAGGTAATCAATTCAATCAATTTAATTTCAGTTGTAACAGCGTGTCCTAACCAGAGCGATGCGATAAGATTACAGCGACCAGATGCGACGCAACTACAGTACAAGACACAATCAATCCAAAATCACAGCCAATCAGAAGAGCGTGTGGGCGGAGTCTCTCTGCAAACGCACTGCACTCGCAAACCAAATCAATCCAAAATCACAGCCAATCAGAAGAGAGTGTGGGCGGAGTCTCTCTGCAAGCGCACTGCACTCGCAACCAAATCAATCCAAAATCACAGCCAATCAGAAGAGTGTGGGCGGAGTCTCTCTGCAAGCGCACTGCACTCACAACCAAATCAATCCAAAATCTCAGCCAATCAGAAGAGAGTGTGGGCGGTGCACTGTCATTGCAGTTAAATCGATAATATTACTCAATATTATTGTCTTTAAACCCTGTCCCTATCCTAAACCTTTACAGTATCATAACGCCAGTGAGATCATGAGTGTTTCAGTGATGTGCGTCAGTGTGTTTCTGAGTTTTACAGCATGTGTGTGTGTGTGTGTGTGTGTGTTTCAGGTATGCTGCCTAAACAAGTGGCTGATGACCTGCGACAGGGAAAACCGATGCAAGCCCAGAGTTACGTCAGCGCCACCGTGTTCTTCAGGTAAACACTCATATACACACACACTCTCTCTCTCTCTCTTACACACACACACACTCTTGCACACATACAAAAACACACAAACTGTTACATGTCAGTTTGTGTTTTTGACTTTCTGTTTGCATTTGTTCAGTTTCCCACCACTCCTTTGTTTCCATAGTCACCATCATCATTAGTTAATTTGGTTCAGCTGTGTGTAATTAATTATCTTGTTAAGGTTCTTTGTCTGTCCCATGTCTATGTATATGTGATGTCACATGTGGAGTCATGTATATATTCCCTGTTCTCCAGTCTCTATCGATTCCCATTGATGTTTGGTTGTTTTCCTCTAGTGTTTCTCCTTCCAATGTGTTTGTTCAGTAAAGTCTTCCTTCCAAAGTTATTCCTCATCGAGCGTATCTCTTTGCACCATCACTCATAACACACACACACACACACACACACACACACACACACACACACTCTCTCTCTCTCTCACACAGACACACACACACACACTCACTCTCTATCTCTCTCTCACACAAACTCTCTTACACACTCTCTCTCTCTCTTACACTCTCACTCTCTCTCTCTCTCACACAGACACACACACACTCACTCACTCACTCTCTATCTCTCTCTCTCTCTCTCACACAAACTCTCTTACACACTCTCTCTCTCTCTTACACTCACTCTCTCTCTCTCTCTCACACAGACACACACACACACTCACTCACTCTCTATCTCTCTCTCACACAGACTCTCTTACACACTCTCTCTCACTCTTACACACACTCTCTCTCTCTCACACACACAAACATACATGTACTTCACGAAAAATGCTTGCTTGTCTTGTTTCCGCAACAAACTTTAACATTTCACTGCTTTAGATCAGATATATTTATAAACAGGGTTTTATTGTGGATCTACATTTCAGTGTTTGGTTTTTTGGTAACACTTCACAATAAGGTCATTAACTAACAACGAGCAATACATGTGTTACAGCATTTATTAATCTTTGCTAATAAAAAATACTGCTCATAGTTGTTTGCTAATGTTAACTAATAATACCTTACTGTAAAGTGCAACCAATTGTTTTGAGTCAAACTTGACAAACTCAAACTGTGATTGTGCTGTTTTGTGTTTCCTCAGTGATATTGTGGGGTTCACTCAGTTGTCCAGCACTAGCACTCCTTACCAGGTGGTCGACTTCCTCAACAAACTCTACACCACCTTTGACGAGATCATCGACAACTACGATGTTTATAAAGTGGAAACCATCGGCGATGCATGTATGTCATCAGCCAATCGTAATTACTGACAAGCCTTAGAGCGGCTCGTTAATAACACTGGGCATTTCAAACAGAGGTTCAGAATGAAGGTTGAAAATAAGTTATTCTGCATATATATATGCAAGAAACAATTATATATTATACTATTATATATATTATATACATACAAGTGAAACTCGAAAAATTCGAATATCGTGCAAAAGTTCATTTATTTCAGTAATTCAACTTAAAAGGTGAAACTAATATATTATATAGACTCATTACATGCAAAGTGAGATATTTCAAGCCTTTATTTGTTATAATTTTGATGATTATGGCTTACAGCGTATGAAAACCTTATTTTGAATTTGGGGTTTTCATAAGCTGTAAGCCATAATCATCAATACTCAACACACACACACACACACACACACACAGACACACACACACACACACACACACACAGACAGAAGCTCTTGAAGCTCCGCCCTCTGTGCCGGGAGAAGCAGCTCATTTGCATTTAAAGGGACACACATGAAACAACGCGTTTTTGCTCACCCTCAAAAAGGGACAATTTTAACATACTGTAAAAAATTATCTGTGGGGTATTTTGTGCAAAAACTTCACACACACACTCTGGGGACAACAGAGACTTATTTTACATATTGTAAAAAGGGGCATTATACCCCCCCCCCCTTTAACATAAGTGTAAATGAATCTAGTTTCTGAGTGAGGTTTGTTGATGGATTGAGTGTTTTGTGTGCTGCAGATATGGTGGTGTCCGGGGTACCGAGCGAGAACGGGATCCTGCACGCGTCTGAGATCGCCAGCATGGCTCTGGACCTGGTGTCCGTGTGCAAGACCTTCAGGATCCCCCACAGACCTCAAACACAACTCCAGATCCGCGCTGGAATACATTCAGGTCCACAGTAAACCTGCAACCTATATAGAACTATTGGCGGAAGTTCCCGGATTTTGCCGTGTTCGCACCGCAGGAACTGGGAAAGATTTTAGCTCTAGGAACTCCTTTTGGAGGAACTGATTTACTCCTACTCCAGAGTCAGGTCTAGACCAGTACTATAGGAACTACAGTGGCCTTAGTGTTCGCTGATTGGCCGCATCTCACAGCACTTGATATAATTAAACTTATCAATTTGATGGCGGATCCAGAAAGGTTCAAACGACGATCACCAGTGACAACAGATTCACCCGCTGTAACACGCAGAAGACTTCGTTCGGACTTCGGAGTGGCTACAGAGAGAAAGAGACTGCAACCGGCCGATGAGAAAACAAGGATAATATCTGAAGGGCTTTAAATGTAGTCACGCAATGCTGACGTTGTTAACATTAACAATTTGAGAACAAAGTATAATTTGCTCGGTTTTGCGTGATATGATATGCAATTGTTAGATTTAATCAGCGCGATTTACTACAATGTCAGAACCAGAACAAAAGTGGATGTTTCTTACTAGTTCAGACATTTTCCGGTGAAAATTCGGTCATACTTCCAAAAAGAGTAATCTGTGATTCTGAATGCCAGTATCCACACGGTGACTGACACACACTCTCTCCTCAAACATTGCGTTCATCCGCCCTGTGCCGTGCCGAGGCACAACCCACGTAAAGTTGATAATTACGCGAATGACTGCAATTGCAGATTTCGAACAGAGATGGCGACAAAGAGGAAGAACTGCGGACTGCAGCTTTAAATTTAAGCCCAACTATTTTGAGCGCATGAATACTCCACGCTACAAGCCTTTAAATCTAAACACATACGTTTTACAACTGCAATTCATGAAAATACAAAAATAAAAAGTAATTCCAATGATTTTTTAAGAACTATAATAGAGTAGTCAACATTTGAAGTGGTTCATCAAAGCTGTCCTGAGACAAGAACGGGTATTGTTCAAAATTCATGTATAACTTTGATGAAAGGTTTTGATCCACGTCACATGTTCACTAGTATCTGAATGATGGCAAATATAACTCACTGATCAGTTGTTGGTTGTGAGATGAGTGTGTGAGTCTGGCTTTATCTGGATGTTTCTGATGGCGTCTTCAGGTCCAGTTGTAGCAGGAGTTGTGGGAACGAAGATGCCGAGGTATTGTCTGTTTGGAGACACGGTGAACACAGCGTCCCGCATGGAGTCCACCAGCGAAGGTGAGAAACGCTCAGGTAAAGGGTTTCAGCGGCAGTCAGTTCTCAACACAGCTGTTAAAAAAAATATATATATAATTTTTTGCAGGCCAGACAGGTAATTTGGCGACGTCACTTTGGCGACGAACCTGTTTCAAAAGAGCTGCTGTAAAGCCACAATCTCTGTTACTTTAATCTCCTGTTATCACTGTTTTGAAACACTCTGTAATGGTAAATGCGCTGTATAAATGAAGGTGAGTTATGAAAAATGCTGCAGAAGTGTGCGTGGTTCAGCTGCGGAGAGGAGAGACGCCAGATTAACATCAAATCTTCCCACAAATATTTACCATTACAGTAACAAAACGAGCATATATTAAACATGCTTTTATACGCTCACCATAAATTACATACATATAATCCTGGCGCATCTTCCACCGTTGTTGCCATTGGCTTTTTGGCTTGCTTAGTCGGGGACATTTTATTTAATATTCAATAATATTGCTCTGCCTGCATTGACACCATTATATGAGAACTGAACTGAGCTGGACGATGACATCACGGTTTTAAACTAAATTAATAACTTTTTTACAACATCAATGAACCATCACTGAAGCTACTTAAGCTGGACTGATGCTATTTTCTTCTGGAAACACACTTTGTTGCATTATTTTCCTGATATCTCTGTAAAGCTGCTTTGAAACACTGTGTTGTTAAATGCGCTGTATAACTAAAGGTGACTCGACAGCTTTAATGCACATGTTTACATTTGTACTCCCCATCGAAAATATCCATAAATGCACTGTTGCATCTCTATTGTGTTTGTCTGTAGCGCTGAAGACCCAGTGCAGCTCCAGTGTGTTTTTCCTGCTGGAGGAGATCGGCGGATACACACTCTCCTGCAGAGGTGTGTTACAGGTGAAGGTGAGACACACTCCTGTTCTGATGCTCAATGCCACACACTCACTACAAGTGCATTCTTCTACACAATTTAATAAGCTTTTCTATTTAATGTAATAATTACGCTTTTGTTTTTGTTGGGGAAAATGCTGGTAACACTTTATTTTACAGTGTCCTTGTTACATATGTTACATTACCATAGTAATAACAGTAGATTATGCATAATTACATGCAAGTAACCCTAAACCAAACCCTAATCCTATAGTAAGTACATGTAGTTAATTAATTTTACTCAGTACTTAAATATATAATTACACTGTAACAATGACAGCTTAAAATAAAGTGTAACCAAAAGGCTTTAATTGAATATTTTATTTATTGTGCTAAAGTAAATCAAAACGAAGATTCGGTGATGCATTGCATTAGTAAACAATCATCACTTATTTTTTTCTTGTGTATTAAAACTATCAGTAATTATGTTTGCCACTGCACCAAATTGTTATAAATCAAACAAAAACTCACAAGCTTCATAATTCTCAATATCAACACATAATGAATTATTAAATCTAATTAATTCATTAAATTATTAACGAATAGCTAATAATAATATTGCCCAGATCTGTTTAAAGTTGGATATATATATATATAGTACATCCAATTTTAGCGATGTAAAGCAATATATGCTATACAGCAAATCTCTGCTTAATTGTTTATAATATTTTACAATAATTTACAATATTTTTTACAAATACAATGTTTACAATATTTCAAATATACATTGTGAAAATTGGAACATTTTATTTGAAACATTGTAACGCTGTATTTGAAACATGTTACAATGTTTGCAATATTTCAAATACAATATTGCAATGCAGACAACAATGTTTCAACACACAATGTTTACATAGTTACAGTATTTCAAATGTGTACAATGTTCGAATACAATGTTTTCAATGTTAATGTTTCAAATACATCGTAAAAATCATAACATCGTAAACATTTAAAACACTGTAACATTGTGTTTGAAAAATGTTGCAATGTTCACAATGTTTCAAATTCACTGTAAAATGGTAACATTGTATCTGAAACATTGTATTTGAAACATGTTACAATGTTTACAATACAATGTTTAAAATATATTGTAAAAAATTTTAACGTGTATTGTGAAAAGTGCTATACAAATAAACTTGGCTTGTGTTTTCTCAGGGTAAAGGTGACATGGTGACGTATTGGCTGGAAGGGAAACAGTCTTCGGCTCCCGGTAAAGATGCCAGGAAAGCCTTGCCGCCGCAGGAGCTCGAGAGACCCGTGAGCGTCCCAGAACTACAGAAAGAGGATTACTCCAGTATCCCAGGAGTCCTCAGCAGCTCTGACAGCACTGGCCTCCTGTGTGACGCAGACTGAGCCTCACATACATGAACACTTCTTCTTTTAGTTCAGTCATTTTCACACTTCTGTACTTTAGCAGCAGAAAAGGTTCTAAATATAGAATCATAAAGGGTTCTATCAGGCGCTTATATATATAGAACCTTTTATGGGTTCCCATCATGGCATCATTTTATGGCTTTAGTTTTAATTAATTCATTTTGATTTATGTTTCATTTTAATAATTTTTTTATGAATTAAGCAGCTCGTAAACATACTTTATCACCAGAAAACTATTGAAATAACCGGTTAAACGTGAAAGTATTATGCTATCATTTAAGACATTTCTCCTTACATGGAATATTTTTGGCATAAAGACTCGTATTTTAAAATTGAGTCAAGAACCCTGAAGTTCCATAGAACCTTTGTTTTCATGAACACACTTTTGAACTTCAGCAACAGGAAGTCTGTCCTCAGAAGAAAAGGTTCTAATTAGAATCATAAAGGGTTCCATCAGGCGCTTATATATAGGGCGGGGGTAAACGATTATTAATTAAACGATTAGTCTGTCGATTATTTTATCGATTAGTCGACTAATCTAACGACTAATTGAACGATTCTTTTTTGTAACATGGAAATTGCAGGAGTGCACATTCAATGCACAACAATTTTGATCTGGTTCTTATGGAGTATCTACACTGTAAAATGTTTGGTAGGCTACTCAGATGAGCCCTATCACACTTGGATGTTGTGCTCGTCTTGCAACATGACATCATGACTTTTGCGTAAACAGACACGCCACTTTCAAGTCAAGTGGCGTGTTATCTATACGCATTTTGAGATATCCGCGTGTATGCGTGTATGTCTACGCCATTAATGTCCAAGTGATTCCGCGTATATGTACACGCCATTAAATTTCCGAGCGAAACGAAGCAAAATGTAGATCTACATCTGGGGAGCGATATTTTTTTTCCTTAGGATGGTAGGGGAAGACTCATAAATGCTATTAACCCCAGTGACGGGTAGGTTTAGGGACGGGGTTGGTCATATATTTATATATACAGTAATAACGTTAAGTCAACTGCGTTCATAAACACGCTGAAAAGCGATTATGCGTGTTGATAGCACGCCAAAAATGGAAATACGAATTGGCGTGTCATACACACGCAATTTTATGAGATCAGTCTGGCATTTTAATGTTTTCAGCGCTCATAAAAATCGGTTTTGTTGACGGGGGTGGGGTTTACATGCGCTTCATTAGGGACACACACACATTTGCACACACACGCAAGGTCTCTCGCCCTCTCCCTCTCTGCCGCGCGCTACACGGTTTGGAGTTCGCGAGCTCTAGATTCCGGGAGATTTCAACTAATTTGCGGGCATCAGGGAGCCGCTATCAATATGCGGGAGGCTTGGGATGTCAACTCCATTTGACAAAGAGCGCAAATAACGACACCTTTACGTTTGGGACTAAATTTGAAGTATTCCCATACCTTCGATGATTTAGTGCAAGCTGGGTTTTAGGACTTTTTCTTTTGGACTCTTGCATGGCTTTGTTGTGAATTATGTGAAGAGGTTGCTGTGTCGTCCTCGATTCTGCAATGTTTCGGTTTCACACGTGTGTGTGTGTGTGGCGAGCTGTACCGCCGGGAACGGTGCAAAAAAACAACAACATAAATAAATAAAGAAGCGTTGACAAAAAAATATGACGTCGATGCGCGTCGACGTCATCGACTTGCCGCTACAGGCCTATTATATATAGAACCTTTTATGGGTTCCCATCATGGCAACATTTTATGGATTTAGTTTTAATTCATTCATTTTGATTTATGTTTCACTTTAATAATTTTTTTTTAAATTTAGCAGCTCGTATACATTTTATCACTAGAAAACAACTGAAATAACATGAAAGTAAAAATATACATGAAAGTATTATGCCATTTCTCCTAATATATAATTATTTTGGCATAAAGAGTATTTTAAAACTGAGTCAAGAATCCTAGAGTTCTATATAGAACCTTTGTATTTAAGAGTAAATATAGAGTTAGAGGTTTGTGTCCTGTTTTATCATTAATGACCACAGTAAAATACTTCAATATAGAAATGAAATGTAGTTTAGCCGATGTTTATTATTGATTAGAAAAACTGACTTTAATAACTTGGCATTTTTCTTCTGTATTTTCTCCTCGTTTGATCAGTCAGTGTTTGTAGCATCAGAACAATTGCGAAATATCCAATAATCGTAGTGAAGTACTTGTATATTTATTAATAATAATAATAAAAAACAAATGCCCATAATTATGGTGATATCCCAGTGATGGGTGATATTTATTTTCATGTCATTTTATATTATGAAACTCAGTTTGAGGTTAGTAAGATTTTGTGTTTTTAAAGAAATGAATACTTTTATTCAGAGTAAGGATGCATCAAAAGTGACAGTAAAGACATTTATAATCTTACAAAGATTTCTATTTCAAATAAATGCTGTTATTTTGAACTTTCCATTCATCAAATAATCCTGAAAAATAAAATCTATCATAGTTTCCACAAAAAAATCATGAATAATAACCATAAATGTTTCTTGAGCATCAGATCCTCATATTAGAGTGATTTCTGAAGGATCATGTGACACTGAAGACTGGAGTAATGATGCTGAACATTCAGCTTTGATCACAGGAATAAATTACACTTCACTGTATATTCACATAAAAAACAGATGATTTACATTGTAATATTATTACGCAATTTTTACGGTATTTTTGATCAAATAAATAGTCTTGGTGAGCTGAGCAGAAGAGGCTCTTTCAAAAACATTAAAATCTTACTGACCTCAAACTTTTGAATGGTCCTAAAAACATCTCAGTGTGTTAAACCTTAATGTTACAAACATTCATTCATGCCATTGACATAAATACACACTTACTTTAAAAAGAATTATAATCTGGATCCTGGAATTCTGGCTAACTTTAGACCTATCTCTAAACTTCCCTTTTTATCAGAAATCTTGGAAAGATGATTTTTAGATGATTGCAGTATTTATGAAATATTCCAGTCTAGGTTTTAAGCCCGTCACAGTACCGAAACTCTGTTAAGAGTTTTTAACGATCTTCTTCTAGCTGTTGACTCGGGCAACTCTACTGTATTAGTGCTTTTGGATTTGACACGCTCAACCACTCGATTCTTTTATCCCGACTTGAACAGTGTGTTGGCATAGAGGGCACAGCCCATAAATGGTTCCAATTGTACTTGACAGATAGGACTTTTTCTGTTCACCTCGGTGAATTTTCTTCATCTGCAGCTCCTCTTACTTGTGGCGTCCCTCAAGGGTCCATATTGGGACCCATGCTGTTTTCATTGTACATGCTGCCCTTGGGGTCAATTTAAAAAATAAAAAATAAATCCCCTTCCATTGTTATGCGTATGATGTACAAATCTATTTGCCCGTCAAAAAAAATTACAAAGTTTCAATTCAGCCATTGCTTACTGAGAGATTTAAAAGTATGGTTGGATCAGAACTTTCTCTGTCTTAATGAAAATAAGACTGAGGTTGTTGTGTTTGGTCGTCCTGGGGATTTAAGCGCCTGTGTAGACGTTCTTGGTTCTTTAGGATCACACATTCGTCCATTTACCAATAATCTCAGTGTGATATTTGACAGTGATTTAAAATTTGAAAAACAGATTAGTTCTGTTGTAAAAGCCAGTTTCTTCCAGCTGAGACTGTTGGCTTAAGTCAAGCCCTACCTGCGGCGCAAGGATTTTGAAAGATTAGTCCATGCTTTTACTACGTCTAGACTAGACTACTGTAACTCTTTATATGTTGGATTGGATCAGTCATCTCTTCATGGCTTACAGTTAGTCCAGAATGCAGCAGCTTCTGTGCGTTTCAGGATTGATTTCAAGATTTTATTGCTTGTTTTCAAGATTTTGAATGGGTTGGCGCCTTCTTATTTAGCACTGAGGTCGTCCAATCAGATGTTCCTCGATCTAGGTTAAAAAATAAAGGCGAGCGAGCCTTCTCAGTGGCTGGTCCTAATCTCTGGAAGAGTCGACCGGTTCATATAAGAACAGCTCGGACTAATGACAATTTTAAGTCGTTGCTTAAGACCCTCCTGTGTTCCTTAGCTTTCCTTTCCAGTTGAGTTTTTCTACTGTGAGATTCTCTACTGTTTGTTTTTGTTTATTTGTGTATCCTGACATTAAGCACGTTGGTCAACTGTGGTTGTTTTTAAATGTGTATACAAATAAATTTGAACTTGAAATTAAACATTTTACATGCACAAAAATGAAGGCATGAAGAGAGGGATAAACAGTATCTGGGTTACAGAGAGAGAATATGGTCTCAGGTGTTGAACTGAATGAGAAGCTCTTCAGCAAATGACTGATGCGTGTGTTTAATTATCACAGACTGAGAGACAGATAGACAGACAGAAAGAGAGACAGACAGGCTGGTAAGTCCGTCACACATGTCGACTGCAGCTGATGCAGATTCACAATATTATCATAAAGCATCTTCATCTGTAATGATTACACAACAGTTTGAAGTTTAAAGCCTCTAAATGAAAGAATGAAACTCTTGAAGAATCTGGAAGCATTTAAAAATATATATTTCAACTAGATTTGTACTCTATTTCATACTTTTAAACATTCTAAATAGCAACAAATGACATTTTAAAATATAATAGTTACCGTATTTAAAATTGTAATAATAATATTTCACTGTTTTAACTGTATTTTTTATCAAACAAATGCAGCGTTGGTGAGCAGAAGAAAGAGACTAATCATTGCTGATGATGAGTGCAATTAATTAGCAAAATAACTGTCCATATTGTGTGTGAAACGACATGAGTTCTTATCTTTTTTTTTTGTAGATCAGTTGTATAGCATCATATACACACACATCTCAGTTCTACGTGCAGTTTCTCGCTGCAGACGTGACCAACACACACACACACACACACACACACACACTGATTATAAGCGGGCTGAGAGGAATAATTAAGCCGTCTGAAGGGTCTCGCTAATGAAATGCGTGAGCACCGCACGAGCACAAAAGAGCCATTCACTCAATCATTTCATTAACATCACAGAGGGCGAACACAAGAAACAGACACATGATGAAAGCCTCGGAGATCCACAAACCTGCATCATAAACTACACGAGCGTGAGTGAGGATGACCTTCATAGTTCATAATATAACAGAGATCTGGCTTACCTCAAACACACTGTTCACTGGTTCTCTAGAAACAAACCTTCTACTGGAAGCCTGAAACCTAAACGAAACATTAATGAAACACCAGGAACGTCATCAAGAATACAACTCGTATTGAAACGAAAAAAACAAAAAAAAACAAAGCTGAACCAAAGTTCCTGTGCTGTATCGAGCCAACTAAAGTTAGCCTAAATACAAAACATTTTAATTTGAAATGACGTTAACTGAAATAAAATGTATAAAAAACTTATTTTTTTCCAGGCAGTTGTCAAAGTAACATCTCATTTCCATATTATTTAACTTTGTAAAATAAGTAAAGGTGAAACAGATTCTCCTCAGGCGGACCGTCAAAATAACCGTTGAAATTTGATTTTGAATGCCGGAGATTCGCGCCTCAGGAGCGTGACGTATACACTCGTACGTTGGTTTAAAAAAAAAAAATGAGAAAACAACAAAATAACTAAGTTTAACTAAAAAACATATTAATAAATCTACAATAGTATCTCAATGATACTAAAATAACACTGTAACCAATGAGAAAGCTTTAGAGTGCACACAACCACACTTCCAACATTAACTAATGACGACCTTTTGACCAGTGATTTTCTTTGAATTACCCATCTAAGACTTGTTTCATTTTTGTCTTTTATATTTTGTTTTGAACACACAGAACTAATAAACAACAGGCATGCTGGAATATTCCACGTTATTTCCTCAGATCTCCACTCAAGCATATCTAGTGCACTACACCACCTACTGGCCTGATAGTGTAGCATGTTGTAGGAAATATATATTTCTCAAACAAAAAAATAATTTCAGAAAAATAACCTTTCTTTTTAGATGTATAAAGAAAGGTTATTTTTCTGAAATTATTTGTTTGAGAAATATATATTTCAAAATGTAAGTGGATGCAAGGGATTTCCCCTAAAAAAATATGAAATAATTTTCTTAAACATTAACAAAAAAACAAAGAAAAAAAGTTTTTAAAAGATTTCCCAGTGGAAAAATATTTTTTATTAAATCATTTTTTTTTTTAGATCTGACCAAACTGTACAGAGTCGGATCTAAAGAAAAATAATCATTACATACAAAAAATAATGAAAAGCCTTTTTGTTTGGAATACATTACAAAATTTAAGTATTTACATTGTTGAATTAAACAAATGAAAAAATAGATAAATAAATCACACATTATATACAAGATATTCTCAAAAATCTCCTGATCTCTGCTGGTTTCATGAGTTTTTTGGGGCTTTAGATGAGTCTGTAACGACTGAAGTCCATCAGACGAACTGTCAATCATCTTTTATGTCTGCTGTTGTTTGATCTGTTGTCTCTTCTCCAGTTCCCATTGAGCAGCGATTCGTGTGCCGTAGATCACGAAGCCCCAGGACAGCAGAACCACTGCCAGAAGAACCTACACACACACACACACACACACACCATCAGATATCTTCACTGAACATTACAATCAACTGTCTTCATCTTCTAGTTCTGCAGCTTAGTATCAAGTATTAATAAGTAAGCTAGTATTGAAGAAGATTTATAAGATTATAGTTTTTTTTTTTTTTTTATCTAAAACCATTATCGTTTTCGTTCATTGGAATAAAGCTGATATAATATATCAAATATATAAATAATATAAGACAAAAATATGAATAAAACTATAATAGAAACAGAACACTGTATCTTATTTATCATGGTAGTGAAGTAACTTTATAACGATAACTACCATTCTTAATTTATATAGCCTACTATATTTATCATCCATAATTTATTGAAATACCCAAATCGTCTGTAAGTTTATGTCATGAGCAGCTGTATTTTCTGATACTCACGATTGAGAATATTCTGTCCAAACAGCGTCGACTGACGAGCATGGTTTTATGTCTGTTTACTTTAAACTTTACATTTAGAAACTCAAAGCTACTTGTTAGCGCAGTTAGCATGAGAGCACGACCGGAAGTACCCTTCATTCCACTACCGGTTCACCCAGGGCATTTTCCTGTATCTTAGTAGTTTTCCTAAAGTCCTACTACAAATTCAGCAAAACACTGACATAATGAGAATTATGTTCAAACTGCAAAAGAAATTACGTTAAAAATCTTATAAAAAATTTTTTTTTTAAAGCTATAGCCCAATTTCGAAAAAAAAAATCATGTTTGGCACATAAAAAATTAAAATACATTTGTGTCATAATTTAGACGTTTATCTCATGATTTAATTGTTTTAATGTTAAAATTTTACGTCATAGTTTCGACTTCTCATTTTAGAATTCAGAATTTTTCATTCCATAATTTTGACTTGTTACGGTATAATTATGATTTTCATATCACAATTATGACTTAGTATGTCATAATTTCAACTTTTTATCTCACAAGTGTGATTTAGTTGATCATTATTTCGACTTTTTAAGACAAAATTATGATTTGTTTTTCTTATGTGACGAATTTCTGCATTTACTATTCAAGAACCTTATTTATGAATTTACTTATTTATAGTTTATACATTTGTTTCAAAGAAAGAAAGAATGAAAGAAAGAAAGAACGAAAGAAAGAAAGAAAGAAAGAAAGAAAGAAAGAAAGAAAGAAAGAAAGAAAGAAAGAAAGAAAGAAAGAAAGAAAGATAAAAATCGCTTGCAGTCACGTGATCGCGCTGCAGGTGCAGTGCCGCTCTAGGATTTACAAAAGCATGTTTTTGTTGTCTTATGTTACGAATATCTGCATTTACTATTTATATATTTGTTTCAAATAAAGAAAAGAAAGAAAGAACTCGCTTGCAGTCACGTGACCGCGCTGCAGGTGCAGTACCGCTCCGGTCCGTTGGGGGCGCGCGTGCACGTGACGCCTGCCGGATGAGGCTCTGCTGTGTGTTCTGTTTCTCAACAGCAGTGCGAAACTCCTTCACTTCCATCGGTTTTTAATGTACATTTTCCTTTTCTTTTGTGTGTTTACCATCACGGATATCACGCTGATGTGATATAGTTGTTCTTATGGGCGCGCTTGCATGCGGTTTGGATTATTTACATTGTTTTTTTAAGGCTTTGTAATGAGGAGGTGATGATCAGGTGAGAGTCTGTTTCATAAAACTATCTGTTTGTTTTATTTTCAATCAGATTTCACTAATGTATCCGTCTATTATCGATAAAGGTGTTTAATAATCGTTGCTTTGATGGCAAGAGAGAGATATCTAGTGATCCTCGATCAATACCGACAGCAATGTAACTGGCTTTTTTTAAACGTGACATTTTTGACGTCATTTTGAACATAATATCAGTGTTTGCTGTGTTCGATGACGTCACTGTTTTCAGGGACACAAGAATGTCTTCGTTTATTCAATTTGAATGATCTTAATATTGAATTATTATTATTAATGTCTTCATGTAAATTAGTTATGTTCACTAAATGTCGCATTAACCCTTAACATAACAAGTACTGTGAATCTACTATGTTATTGTGATGATATTAGATGGTGTTTTGATGTAATGTGTAGTACTAAATGGTTTCAAGATTCATATACCATTATATTTACGTGGTATTTCAAAGTACTTTAAATATACCATGCTATTGCCAAACTTGCTGCTGGTAGTCAGTGTTATGTTAGGGAAGCAATTAAGTAATAATTACAGAAATAATCCTTACGTCTTTGGTGTACATAAAGTTTGTTGTAATTTGTTACTGTATAGTTGAAGACATGTCATATTACATGCCATATCATGCCAAATCACATATATCAATGAAGTATACATGTCATATATATATATATTATATATATATATATATATTAGGGGTGTGACGGTTATAACATCAAACAGCATTGCATTACCCTTCTGGTTTGGAGTGTGTATCGCCGGTCACTGACTGTATTTGTCGTCTGACTGTGTGCACCGAACCGTGACGTAGGACTGCGCAATTAATCGTAATTCATTTTTCAATTTTGATTTTGGCTTTTAACGATTATAAAAACAAGATAATCGATGTAAAATGATTATGGCATTTAATATTTTGGCGTTCTTCTTAATTTATATATTTCTTTAACCAGAACAAAAAAAATCTAATTTTTTAGGTGGGAACTAAATGTCACGTAAAAATGTTGTTGACTCGTGTAATAAATGTGCATTGGATACAATGTACTATAGGGAACTAGCTAAACATTGTACACTGAGCCGATGTTTTTGTGTGTGCCGTAGATGATGGCGCCCACTAAGATGAAGTTGCGTGTGAGGAAGAAAGACAGCGTTGGGAAATCTTCTCAGCGTTTATTGGCCAACGCGTCGCCAGACTCCAAATGCCCCATCTGCCTCGACGGCTTCAATAACGTGGCGTCGCTGGACCGCTGTCTGCACCAGTTCTGCTTCCGCTGCATCCACGAGTGGTCCAAAAACAAAGCGGAGTGTCCGCTGTGCAAGCAGCCGTTCCACTCCATATACCACTCGGTCAAAGGGGAAAAAGATTTTAAGGAGTTTGTGGTGCCGCCGGTGGAGAATGGAGCGGCGGCGAACGCCACCGCTAGCAACGCCCCCCAGCGCGTGCTACGCCCCCGAGCCCTTCGAGGCAGAGAGAGGCGGAGCCACAGAGCGCAACATCCCGTCCCTTCGTCTTCCCCACCAATGGAGGACGTCATGTTCGGCGGTCTCACGGACGCGGCGGCGCTAACGGATAACCAAGACGTGCAGCAAATGGTGCTACGACTGACGGCGCGCAGGCAAGGGCGGGGCGAGGGGCGGAGCCTGCGACGCCTACGGGACCAGGATGTTGTCTCGTTCCGGCGTGCGCTTTACAGGACTGGCGTACGTGTGCGTAACACGAGAGACGTTGGTCGGCAGAGGGATATTTCAGCGTCGTTCTTACGACAAAACCCTGGATGTTTGCGCCGACTTTTGCCTTGGCTGCAGCGCGAGCTCACGGTGTTGTACGGTTCGCACGGATCGCTGGTGAACATCGTGCAGAACATCATCATCTCGCGCATTATGAACTATAACATGGAGGACTCGGCCATTCGGGACGAGCTCCGCCCCTTCCTGTTAGCGCGCACTGACCACTTCCTGCACGAGCTGGTGAGTTTCGCTCGCTCCACCCTCAACATGGAGACGTATGACCAGCAGGCCATTTACGACTGTCCCGCTCCCAGCTACGAGGAGGGCAGCAGCTCGGACCTTTCCGTTATCGCCATCTCTGAGGTGAGACATCTCTGGGAAACGTTACATTTAGTTACGACTAACACACCTTTCACACATGATCATTGGTGCCCTGTGGACCATCAGTGGCCCTGTTAGACGCATCTTTTTCGGCAACACTTGATCCATTAATACTAACACTCTCTTTTCTCCTGTCTTCTACTCTATATCTATTTATTTTACAGTGTCCTTGTTACATATGTTACATGTACTTACCATAGTAATAACAGTAAATTATGCATAATTACATGCAACCAACCCTCAACCAAACCCTAATCCTACCCTAACCCTATAGTAAGTAAATGTAGTGTCTTAATATTACTCAGTACTTAAATATATAATTTCACTGTAACAATGACTCCTTAAAATAAAGTGTAACCAAATTACATATACTGCTGCGTTACACCAAACTGGGAAGTGTCACCGCATTTACATATTGTTTTCCTATTGTTAGTTTAACTGCTTCTATTGCTCTCCTCATTTGTAAGTTGCTTTTGATAAAAGTATCGGCTAAATGATTAAATGTAAAATGTTAAAGCGTTAAAACACTCATTTCAAGTCAAGTCACCTTCATTTATACAGCGCTTTTAGCTGAATGTTTCAAAGCAGCTTTACAGTGATAATAGGAAATGAATGAAACAAAGATTGGTTTGGCTGTACAGCAACTCAAGAAGGAAGTAATTGTCCAGGTTAAGTAAGTTTTTGATTGATTCGTTTCCGTCGTAAATATCATTAGTTAATAACTTAGGGGATGCTTACACGACACCGTGTTCAGCTGAAAACAGAAAACTTTTAATGCGTTCTGGCCGTTCATTTACACGTCAACGTCAAGTATATTATTGCTGTGCTGCATGAATAGAAATAAAGTGTCTGCACATTGTTTGTTGTCAAAATAAACACGAACATGCAGTAATTTCACCATAAATGCATAATTAAAGTTGTTTGTTTTGACCAAAATGGGGGGGGAAATCAACAATTTGCAGACTTATAAACTTTAAATTAAAAACACAAGAGTTCTTTTTCCTATTTTTGAACTGTCACCATTGGCATATAATGCAACCAGGATTGCTAAAGTAAACAGATTTTACTAATAGACCTCTCTGGAAAGATGTTACCATCCTTATGTTATTTTTATACAAAGTAATTTTTCCTCATCCTGCAATTTGGCTCCAAATCTTAGCTGAAAATTCGCATTTTGTCCCCCTCTACAAAGCTTTCTTCCTAATTTCAGTAAACTTCCAAGGGGTCCTAGTCTTGGAACTAATTATTTGTTTAAGGAACTAGAATGTGCAAAACATTTATATATGTACTTGTAATGTACTTTATAGATCAGTTTTTGTTCAAGGAACTTGGACAATTCTGAGCGGAAATATTGAGGTTTCCGTAAACGTTTATATAACCCCAAATTTGTTGTGGGCCATCACACAAAGACAGCCGCCTTAAATAAAAATAAAAAACTAGTGGTTTTGCAATACCAATAAATAGAGGTAAAAAATGAAACCTCTGTTGGACCACTAGAGATGGATTGACCCTAAATGCAGTGAGTGAGGGGTGTCAAGCTCCAGATATGACCAAATATCCCCAACTATAAGTTTCTTTTCTTCCACTGGTAGAGTATGTGTTTGTATCATCAACATAAGTTAGATTCTAAGGGAATACACAAACTAATATAATGTATGCTTTAATTGCGCTATAATTCACTTTGGAAAAGGTCATTCACCAAATTTATAAATATCAATGATATTGACCAGGGCCTGAATTTCGTTTTGGAAAATGGGGGGGAAATCCCCCCTTAGATGATTCTCATGGGGGGGATTTTTTTTTGTTGGGGGGGAGAAATGGGGGGATTTTCTGATGAACGTGCGAATAGAAAATCATAGAGCGTTCGAGCACTGATTAGTTTAAAATCGCTTGAATGTTTAAACTGGTAAGACTTAAAAAGACGTGCAAATGGTAAACTTCAGTCACGATGCACTGCTGGCCCGATTGTGCAAGTGAATATGCCGTCATGTCCCGACTCCTAAACCCGAGTGTGTATTATCGCCGCAGCGCTTGATGCTTGCCTTGCACAACACATTTTGAGAGAAGAGATAGAAGACGCGGCTCCGCTGAACACTCACGCTGTTTGTGAAATTGCGTCTGGCAGAGAGTTGTTAAAAGAATGATTTGATTTTATAATCTGTGTGGATTACGATTGCGGGAACTTCCCACATTATAAATGGGAGACCTGCGGGAATGATTAGAATTATGCGCAATACCCGCAATCCCGTGCCGAAATTCGAGCCCTGTTGAGTATGTCTATATATCTCTATATACTATAGTAAGTCATATGATAGCTGTGTGTAAGGAGCAGAGCATAATTTAAGTTGTTATTCTCTTGAAATCATCCTCTATGAGGTGTTCTGGCACTGTTTCTGTAAGCAGATAATGTCAGAGAACAGCAGAAGGGCATTATTGTGGTTTTGGTTCTGTTCATGCAAGTTTATGAGGTTCAGTCTTAATGGTTGCATTGTTTTTTCTCACAGGATGATGATGATAATGACAGTGAGCACAATGTGACAGAGAATCCCTCTGCTGTCCAGGAACACATTGCATCCGTTGCCAATGCAAGTGGAACGGAAAGTTTGCTGAGTCAGTCAGTGTGGGATGACGAGACGCCTGGTCCCTCCTATTCAACCCTTTTTCCCTCTTCTAGCCAATCACAGGATGAGGGGGCGGAGCCAAACTCAAGCACAGCCCCGCCTTTCAGCGGCCCTGACATGACTGGCACTGCGGCAAGTAGCAGCGTGTCAGCTGGACGGGGTGAAGAAAACGAAGAGGAAGAGTGCCTGATTGTGGGATACGTGAAGCCGATGGCCGAACGGACCCCAGAGCTTGTTCAGCTCTCCTCGGATTCGTCTGAAGAGGAGCAGGAGGCAGCCGATACGGAGACGACAACCACAGTAACAAAATCAGAGACATCCCAAATGGAGCTCCCTTTGCAGTCTCATATGAACCTGCGTATTCCCAGTTTATCCCCAGGCCTCGCTCCCTCATGCAGTCCCCAGCGGACACACTCGGACTCACTCAGCAGAGAAAGAGAGACAGATTTCTTGTCCTGCCGCGCTCACCCGTCCAACGATGGTTCAGATTTACGGCAGAATCGAGATGACACTGAGCTCAAAACGCATGGGAGACGCAAAGACTCACATCGGCGCTCAGTCAGCAAAGAAAAAGCCAAGAGTTTAGAACAATCATGGCACGACAAGACCCCAGATTGCTCGCCAACCCAAACACATTCGCCTCCAAGTTGGTCCTGTCAGAGTCCTACGGTGTCTATTTGGAGCGGCAGCCCCGTCTCTGGATCAAACGGTAGCGACTGCTCTACCTCTCTAAACAACACGAGCCTAGAGCATTCGTGCCACCTGCGAGAGAAACTCTCACAGTCTCCTTCCTACTCCAGGAAGAGGAGAATCAGGGAAATGAAGAGCAGGTCTCCCGACTTGGACTCGTTCCTTAATTCCCACCATCCAAGAGAGTCACAGCGCTGTCGTAAACGGCGCAAGCGAGCGATCAGTAGCAGCAGCGCCGACTCTCAATCCGAAAGGTCCTGCCTGGACAAACCAAGTGGGAAACGCAAGTACAAAACCCGGCACTTGGAGCGAGCGGCCCAGCGGCTGCACGAGGAGGGAACTGCAACCAAGGAAAAGCGGCGGCGGCGCAGTAGGGAACGATCTCCCAGTGTGGAGATCATCTACGAGCGAAAGGCGCCCGAACCGCATTGGCACCAGCGGAGGAAGAGGAAGCACCGAAAGCGGAAGAGGGAACGTTCACCCACTGTAATCACGATTGACAGCGACAGTGACCGTACCATCGACTGTCTGGACCGTGTCATGGATATTATAGACCAAACCGCTGCAGATGTTGAGCCGAGGGGCGGGACTCCTGGGCAAGATATGATCCAGAACTTGAGTTGTACCTTAACCTCCTCAAATCCTCAATCCGAGTCCTCGAGTCCCATAGTCCGCACTGACCCAACCACTGAACGCACACTAAACCTGGACGACTATGTGGTGGACGTAGTCGACCGCAGTAGTTCCGACTGCTCCCGAAATGTGCATGACAGTAGCCACGAAGAGTTTGTGCCCAACCCCTTCCCAATGGCTTCGATGTCACCAGCCCCACCTTCGGACACAAGACTGCTTGAAACTATACTGCAAGATCTTGAGGAATTCCTACCAGAGGCGAGGCCGAGTCCTTACGCAAGTTCTCACGTCCAACAGGAGCGAGCTTCTATCCCTCGAAAAGACCAATCAGACACAAGAGGAGTTGCAGAAAACTTGGAGAAAAAGAACACGGACGGGGACGGGCCGCAAGAGCCGGTGACCAACATTGCTAGCTAGAACTAATACAGACGTACATCAAGAATTTTTCTTACTTGTACAATGCTTATCTGAATCACTGAGCCAGTCTAGAAGTTTTTATAATCTCATTTAAAGATTTCTGCTGGGAACAGATGCTTAAGAAACATTCAGACGTTTTTGTCATTTCCAATGTCATTATTATTGTTCATGTTGTTTATAGTTGCAGTGATTGATCCTCTTCCTCGAATCTGGTGCTTACTTACTGTGCCACAACCCAACAACAGTCATGTCTGGATGGTAACCCTTGTTCCCCTAACCCAGGGGTAGGCAAGTTCGGTCCTAGAGAACCGCTATCCTGCAGAGTTTGGCTCCAACACTGAAAAAAAACTCTCCTGCCTATAGCCTTAGTAATCCTGAAGACATTGATTAGCTTGTTCAGGTGTGTTTGATTAGGGTTAGAACTAAATTCTGCAGGACAGCGGCTCTCTAGGACCGAACTTGCCTACCCCTGCCCTAACCTCTACTCTAACCCTTTGTAGCAGCAAATACATTAGGGTTACTATCTAGACTAGTGGTTCTCCACTTGTTTGATTAAGGTCCCAGATTTAGTTTCAGAAGACACATGGCCTTTGACCAACTGAGCAAAATATATGGGAAGATTCACTAGCAATCCTAACTGGACTTGATGATATGGTTAGTTGCATGTTCTGCTTTTTAACAGACCAGACATCTGTTATTGGGACCAGACTCACTGGTTGAGAACCACTGTTGATCATTTGTTATTCAGTCCCACTGAACTTTGAGAATTGTGTCTTTTTTAAACTCAGGGAACAGGTGACGTGCGCCTCCATGCCTTCGTTACACAGTATATACTATGTGCTTGTGTATGTGGGACTATGGTGACACCCTGGAGATATAATTCACTGATCATGTCTACTGAACACACAACGAGCCTTCTTTACAACAGCTGTCCATCATGTCAGCCAACAATCAATAAATGCATTTAATAGATGTACAATCCAGCGTCTGAATCGGTTTGTCTTTCTTTTTGAATTGCAGCATTAGTTCATCAATTTTGTGACGTGCTCATGATTGTGATGTGTTGTGTTTTAACCAGTTGGGATACAGCAGAGTGATGAATCCTGTGTCTTCCAGGTAATGCTTTAAATAGCTTGACTACAGTATCTGGCATTGATAGTCTTTGGTAGAGTTGGGAGCCGGTTTGTTTGAAATTCAATTTCGGTCAAAACTGTTGCCTCAAATAGCCAAATTAATGAATTAATTTTGTTTATATATATATTGCTTATCACATAAATATGACTGCTTCACAGACTAGGCTTAGATTAAGCCAGGATTAGGCCTTAGTTCAATAGAGGGTTGTATGCGCGTGAAGTCACTGTCGGACGAAGTGGCATAAAAACACATCTAAAACGGGAAGCAGCTTTAAGATTGAATGTACAATTAGATGTGATAAGAAATCTGAAGTATATTTTTACAGACTGCTGAAAGCTACAGAACAGAGAAGCAAATGGACCGCGGCAATTGACAGAAACTGGACTCCAGGCAGAGAAAGGTGGATTTGCAGTTATCTTGTGTCAATATGCTAAATTTGGTGTAAAAGCATATATTGTATTGACAACTCATCAATTAAATATTTGTCATCCTATAATCTGCATAAATTGATGTTTTTAAATAAACACGGACAAAAAAAACTACACGTTTTAGTGCTGACGATATGATGATATAACATTGATAAAAGTGATCACCTGGTTTTAGACATAGCCTTGTTGTATTGATATAAAGAGTTCACAGGCATTTTTGCTTTATTTCCTTGTTGTCAAAATCGGTCACATATAAATGTCAGGAAACACGCTGCATGTCAATATCCAATATCATGTCAATATATTTGGTAAGTGGTGAGGAACACTATATTTTAATCGTTAAACCATAAATCCAGTCACGCACAGAGAGTATGTTCCCGCGGGAAAGTGACGTCAAGGTATGAGGTATTAGCATATTTTTTATTATAAAGATAGTTAGCATAGGATTTTGGATTATCGCTAAAAACAAGCTGATATGTGATCAACAAAAGTGTATGTGGTTATATTAGCCCCCCCCCCCCCCCCCCCCCCCCCCCCTGCGATTTTAGGACTCTGTAACCTGTGATTAAAAAGTAAATTGATTGTACACACAATTCTGTGCTTTTTATATCATTATTCAGTTTAACTACGTTTATTTTTAGGACATGTAGGCCTATAATGTAGGAGCCATAGGCTATAGCTAGCTTCACACAGTGGAATTAAATCTCCACACTTCTATAATATTATTATTTATTATCAATGTTTTCCAAAGTATCACGAGCTTTTGAGGTGAAATTATCTTGGGAATTCTCATTTAAGGATTCTGTGGATTTATTCGGAAAAGGGACACTTTTGATTTCATTTTCGCTGAAATTTTCAATTGTTGTTGTGTTTTTTTGCAGCACTTGAGAACTGACACGGTGAGGAGTGTTGGCCGTGTCTTAAATCCTCGTGAGCTGACTAACAAGACAGCAGTTTTGGGCATCGTAGGCGTTTTGAACACGCCTTTATAGACAGCTCACTAGATGTTGAGACAGGTAGATGTTGAGGTAACGTATCTTTCGCTTTCTTGTTTGTAGTTTCGCTTTTGTTTCTGGATCAGATGTCGTGAGCTCAGGCTCAGTCAGGACTTATAATCATAAGCCAGTCTTCATCATAATCAGTCCTGTCCCGAACAGCCGCAAACATGTACGAGCTGGAAAAGGAGAATTTGCGGCGCTTGAGCGATTATATCGCGAAGATTTTACGACCGTCACTTATCAAAACCTTCATGACGACGCACTTTGATAAAGGTGAGTTAATGAACGAATCGCAGCAGGTAATCAGTTCCATAAAACCTGCAGAAACGTGTCATCTTAGTCAAAATATCCCTCAGTTGATATTTGATTAGAGTCCTATTGCATGTTGTATATATGTATTATGTTTAATAACAGGACTGACACCCTGAAAATACCTTTATGCCTATGATTGTTTTAACTTATTGGTGGTGATAAAAAGGACTCCAACATATTATAAATTAAAATGTATATATATATATTTTTGTATTAATTTAGATTAATTTTATTATTTATTTATTAACACTATTTTTTCTAAAGTTTTTCACAGACAACATAGCACTGCCTTGCAAACCCCAGTTTGAATAAAAAAGAAAAATTAATTTAATGAACGTTCCAGATCTTTTTCCAGATCTGAAATTTTTAGTACTCTATTTAGTAGCCTAATTTTTATTTTTTAGTAATGTAGGAATCCTACAGAAAAATATACTATAAATATTGTACACACACCAGTGTTGTTTTATTTTTATTATAGTTTTATTGATATTTTAAGGCACTTTTTATTTTTAGATTTTATGTTTTCATGTTAATTAATTTCATTTTAATCATTTTAGTGCTTTAATTTATTGTATATTGTTTATTTCCAAGACAACAAGCTTAACTAATATATATAATTTATTTTATTTCAGCTTTATTTCACTAAACAAACGTAATACATTTTTATAGTAGTTTTAGTTATCGATAATAACCCTGATTCACGCTATATGGTAATGAGTGGGACTTTTTTCTTAACGGTTTGTAAGATTTTAGTTTAATTTAAAATGACTGGGCAATTCCATTCTGTGTAATTCTATTCTATTCTATTCTGCACAGAGATGGTGGAAAGGATTCTCTCAGCCGAGGAGAAGTCTGTGACCGCCGCTGCCCAGATGTTGCTGGACCAGATGTGTTATCTAGAGGAAGAGGGCTGGTTTCAGGCCTTTCTGGACACCCTGTTCGCCTCAGGTGAGATCAGGAATTATAGGAGCAGCTGATAGATGCTATTATTTACACTAAGTGAAAGTGGCACTATTTTAATTTGCGCTTTAGTTATTTTTATACTTAGTGCAAATAGTGGCAGATACTATTTGCACCTCATTGTATTGTAGAACATTATAAAAAAGTATGCAATAACAACATATTTAGTGTGTATGATTGTATTTATTCAAATGCTTTATTGGGACATTGACATGACCTCCTTTAAACATACCTGTTAAACAGTTTATTCCCACTATTAAATATCAGTTAGGCACCTTATTTCCACTTTTTTACTATTTTTTTTTATTTGTTTTTAAAATAAACGCTCACTCCGAGTTGATTCGCGATGACGGATTCGAACTAGGGTCGGACATGTCAAAGTCTAACTCTCCCCACCACTGTTATCAGACAGGTTTTTTTTGTAATTTCGCCTGGCTCAATCAGTCAATAGACGGGTGGGGTTAGTGTAAATAGTCTATGCTAACAAGGTGGGCGATTTGCATCTGGTGTAAATAGATGTTCCTTTTAAAGTCCCCCTGTAGTCAATAATTTGATCCCTTAAAACTAATTTTTGATCCCATTTAAAGGTGCTATATGTATTTTTTAGCGGCCTCTATCGGTGATGTTTCAGATTGCAACCTATTTTTACAAGAGCGCTCGTGCTCTTGCGCGTCCTCGAACACAAGAGCGAGCACTCATGGTACCGGCCACACTGAGACTTTCAACACACCAGAGAAAGCATCACACAACATGCTGGAAACTCGTGTAAACTCCCACTGCAACATTACAATAATAGACTACTTTTATCAGCTTGACGTTGAACTGATGCTCCATGCTCGTACCATGATAACGTTACATTGACTGCATTATGTGGTGTTAGCATAAGGCATTTCACTAACTATTTGTGTATCTTTCACAATCAGGCAGCGCAATGTCAACATAGATGAATGTATAATATGATAACGAAAACGGTTAGTGACTAGACTGAACAATTTCAGTGTAACAGTAAGGAAGTAACATTACTGTACTGAACGTGTCTGGAAATGTGTATAAACAATATGATAGTAGTGGGATGAGTGTACATAAAATAAAAGTTACATCCTAAAGCACCTACTTTTTGTTATTCTGGAACAGTCTTTTGTATTCATTTCATATCTCATGTATGTTGTAGTTTACCTTGCTATTTCATTACAGTTTACCATTATTTATTTCAGCATGTCTGAAAACTTGTAATTTATCACAATAAAAATAGTGGAGGTCTCTCCATAATTCAAACGCTCTGCCGATGTTGATCCGTGTTTTCGTCCTAAGTCGATCCGATTCACGTTTGGCCTGACGAGCTTCAGCAGATACATTTTTGTTTTATTTTTAATATTTATGTGGAGTTTGTGTTGGAGTGTGTGTTGTGCTGGAGGCAGGTCGTGTTTTGGTGTTATCTGACTCATGTCGTCAGCCGCAGTGCCGTCGCATAGACTGTATATAAAAAGGAGAGAGGCTCGGGAATGCGCATGCACGTCACATCCGATGGATTTCGCAGAAAATCCGACCCGGAGCGGAGACTTCACATAGAAATAGGAATACTGGCCTTCAGAGGTAATAGCAAAACCCGACAAGTGGATCATTGTAATGTGTGATTACAACCCCTTTACACACAGGCAATAAAAAAAGGATTCATTTTAGAAGAAAAGTTCCATATAGCACCTTTAAAAAAAAAAAAAAAAATCATGTATGAATATGCAAATGAGCCCCGCCTCCACTCACTCACTCAGCTCAGAGATCCAATGGTTGACGATCACACGTTGATCTGATTGGTTACAAGGTCGTTTGTGACGTCAGAAACACCAGCGATTTCAAACCGTGTTTTTGAGACTGTCTTTGGTTCACTGCAATTTTAAGCAGAAAATACTCAGCAATGCTGTCGACTTATGAACTTACACACGGTGTGTCTTAAAGCGTATTAAAAACACCATTCTCACCACAGGCGGACTTTAAAATCAGTGGAACGTTTCCATCAAGGAAAAGGTTCTTTAGATTTTCAAAATGTTCTCCACACTTAGAAAAAATGGTTGTTTTTAAGAACTGACCATTGAAAGGTTCTTTGAGGAACCAAAAAGGGTTCTTCTATGGCATCGCTGTGAAATCTCTGTGTGTGATGCTGTAGAATATACCGGTCTGCACAAGGCCATTAAGGAGTGGGACTTCAGCCAGTTAGAAGAACTGAATGAGTGCCGGAAGCTTCTGGAGAGAATCGAACCATCGATCACCAAGCTCATAAAGCCCAGCGAGCTGCTCACGCACATGAACGACTGTCTCAAGCCCAGAGAGTGTGAAGAGATCAAAGCCGTGAGTTTGCCTCTGTGGTTGAGGTGGTGTGAAGTACACTATATACACCACCAGCCAAACGTTTTAGATCGGTAAGATATTTAATGTTTTTAAAAGAAGTCTCTTCTGTTTCACCAAGGCTGCATTTATTTGATTAAAAATACAAAAAAGCTGTAATATTGTGAAATATTATTATTTACAATTTAAATTAACTGTTTTCTATGTGAATATACTGTATAGTAAAGTGTAATTTATTCCTGTGATCAAAGCTGAATGTTCAGCATCATTACTCCAGTCTTCAGTGTCACATGATCCTTCAGAAATCACTCTAATATGATGATTTGATGCTCAAGAAACATTTATGTTTATTATCAGTGTTGAAAACAGTTATTTATATTTTTATTTCAGGATTCTTTGATGAATGTAAAGTTCAAAAGAACAGCATTTATCTGAAATAGAAAGCTTTTGTAATATTAAACACTACCGTTCAACAGTTTGGGGCACTACGTTCACAACTGTTTTCAGCATTAATAATAATCATAAATGTTTCTTGAGCATCAGATCATCATATTATAATTATTTCTGAAGGATCGTGTGACACTGAAGACTGGAGTAATGATGCTGAAAATTCAGCCTTGATCACAGGAATAAATAACATTTTAAAATATAATAAAATAGAAAACAGTTCTTTTAAATTGTTAAAATATTTAACAACATTACTGGGTTTTTAATTTATTTTTATTTTATCAATTAAATGCAGCCTTGGTAAGCAGAAGAGACTTCTTTAAAACACATAAAAAATCTTACCGATCCAAAACGTTTAACTGGTAGTTTCTGAATGTTCCTCTCATTCTGTGTGTGTGTGTGTGTTACAGGTGGAAAGCCAGAAAGGTCATATCGCTGCCAGTGAGAAACTCGTCGACACTCTCCTGCGCTCAGACAAACCGAACTGGTTTAAGGTGCTGAAGATGGCGCTGGACGCCTGCAGCTGCGATCAGGCACTGGAGCTGCTGGAGTCCAGTAATACTGACATATTCAGACACTCGTTTTACCTTTCTTTCATTTGTTCATTCATTTCTCATCTATCTACACTATATTGCCAAAATTTTTGGGACGCCTGCCCTTACATGCACATGAACGTTAATGACACCCCATTCTTAATCTTAATCTAAAGTAGGGTTTAATATGCAGCTATAACAGCTTCAACTCTTCTGGGAAGGCTTTCCACAAGGTTTAGGAGTGCGTTTATGGGAATTTTTGAGCATTCTTCTAGAAGCGCATCTGTGAGGTCAGGCAATGATGTTAGAAGGCCTGGCTCGCAGTCTCCGCTTAATTCACCCCAAAGGTGTTTTATCGGGTAGAGGTCAGGACTCTGTGCAGGCCAGTCAAGTTCCTCCACACCAAACTCGCTCCTCCGTGTCTTTACGGACCTTGCTTTGTGCACTGGTGCACAGTCATGCTGGATCAGGAACATCCCCAAACTTTTCCCACAAAGTTGGGAGCATGAAAGTGTCCAAAATGGCTTGGTATGCTGAAGCATTAAGAGTTACTAAGGGGCCAAGCCCAACCCTTGAAAAACAACCCCGCACCATAATCCCCCCTCCACCAAACAACCCCGCACCATAATCCCCCCTCCACCAAACAACCTCGCACCATAATCCCCCCTCCACCAAACAACCCCGCACCATAATCCCCCCTCCACCAAACAACCCCGCACCATAATCCCCCCTCCACCAAACAACCTCGCACCATAATCCCCCCTCCACCAAACAACCCTGCACCATAATCCCCCCTCCACCAAACAACCCCGCACCATAATCCCCCCTCCACCAAACAACCCGCACCATAATCCCCCCTCCACCAAACAACCCCACACCATAATCCCCCCTCCACCAAACAGCCCCGCACCATAATCCCCGCTCCACCAAACAACCCCGCACCTAAAAACCCCCCTCCACCAAACAACCCTGCACCATAATCCCCCCTCCACCAAACAACCCTGCACCATAATCCCCCCTCCACCAAACAGCCCCGCACCATAATCCCCCCTCCACCAAACAACCCCGCACCATAATCCCCGCTCCACCAAACAACCCCGCACCTAAAAACCCCCCTCCACCAAACAACCCTGCACCATAATCCCCCCTCCACCAAACAGCCCCGCACCATAATCCCCTCCTCCACCAAACAACCCCGCACCATAATCCCCCCTCCACCTAACAACCCCGCACCATAATCCCCCCTCCACCAAACAACCCCACACCATAATCCCGCCTTCACCAAACAACCCCGCACCATAATCCCCCCTCCACCAAACCACCCCCGCACCATAATCCCCCCTCCACCAAACAACCCCACACCATAATCCCCCCTCCACCAAACAGCCCCGCACCATAATCCCCCTCCACCAAACAACCCCACACCATAATCCCCCCTCCACCAAACAACCCCACACCATAATCCCGCCTTCATCAAACAACCCCGCACCATAATCCCCCCTCCACCAAACCACCCCCGCACCATAATCCCCCCTCCACCAAACAACCCCACACCATAATCCCCCCTCCACCAAACAGCCCCGCACCATAATCCCCCTCCACCAAACAACCCCACACCATAATCCCCCCTCCACCAAACAACCCCGCACCATAATCCCCGCTCCACCAAACAACCCCGCACCATGATCCCCCCTCCACCAAACAACCCCGCACCATAATCCCCCCTCCACCAAACAGCCCCGCACCATAATCCCCCCTCCACCAAACAACCCCGCACCATAATCCCCCCTCCACCAAACAACCCCACACCATAACACTACACTTGGCACAATGCAGTCAGGCAAGTACTGTTCTCCTGGCAACCGCCAAACCCAGACTCGTCCATCGAATAACCAGACAGAGAAGTGTGATTCGTCACTCCAGAAAACACGTCTCCACTGCTCTAGAGTCCAGTGGCTGCGTGCTTTACACACACTGCATCCGACGCTTTGCATTGCACTTGGTGATGTAAGGCTTGAATGCAGCTGCTCGGCCATGGAAACCCATTCCATGAAGCTCTACGCACTGTTCTTGAGTTAATCTGAATGCCACACGAAGATTGGAAGTCTGTAGCTATTGACTTTGCAGAAAGTTGGCGACTTCTGCGCACTGTGAGCCTCAGCATGCGCTGAACCCGCTCTGTGTGCTTTACGTGGCCTACCACTTCGTGGCTGAGTTGCTGTTGTTCCCAATTGCTTCCACTTGGTTACAATACCACTAACAGTTGACCTTGGAATATTTAATAGTGAGGACTTATTGCACAGGTGGAAACCTATCATGGTACCATGCCTGAATTCACTGAGATCTGAGAGCGACCCATTCTTTCACAGATGTGCGTTGAAGCGTCTGCATGCCTAGGTGGTTTATTTTATACAACTGTGGCCATGGAAGTGATTGAAACACGTAAATTTGATGATTTGGAGGGGTGTCCCAATAGTTTTGGCAATACTGTCTCTATGTATCTCTGTCAATCTATCTCTGTCTGTCTGTCTATCTATCTCTGTCTGTCTATCTATCTATCTATCTATCTATCTATCTATCTATCTATCTATCTATCTATCTATATCATCCATCAATCTGTCCATCCATCCTTTTGTCAGTTCATTCCTTTCTCATTACTTTCTTTCATTTTTACATCCATCAGTGATCAAGCACTCATTCATTATATCCCCCATCAACAATATTGCTTGCTTGCAATAGGGCGATCAGTTCATTCTGTCTCATGATGATGATGATGATGAAGATGATGATGAAGATGTATGTCCTGCAGATGGAGGCGGTACGTCCTCAATAGGCTGCGGATCTGATGGGGAGGCGGATTCCATGACGACAGAAACCATGACGACAGTGAGTTTTGAGTTCAGAGAGGAGCCTGAGAGTGAAGACATGCTGATGAGCGCCAACAACATGACTGTCACAGAGACACCCAGCGGGTTCAAAGGTACACGGCCCGACATCATGTGACCATATCCTCAACGCTCTTGAGTTTGCTGACCTTTGACCCTCTTTGCAGGGGAATACGTGCGTTCAAGCGAGCGTAAGCTGAGGGAGTATCAGAAGGAGCTGACGGATGCTGCTGAGGGGCAAAACACCATCATCTGCGCCCCTACAGGTGCGTCACACCAAACAAAAGAGACTTTCACATACAAAACACTGTAAACTGACCAATGAGTTTGACTAGCATTCACACAAGCATTGCTGCTATTCGTATACCAAAATACCATTTGCTAGTAATTACCTTTAATGCTAGAAAGCATCGTTGAATTTACCTAAAAATGGCAGGGCATGCTTTTATCCAAAGCGACTTACAAATGAGTAGAACTATCAATCCAAAAAAAGGCTAATAATATGTTAGCGCTGTGACCAGTCCCAGTTAGTCCCGCACAGAACACATAGCAAGTTTTTTAATAGATAGAATAGAAATGGAATAGTAAGTGTTAGTTTTAATGGATAAAGATGCATCTTCAGACGTTTCTTGAATATGGTTAAAGACTCGGCAGCTCAGGTTGAGTTCAGCAGGGCTTCACCAGCAGGGAACAGTCCAGGTGAAGGTCTGTGAAAGTGATTCTGTGCCTCTTTAAGATGATGCACCACAAGACGCTGTACACTTGCAGAACACAAGCTTCTGGAGACATATGTCTACAGTAGTAAGTGTAGGTTTATGAGTGCAGAGCCAGTGTTCGATCTACAGGAAAACATCAGTGCCTTGAATTTGATGCGAGCGGCAATTGGCAACCAGTGCAAGTTTATGAGGAGAGGAGTGACATGCGATAAAGACCTCTCTTGCTTATCTGGATCAGTTGCAGAGGTTTGACAGTGATACTGGAAAGAGAGAGCATTATAATTGTCCAGTTTGGATAGAACAAGAGCTTGGACAAGGAGTTGTGTAGCTCCGATAGGAAGGGCCTGATCCTCCTGATGTTGTATAAGGCAAATCTGCTGGACCGGGCAGTTCCAGCAATGTGGTCCGTGGAGTTCAACTGATCATCAATCACAACTCCAAGTTTCCTGGCTGACCTTGATGGAGTTATGGTTGATGAACCCAGCTGAATGGAGAAGTTGTAATTAAGTATTTGTTGGCAGAGACTACGATTAGTTCTGTCTTCAGAAGGTTTAGTTGAAGGTAAATCCAGCAAGAAATGTCTGTCAGGCAGGCTGAGATGCGAGCCGTCGGATCATCTGGCTGTAATGAGAGGTAGATATGTGTGTCATCAGCGTAGTAGGGATCTGAAAAACCATGTTTCTGAATGACATATCCTAGTGATGACATATATATGGACAACAGAAGCGGTCCCAGCACTGAGCCCTGAGGCACTCCTGTAGCTAGATGATAGCAGTGATAGGAAAAGCCATGTTTCTGAATGACAGATCCTAGTGAGGACATGTAGATGTAGAAGATGAGCGGTCCCAGCACTGAGCCCTGAGGCACTCCAGTAGCTAGATGATGGCAGTGATAGCAAAAGCCATGTTTCTGAGTGACATATCCTAGTGAGGACATGTAGATGGAGAAGATAAGCGGTCCCAGCACTGAGCCCTGAGGCACTCCTGTAGCTAGATGTTGTGACTTAGACATCTCACCCCTCCATGACACCCTGAAGGACATACGTAGAGGTAAGACTTGAACCACTGGAGTGATGTACCTGAGATGGGGTTAACTGTGTCAAACTCAGCAGACAGATCCAGTAGGATGAGTACTGAGGATTTGGAAACTGCTCTTCCCAATCTCAGAGCTTCAATAACCAAATATACTACTATAATAGCCAAATATAAATATAAAACCCCTTCAGGGTAGCCAAACTGGTTGTTGTCCAGTAGGTTGTTCTGTGTGAGAACAAGTGTTTTTGTAATGAATGGAAGAAGGGATACCGGTCTGTTTTTTTTTTTTAAAGTGCAGGGTTAAGAGTGGATTCCCTAAGTGGTGGGGTTATATGAAATATCAACATATTAGCACTGTGTCCTGTTCACACATCACAGAAAAGTTGTTAAAGTAAGCATTACATGTAAAATCACCGTCTATCTAATTTGTTGTTAGATGCAATAAATGCATGTTATGGATGACCTAATCTTCTTATTTTGAATAAATCATCCATGCATGTTTAATTTTTAATTTCACTTTTTACCTTTAAAGTCACAACTCAATGCTACGGTGAAACATAGCAGACTTCTCTCAATCATTTAGTCAGCTGTAAGTCTGCACATTTCTCACATTCAGATCCGCCTCCACTTTTAATGCGACGTCCACCTCTCAACATCACATAAAAAAACTATAAATAAATAAATATTGAATCTACCGCTCAAAAGGTTTTTTCTACCACGTTTTTTTTTTTTGTGATAATTTTTTCCTGTTTCCCACTTTCCCTCAGGATGTGGAAAAACTATTGTGGCCGTGGCCATCTGTGAACACCACCTGAAAAAGTGTCCCGGACGGGCAAAGATCGTGTTCTTGGCAACCAAGGTCGACGTCTATGAACAACAGTACAAGCTTTTCAAGGAACACTTTTCTATTACTGATCCCAACATCAGGTAAGGTCCCGCACACACACACACACACACACTCACATAATCTCTCACTCACTCACTCACTCACTCACTAACACTCTCTCTCACACACACTCACATAATCTCTCACTCACTCACTCACTAACACTCTCTCTCACACACACACACACACACACACGCGCACACACACTCACTCACTCACTAACACTCACACACACACACACACACACACATTCACACATTCTCTCACTCACTCACTCTAACTCAGTCACTAACACTCACTCACACACACACACATACACACACACACACATACATACACATACACTCACACACTCTCTCACTCAATGGCCCTCATTTATCATTCTTACGTAGAAACGGGCGTATATGTTGGCGTAAGATTATGCTTACACTCCTCTCACCGCCTGATTTATGAAGCTGTGCGTACCTTTGAAATCCAGGTGTACGCAATACCTGCCCTTGATCAATCCCGCGGCTGAAAACGATCGTCATTAGAATAACACGCCCCTATATATTCAAGTCTCCGCTTCCCCCACGCCCTCATTTTTACGCCATGGACACACGGAAGACGGCAAAGAAGAGAAACTTCTCTGACGTGGAGCCGAAATGACCTATCACAATGCAATATTTTACAGCACGTCTTTTGAATTAGCATTCAATTTCGAATCACGTCACATGTATTGGGGTGTACAATAGTGATGATGATGATGTGATGTGGAGTACCATTCATTCACATTAATAATTGCATGACAATTTGTAATATTCTTCTTCTTAATATTATGATTTGTATTATTAATGACGCTTATTGTTATTTAGAAGAAGAATGTCATTAATATTATTTGTATTATTATTATTATTATTTAAAAGAAGAAGAATGTATTTTTTATTATTTTGTCAGTCTGAATTATTTTTTATTCGTTACCGAACCCAGTCCGTGCGCACCTGCCGGGCCAAACCCCGAAACGTCAGGGTGAAGCGCACAGGCTCGCAACTGAAGGAATACATGCGCTTACAAATCAAATGCTTTGGTAAAGTCACACAAATTAAACATTGAAGTGATGTTGCACAAAAATAAACACTGAAGTATATAATTAGCTTCTATGTTGTTGTTTTTTGGTTTTACAGTGGGTCATAATTTATAATATCTTTTAGTTTGTCAGTGCATTTTGTGGTGTTAGGAATTGTTTTTCTGCGCATTTCCGCACTAACTCAAAACGTGCGTACACCACCTCCTGAGCTGGCGTAGGATTTGAGCGTGCCGTACGCCAACGTCCATATTGATAAATCTCAAAGTCACCGTGGTTTTGGGTGTACGCCAGGTGTACGCTGGAAATTTGGTGTACGCACTTTTGATAAATGAGGGCCATTCACTCTCTCTCACTCTCTTACTCACACACACACACACACACACAGATGTCTCTCTCTCTAAAGCACGTGTGTGTGTGTGTGTGTGCTGCAGGGTGACAGGTATGTGCGGTGATATGGAGATGTCGGTGCGGCTGCTGATAGAGAGTCATGATATCGTGGTTATGACGGCCCAGATCCTGGTGAACGCGCTTCAGAGCGGAGAAGTGCCGTCACTGGACCTGCTGTCACTCATCCTGCTCGACGAGTGTCACAACACCACCGGGAAACACCCGTACAACAACATCATGACCCGCTACCTGGACACCAAACTCCGCTCCAGCACACACTCTCTGCCTCAGGTGCCACAGCACACCATTCACACCATATCTTATCCTTTCCTGTATTTATTTATTTATTCATTTATTTATTTATATATATATATATATATATATATATATTATTATTTTTTTTTTACTTTATTTTATTTTAGAGGTGCATGGATGGCCAAGCTATTGCAGTCTATTCTATCCTACCCTTTTATATTGTTTATTTATTTATTTCTATTTATTTTTTATTTTGGGTTTAGGTGAATAGAGCGTCAATCCTTTGCAGTTTATTCTATCCTACCTAATTATGTATTTTTTATTGATCTATTTATCAATGTCATTTTTTTTTGTTTAATTCACTCTGGGGGGGGGGGGGGGGGTGGGGGGTGTAGGGTAAAGGTGTTTTAAAGGTGTTTTAATTATTTAAAGGTATTTTATTTTAGAGGTGGATAGATAGCCAAGCTGTTCTATTCTATCCTGTCCTGTTTTTATTTTATTTTATTTTATTTTTAGAGGTGGATAGATGGCCAATCTATTGCAGTCTATTCTATTCTATTCTATTCTATCCTATCC
>CM060613.1:2238976-2261476 GCA_030578255.1 Tiaroga cobitis
CTTGTAGCAAACGACCTCTCTGGAGAACGATCAGTTCAAACATTTGTACTATCCACCCATAAATTATCCAATTAACAGTGACGTCACAGTCGGATGTTTATGGAAGCTTGTTTCCGCCACAGAATGAAAAATAAAAAGGTAATTGCGACTTTTTGTCTCACAATTTTGACTCTTTTTTTTTTACAATTGCGAGTTTACATCTCGCAATTCTGACTTTATTTCTCAGAATTGCGAGATATAAAGTCAGAATTGCGTGATAAAAAGTCGCAATTGCAGGTTATGAAGTCAGAATTGCGAGATATAAAGTCAGAATTGCGAGATATAAAGTCAGAATTGCGAGATATAAAGTCAGAATTGCGAGATATAAAGTCAGAATTGCGAGATATAAAGTCAGAATTGCGAGATATAAAGTCAGAATTGCGAGATATAAAGTCAGAATTGCGTGATAAAAAGTCGCAATTGCAGGTTATAAAGTCAGAATTGCGAGATATAAAGTCAGAATTGATTGATATAAAGTCAGAATTGCGTGATAAAAAGTCGCAATTGCAGGTTATAAAGTCAGAATTGCGAGACATAAAGTCAGAATTGATTGATATAAAGTCAGAATTGCGTGATATAAAGTCGCAATTGCGTGTTGTAAAGTCAGAATTGTGAGATATAAACTATTCTGAGGGGAAAAAAGTCAGTCTTTTTTTTCCTTAGAATTGGCCTGATAACTCGCAATTGCGAGTTTATATCTCACAATTCTGAGAAAAGATGTCAGAATTTCGAGATATAACTCGCAATTATGTATTATAAAATCAGAATTGCGAGATGTAAACTCGCAATTGTGAGAAAAAAAGTCAGAATTGTGAGATAAAGTCTCAATTCTGTATTTTTTTCTCGCAATTACGACTTTATTTATCATAATTACGACTTTATATCCTGCAATTGCGACTTTACTTCTCATAATTATGACTTTATATCCTGCAATTGTGAGATAAGAAGTCGCAATTACTTTTATTTTTTTATTCAGTGGCGGAAACAAGCTTCCATAGATGGTATACTGCCACCATCAGGTAGAGAATAAAAAGACAGGGTCGTAACAATAGTATGTTGAAAAGAGTGTCAGAAGTCCCTGGGTGACCTACTATTTCCAGTGGATTTTCGAAGTGTGGTAATATTAGTTTGCTAATATGCTTTCCTGGAGCTCAAACAGTAGAGCGTTGGCGCTTGCAACGTCAAGGTCATGGGTTCGATTCCCAGGGAAAGCAAGAACTGATAAGAATGTAAAATGTGTACATTGAGTCGCTTTGGATAAAAGCGTCTGCCAAATGCATGAATGTAAATATTACCCACAACCCATTGCGCTTTGGAGGAGGAACTACAAACACGAGTAAAAAGTGTTAAAAACTACAAAACATGGCGACCGACAGTGAGAGGTTTAGATAAAGGTTTGAGTGACTAATCAAAGTTTAACCTGATAAAAAAAATATGTATTTCATGTTATCCATGTTATATTTCATCTGCAATAACAATGTGGACTTTTATAAAGATCTGTTTTAAATGCATTAATATGAGGAGAGTCTCTGCATGAAAGACAGATCAACGTGCAAATTAAATGAAATGTTAGACACAATTGTATGTTGTGATAGTGTGTCCCAAAACTTGTCTACTCTTCTGATACACACTCAAAAGTATGCACTATACTTTTAGGGCGTAGTATAAGTATGCGTATTGAGACCCTGTGCCTCGGTTCAGAGAGTGTGTGTGTTCAGAGAGTGTGTGTGTGTGTGTCTGATGCAGGTCAGCGCCCGCAGTTGCTGGTTTTGGCCACTGAGGGGCAGCAGAACCCCAAACTAGAGGAGCTGAGGTTCATCCTGGAGGAAGAATATCACAACAACGATCAGACGCGCACCGTCCTGTTCGTCAGGACCCGAGCCCTCGCCGACGTGAGTAAAATAAACCTTCTTAGACTAGTCTTAAAAGTTAGCCATCTAATCTAATCCTTCAAGACTGGTTCTAGCATTTTAAAAGTCAGACGCATCAATATCTGTGGCTAAAAGTGGCTAAGTCATGTGACTCCTGCAAATAAAGGGCTCTGGCCGGTTGCATAAACTTCGCCACTTTGGTAAGACTGTGTGTTAAGAACTTGTTTGATCAACTAGCTTTAAAATGTTAGAACCAGTCTTGAAGAATTAGATTAGATGGCTAACTTTCTATAAGTTTATCAGAACTGGCCACTGATCCTATTTTTTTTCCAGTCAGTTACATACAAAGTTGTAATTTGAATCAGAAAAGTAAGACTGATCACCTCTTGAGTGATTTCTATTTGGTCTAATTAGTTGTTTGTTAAGTTTATGCAACTGGTTTCACAGAGAGGGCTTAGATTAAGCCAGGATTAGGCTTTAGGACATTTAAGTAGCTTTGGTGACACTTTACAATAAGGTTCATTAGTTAACATTAGTTAAGTGCCTCAGTTAACATCAACTAAGAATGAACAATACTTAGTTAATATTAATTTCGACATTTGACATCGACAATTAATACATCAACTAATGTTAACTAATGAACCTTATTGTAAACTTTAGTGTTACCGTAGCTTTAATAAACATGCCTTAGAAAGAAAAGGTAACACTTTACAGTAAGGTTCATTAGTTAACATTAGCTGATGTGTTAATTAACATGAACTAACTACGTGCAATGCATTTGTTACAGTATTTGTTAATCTTTATTAATGTTAGTTAAAATCCAGCTGTTCATTGTTTGTTCATGTTAGTTCACGGTGCATTAACTAATGTTAACAAATACAACCTTTGATTTTAATAACATATTAGTAAATGTTGAAATTAATATTAACTGAGATAAATGCTGATTAGGTATTGTTAATTCTTAGTTCATGTTAACTAAGGTAGTCAACTAATGTTAACTAATGAACCTTATTGTAAAGTGTTCCCGAAAAAAAATTAGTGGTGTGCCTTGTGATGTCTGATTCATGTGTGTGTGTGTGTGTGTGTGTGTTTACGCATATATAAGGCCATGAAGAAATGGATTGATGACACAGATTCCCTGAAGTTCCTGATGCCTGGAGTCCTGATAGGAAAAGGACGAAAATCCAACTTTCCCGGCTCAGGTGAGAATTTAAACACACACACACACACTGTATATACAGTATATATATATATATATATATATATATATATAAACTAAAATTTTAATAAATAAAAAAATCCAGAGTGAGCAGAGCTGGAATATAGACAAATAAGCAGCTCAAACATATAAAAAACCTCCAAATAAAGCCAGATGAAATGAAGAAATTAAGAGTGAATAAAATATTAGTATTGTAACCTTAGAGTTGTACTATAAAATAAAATAATAATTATTATAATACATTATGATATTTCTTATTTTGTTGAATATTTTATTTTAATATATTTTACAATTTAATATTTGGTAATAACAGTAATTTTCCAGTACAATTATTACTATTTTTTTATAGTCTCATTGATAAATAATCACAATTTTCTGGCCAAATTGTGCAGCCCTGAAATCAGGCACTTTTTTTTTCTTTATTAAAAATTTGCATTTTAAATCAAAATTTGTATCATAATAATAACAATTTGACCCCCCCCCCCTCCCCCCCACCCCCTTTTTAGTATTAAACTGTATTAAAATACACCAGCTCAATGTATTAAAGTATTAGTATTAAGTGTTCTGTTTACTAATTTATTATTTTTATATTTTCTGTTTTAATTTTAGTTCAAGTTTTAGTCATTTTTGTTGTGTTTTTTTAATGTTTTTTAAAATGTCAATGTAGCTTTATTAAGTTACTTTAGTACTTCATCTTAGTGCTGCAACAGTTCTAACCCTAATTGATCGAGTAGTTTAGCTTTTCATTTCTTAAACGACCATGAACTGTTGCCAAACGTATAATAATATATAATAATCACTGTAGTAATGGTCAAATCATAGACTCTTGAGCGTTTGCCTATTGAAATGTGAATAATCTGTGCTACAGTGATGACTCCGACCAATAAGAAGGGTGTCTTGGACTCGTTCAAGAGCTCAGATCAGAGTAAGATACTCATCGCCACGTCAGTCGCTGATGAAGGCATCGATATCCCACAATGCAACCTGGTTCTGATGTACGAGTACGTGGGTAACGTGGTGAAGATGGTGCAAGTTCGAGGTAACAAACTTGTACTCTCTTTCACACTCGTATAAACACAGATACACCGAATCACTGTATGTGTGTGTGTGTGTGTGTTTGTTTTTGTGATTTATGAGGACACGTGAGTATTACACTGGTATTACAACGTGAATGTGATTTATGAGTCCTCGTATTTCAACTGACTTTAAAAACATACTTAAGAGTGTTTTATTAAAAATGTAAAACTACAAAAATTTTCTGTGATGGTAGGGTTAGCGTGTGTGTGTGGGTGTGTGATGGGCAGGTTTAGGGTTAGCGTGTGTGTGTGGGTGTGTGATGGGCAGGTGTAGGGTTAGTGTGCGTGTGTGTGATGGGCAGGTTTAGGGGTAGTGTGCGTGTGTGTGTGCGTGTGTGCGCGTGTGTGTGTGTGCATGTGTGTGTGGGTGTGTGCGCGTGTGTGTGTGTGCGTGTGTGTGATGGGTAGGTTTAGGGGTAGTGTTAGTGTGTATGTGATGGGTAGGTTTAGAGGTAGTGTGTGTGTGTGTGTGTGTGTGTGCGCGCGCGTGTGTGTGTGCGCGTGTGTGTGTGTGTGTGTGTGCGCGTGTGTGTGTGCGCGTGTGTGTGTGTGTGTGCGCGTGTGTGTGTGTGTGTGTGTGTGTGATGGGCAGGTTTAGGGGTAGTGTGGGTGTGTGTGTGTGTGTGTGTGTGTGTGTGTGTGTGTGTGTGTGTGTGTGTGTGTGTGTGTGTGTGTGCGCGCGCGTGTGTGTGTGCGCGCGCGTGTGTGTGCGTGCGTGCGTGTGTGTGCGTGCGTGTGTGTGTGTGTGTGCGCGTGTGTGTGTGTGTGTGTGTGTGATGGGCAGGTTTAGGGTTAGTGTAGAAAATACAGTTTGTCCAGTATAAAAATCATTATGACTATTGCTACAAGGATAACAAAACAAACCTGTGTGTGTGTGTGTGTGTGTGTGTGTGCGCATGTGTGTGCGCGTGTGTGCGCATCTGTGTGCGTGTGTGTGTGTGTGTGATGGGCAGGTTTAGGGTTAGTGTAGGGTGTAGAAAATACAGTTTGTCCAGTATAAAAATCATTATGACTATTGCTACAAGGATAACAAAACAAACCTGGGGGGTGGTGGTGGCGCAGTGGATAAGACACATGCCTTTGGTGTGAGAGACCCGGGTTCGAATCCACTGTGAGACACCATTGTGTCCCTGAGCAAGACACTTAACCCCTAGTTGCTCCAGAGGCGTGCGACCTCTGACATATATAGCAATTGTAAGTCGCTTTGGATAAAAGCGTCAGCTAAATGAATAAATGTAAATGTAAATGTAAACCTGTGTGTGTGTGTGTGTGTGTGTGTGTGTGTGTGTGTGTGTGTGTGTGTGTGTGTGTAGGTCGCGGTCGTGCGCAGGGCAGTCGGTGTTTCCTGATCTCCAGTAGTAAGGATCGCATTATGAAGGAGAAAATAAACATGTTTAAGGAGAAAATCGTGGAGGAGGCGATCGTGGAACTGCAGAGCCTCCCTGATCTCAGTTACAAGGTTCTGCACTTTCACTGCATGTTTAAAACATCAGTGCGCCTCTGCTGCGTGACATCCAGCGCTTGATCTGTGTGTGTGTGTGTGTGTGTGTGTGTGTGTGTGTTCAGGTGGACAGGTTGCAGAGAGAAGATAAGGCCCGGAGGGATCACGTCAGCGCCAGTCCCGAAAAACCCAAAAAACGAGGCAGCTATCGGCTCCTCTGCGGGAAGTGCAAGAAGTTTGCATGCTTGAGTGACGACCTCAGAGTCGTGCAGGTGTGGCCTTCGTCATTCAATGAATCATCAAATTAATACACAGGGCTGCACAATAAATTGAAATAAATGTGAAATCGTTTTTTTTTTTTTCAATTGTCTCATAACAGTAATAATATATTTCTCTTCATTTTGAACAATTAGTTCAAAATAATAAAATGAAATACTTCAACTTTAAACCACAGGCTTTTTAAACTACTTGTATTAAAAAAACGTTTAAAAAAGTCAAACTTCAAGCTTTTGAAATGATTTATCGTAAAACCTGCAGAATAATCACCATAAAATCAGGCAGCCCTACACCTTAAATAAATAGTTTTTAAATAAAAACAACCCAATTAAAACTCCACAAAAAATAATAATATTCTTAATTTGTTTGCCTGCCTGTGCGGTCACATATGACGATTAACCAGCATTAACGAACCATAAACACGTGAATGTTAATTTAGTTAATTTATTAAAATATTAACTTAAAATCTCATAGGGAATTCAAGTTATTATGTCAAAGGTTTTAGGCTGTTTAAAGGGGTCATATAATGGTACATGCACTTTTACAAGTTGATTGTACTGAAATGTGTGTTGGCAGTGCCTGTACACAACCATCATATAATGATTAAAATCCATCCAGTGTTTTTGTTTTAATCTCCTTATGTTTTCCCCTGCCTCAAATCAAGCCGTTCGACTGTGTGACGTCACAGGCTCGCACGCCCCTCCCACGATTGTTGATTGACAGCAGTGTTTCAACACAGACCCGCCCTCGCTCGTGAGTGAGATGTCAATCATAGTTCGTCATTGTTGATGCACTGGAGCAGAATGGCTCTAAGCGACTGTGGTGTTCGGTTCTTGGGTGTAATAACGAACACAGTCATTTTAAAGTTCCCAAATCCGAACCGCTGAAGACGCAGCGGCTGAGTTTTGTTTATGAAGGGAATATTCCCGACGAGCAACGTGAATGCGCTCATGTTTGCGCAAATCATTTCTCACCAGACTGCTTTTTAAACGAGGGACAATATAAATCAGGTTTTGCTAAGAGGCTGCGACTGAAAAAGGAATCAGTACCAACTATTCGTGTTCCTGCTGGACCTGCTCCAGATGAAGTGAGTGTAACGTTTATATTAATCTTTGCAAATCCCATGCACGCTTCACGATGAATGTGGCTAATGTTTACACTCAGGGTACATTACGGCATGTAGTAACATTACGACGTTCTCAATATAATTCATAATCCCACGTTTATAATGAAAAACGCGTTATAGTTATTGTGTTATTAAAAACTGTGTACGCAGGTGTTACAGTTAACATGCTAACACAAGTTACACCTGGTTTACTTGTATGTTACTGATTAATAAAGTAATGTAAAAAAAAAAAAACAGTTATAACTGCATTAAGATGAATGGTAACACAGGCCAGCAAAATACTGTTTACATCTTGCAAATGCATATGATTCAAGACCTTATCAATGCAGTTACAATACTATAGATGTACTTAAAAGTTTTCTTAAAAAATTTTCGTACTCCACTAAACATAAACATACAACAAATTATTAGGTATCCTTCAACTACTGCTAGAATCATTACAGACATGACCTCATGTCAGTTTCAGTCACGATAGTTGTACCTAACACTGAGATAACGTCACGCATCACTGACAAGCCTACATTTACAACAACAACAAAAAAAAGTTTTTCAACATAAATCTGTCAACGAACTAACCTATAACTTACATTAGTAACGTTAAACACATAGCGTTTGTATCTCACAACTCTAACGTTACCCTGCCAGTACATACAAAAATAGATCAAAGTGACATTGTTAACCAACCATTCAGAAACGTCCTGTTCGAGCCTTAATTGTCGAACTTCTTCGGGGCCGTCATCTTGTTCCGGGTCCGACTCCGGTTCAAATTGATATGGTTGCACAGATGTGCCCTCAGAGACTCCAGCTGCCTTTCTTTCGCCAAAATACACCATCAACTGTTGTCAAGGCAACACTCCACATGCGTAGTATCAAAAACGCCCCGCAGAACAGAGAGGCGGAGTCAGCGAAGCTCATTATCATTTAAAGGCATGTGCACTGAAACAGCGTGCTGAAAACAGAGCTGTTTTTGAGCAGGTAAAATAAGTGTTTTCTTACAATACTAATGAGAATTTTTAATAAAAGTATATTACAAAGTTTTCATTTAGACCCTAAAGATTCATATTAACTTGTACAAAAATGGCATTATATGACCCCTTTAAGGATACGCTATAACGTATGGTGTTACGACTTTTCAGAGCCATAAAAGCTGTTTTGTGTCCCCAGTTTTACTAAGCATGTGTTTGTTTTAGGACCATCTTTCTGTTTTTTTGTTTGTCTGTTTGTCATCTTTCTCATTCTCTCTGTCCCGCAGGAGTCTCATCACATCGCTCTGGATCGCTCCATGTTCGAGCGCTATACAACTTTTCCTCATAAGAAACCAAAAACCTTCTGTGGCTTTAGTAAGAACAAGAAGATGCTCTGTGGCGACTGCAAACAGGACTGGGGTCTCATCGCCTCTTACCTCACCATCCAGGTAACACACCTGTCAACTCTTTCTGCTTCTATTACACACCTGTGAACTCTTTCTGCTCCTGTTACACACCTGTGAACTCTTTCTGCTTCTGTTACACACCTGTGAACTCTTTCTGCTCCTGTTACACACCTGTGAACTCTTTCTGCTTCTATTACACACCTGTCAACTCTTTCTGCTCCTGTTACACACCTGTCAACTCTTTCTGCTTCTGTTACACACCTGTGAACTCTTTCTGCTTCTGTTACACACCTGTGAACTCTTTCTGCTTCTGTTACACACCTGTCAACTCTTTCTGCTTCTGTTACACACCTGTGAACTCTTTCTGCTTCTGTTACACACCTGTCAACTCTTTCTGCTCCTGTTACACACCTGTCAACTCTTTCTGCTTCTGTTACACACCTGTGAACTCTTTCTGCTCCTGTTACACACCTGTCAACTCTTTCTGCTCCTGTTACACACCTGTCAACTCTTTCTGCTTCTGTTACACACCTGTGAACTCTTTCTGCTTCTGTTACACACCTGTGAACTCTTTCTGCTCCTGTTACACACCTGTCAACTCTTTCTGCTTCTGTTACACACCTGTCAACTCTTTCTGCTTCTGTTACACACCTGTCAACTCTTTCTGCTTCTGTTACACACCTGTGAACTCTTTCTGCTTCTGTTACACACCTGAACTCTTTCTGCTTCTGTTACACACCTGTCAACTCTTTCTGCTTCTGTTACACACCTGTGAACTCTTTCTGCTCCTGTTACACACCTGTCAACTCTTTCTGCTTCTGTTACACACCTGTCAACTCTTTCTGCTCCTGTTACACACCTGTCAACTCTTTCTGCTTCTGTTACACACCTGTCAACTCTTTCTGCTTCTGTTACACACCTGTCAACTCTTTCTGCTTCTGTTACACACCTGTCAACTCTTTCTGCTCCTGTTACACACCTGTCAACTCTTTCTGCTTCTGTTACACACCTGTCAACTCTTTCTGCTTCTGTTACACACCTGTCAACTCTTTCTGCTTCTGTTACACACCTGTCAACTCTTTCTGCTCCTGTTACACACCTGTGAACTCTTTCTGCTTCTGTTACACACCTGTCAACTCTTTCTGCTTCTGTTACACACCTGTCAACTCTTTCTGCTTCTGTTACACACCTGTCAACTCTTTCTGCTTCTGTTACACACCTGAACTCTTTCTGCTCCTGTTACACACCTGTCAACTCTTTCTGCTTCTGTTACACACCTGTCAACTCTTTCTGCTTCTGTTACACACCTGTCAACTCTTTCTGCTCCTGTTACACACCTGTCAACTCTTTCTGCTTCTGTTACACACCTGTGAACTCTTTCTGCTTCTGTTACACACCTGAACTCTTTCTGCTTCTGTTACACACCTGTGAACTCTTTCTGCTTCTGTTACACACCTGTCAACTCTTTCTGCTTCTGTTACACACCTGTCAACTCTTTCTGCTTCTGTTACACACCTGTGAACTCTTTCTGCTTCTGTTACACACCTGAACTCTTTCTGCTCCTGTTACACACCTGTCAACTCTTTCTGCTTCTGTTACACACCTGTCAACTCTTTCTGCTTCTGTTACACACCTGTCAACTCTTTCTGCTTCTGTTACACACCTGTGAACTCTTTCTGCTTCTGTTACACACCTGTCAGCTCTTTCTGCTTCTGTTACACACCTGTCAACTCTTTCTGCTTCTGTTACACACCTGTCAACTCTTTCTGCTTCTGTTACACACCTGTCAACTCTTTCTGCTTCTGTTACACACCTGTCAACTCTTTCTGCTTCTGTTACACACCTGAACTCTTTCTGCTCCTGTTACACACCTGTCAACTCTTTCTGCTTCTGTTACACACCTATCAACTCTTTCTGCTTCTGTTACACACCTGTCAACTCTTTCTGCTTCTGTTACACACCTGTCAACTCTTTCTGCTTCTGTTACACACCTGTCAACTCTTTCTGCTTCTGTTACACACCTGTCAACTCTTTCTGCTTCTGTTACACACCTGTCAACTCTTTCTGCTTCTGTTACACACCTGTGAACTCTTTCTGCTTCTGTTACACACCTGAACTCTTTCTGCTTCTGTTACACACCTGTCAACTCTTTCTGCTTCTGTTACACACCTGTCAACTCTTTCTGCTTCTGTTACACACCTGTCAACTCTTTCTGCTTCTGTTACACACCTGTGAACTCTTTCTGCTCCTGTTACACACCTGTCAACTCTTTCTGCTTCTGTTACACACCTGTCAACTCTTTCTGCTTCTGTTACACACCTGAACTCTTTCTGCTTCTGTTACACACCTGTCAACTCTTTCTGCTTCTGTTACACACCTGTGAACTCTTTCTGCTTCTGTTACACACCTGTCAACTCTTTCTGCTCCTGTTACACACCTGTCAACTCTTTCTGCTCCTGTTACACACCTGTCAACTCTTTCTGCTTCTGTTACACACCTGTGAACTCTTTCTGCTCCTGTTACACACCTGTCAACTCTTTCTGCTTCTGTTACACACCTGAACTCTTTCTGCTTCTGTTACACACCTGTCAACTCTTTCTGCTTCTGTTACACACCTGTGAACTCTTTCTGCTTCTGTTACACACCTGTCAACTCTTTCTGCTTCTGTTACACACCTGTCAACTCTTTCTGCTTCTGTTACACACCTGTGAACTCTTTCTGCTTCTGTTACACACCTGTCAACTCTTTCTGCTTCTGTTACACACCTGTCAACTCTTTCTGCTTCTGTTACACACCTGTCAACTCTTTCTGCTTCTGTTACACACCAGTCAACTCTTTCTGCTTCTGTTACACACCTGTGAACTCTTTCTGCTTCTGTTACACACCTGTGAACTCTTTCTGCTTCTGTTACACACCTGTCAACTCTTTCTGCTTCTGTTACACACCTGTCAACTCTTTCTGCTTCTGTTACACACCTGTGAACTCTTTCTGCTCCTGTTACACACCTGTCAACTCTTTCTGCTTCTGTTACACACCTGTCAACTCTTTCTGCTTCTGTTACACACCTGTGAACTCTTTCTGCTTCTGTTACACACCTGTGAACTCTTTCTGCTTCTGTTACACACCTGTCAACTCTTTCTGCTTCTGTTACACACCTGTCAACTCTTTCTGCTTCTGTTACACACCTGTGAACTCTTTCTGCTCCTGTTACACACCTGTCAACTCTTTCTGCTTCTGTTACACACCTGTCAACTCTTTCTGCTTCTGTTACACACCTGTGAACTCTTTCTGCTTCTGTTACACACCTGTGAACTCTTTCTGCTTCTGTTACACACCTGTCAACTCTTTCTGCTTCTGTTACACACCTGTGAACTCTTTCTGCTTCTGTTACACACCTGTGAACTCTTTCTGCTCCTGTTACACACCTGTCAACTCTTTCTGCTTCTGTTACACACCTGTGAACTCTTTCTGCTCCTGTTACACACCTGTCAACTCTTTCTGCTTCTGTTACACACCTGTCAACTCTTTCTGCTTCTGTTACACACCTGTGAACTCTTTCTGCTTCTGTTACACACCTGTGAACTCTTTCTGCTTCTGTTACACACCTGTGAACTCTTTCTGCTCCTGTTACACACCTGTCAACTCTTTCTGCTTCTGTTACACACCTGTGAACTCTTTCTGCTCCTGTTACACACCTGTGAACTCTTTCTGCTTCTGTTACACACCTGTGAACTCTTTCTGCTTCTGTTACACACCTGTGAACTCTTTCTGCTCCTGTTACACACCTGTCAACTCTTTCTGCTTCTGGTACACACCTGTGAACTCTTTCTGCTTCTGTTACACACCTGTCAACTCTTTCTGCTTCTGGTACACACCTGTGAACTCTTTCTGCTCCTGTTACACACCTGTCAACTCTTTCTGCTTCTGGTACACACCTGTGAACTCTTTCTGCTTCTGTTACACACCTGTGAACTCTTTCTGCTTCTGTTACACACCTGTCAACTCTTATTGCTTCTGTTATCGTTCTGTCATTGAGAGAGTTTTTGTTAATATTTTGAATTGGGTTTTATTTTTATATTTTCTGGTAAGTTTAAGTAATATTGTAGTTTTTATTATTTTTTAACGTGTCTGTATATTTTTTATTAAGTTTTAGTTACTTTAGCACTGTAACTCACACTAAACAAGAATTAGAACTGTTGCCTAGCTGAAATAAAATAAGTTTGAGTTATTTTTATAGTGTCATTGAGATACTATTATGTTTTTTTGTTATATTTTTGATATTTTGAATCAGACTGCATTTTAATTTCAAAGTTTTAGTAATATTGGTGTTTTAATGTGCCAGTATAGTTTTTATTACGTATTTAGTTTTAGTTACTTTTGTACTTAAACAAAAACTAATACCCAGCAAGAGATTTTCAGCGCTGTTATTATATTATCATCAAGACTCTATTATATTTTTGCCAATATTTTGATTTAGGCTTTATTTTTGTATGTTCTGTTTTAATTTTACTTTAGTACTTGCAACAAAAATTTTAAATGTTGCCTAGCCGAAATAAAATAAGTTTTAGTTATTATCATTGAGATACTATTATGGCTTTTTTTTTTATATTTTGAATTAGTTTTTTTTTTATATTTAAATTTTGGTTAAAGTTTTTGTAATTCTTGTTGTGTGTGCTTATAATGTTTATTAATTTATTTGTTTATTTATTTTTAAATTTGTCAGTGTAGTTTTTTAGTTTTAGTTATTTTGCCTTTTTTTTAAATGTCTTTATAGTTTTTTAGTTAGTTGTCAGTTTTAGTTTTAGTTATTTTAGTACTTGAACTTGTGATTAGAAATGGTGCCTTGACAACCAGCTGAAATACAATAAATCTAAGTTTTCATATTTTTTATTTATTTATTTAAGTTTATATAATTAGTTAGTATAAGTATAATTAGTATAAGTTAAATAATAACCCTGATTCTGAAAAGATGAAACTGAAATAAAAAAACTTCATTAACAGATATATTATGTAAATCTCAAACATTTAAAAAATAAAGGTCTGACAGAACCCAATTCGACTGAGTTTAAGTGTGTTGAACGCTGATTCTGATGATCAGTGTCGGATCATAAACGGATGTATTGTTGTTGTGTTGTGACTCCAGGACCTGCCGCTGTTGAAGATCGAGAGTTTCGTGGTGCAGGATTGTGTCACTGAAGAGCAGTTTTACTTCAGGAAATGGCGTGAAGTGACGTTTGCCATCCGAGAGTTCGACATGAAGGAGATCACGCCTCAAACATGGCCGCTGAGAGACTGAGGACGGCAAACAACACATTCTAAGCTTAGATACTTCTTATCTCACTCTAAATTTTAATCCCAAGTACTTTTTTTTATTTGATAACCTCTGATTGTGTGATCCACACTGCAAAAATTATCTGCCAATGGGATAAGAAAAATAATCTTATTTTCTTATCCCATTGGCAGATAATTTTGCTTGTTTTAAGCAAAAACTCACTTAATTTTTATTTATTTCCCCAGAAAACAAGACTTAATATCTAATGTCATTTTACTCATCTAGTAAATGCATCTTGATTTAAGAAATGTTGGATATTCGGACTGGAAACAAGACAAAAATACTAAGTAATAAAAGCATTTTTCTGTTAACAACCCAACACAAACATATGGATCACAATTAGTCTTTGTGTTGACGTTACACGTTGAGCTTGATTGCAAATGACTTGTCTAATAAGGCAACAGGTTTTTTGTTGTGTATTTTAACATTTTAATTTAAACTTGGACGGGACGATTTTCCTGGTAAATTCTACTGATTAATTAGACATGACTATTATTTAAAAAAACTGATAATGAAATTATTTGATATGAATGTGATACATTTTATGTCAACTGAAGCTTATCAAAATAAAAGAATTCATGTCATTAAAATATTAAGTATTTTGTTTAAATAAAAAAAAGAGAGCCTATTTTAGGACAATTTTTGTTTTGTAACCACAGATATATAGTTATATATATATATATATATATAGATAGATAGATAGATAGACCGATAGATAGATAGATAGATAGATAGATAGACAGACAGATAGATAGATAGATAGATAGATAGACAGACAGATAGATAGATAGATAGATAGATAGATAGACAGACAGATAGATAGACAGACAGATAGATAGATGGATAGACAGATAGATAGATAGACAGACAGATAGATAGACAGACAGATAGATAGATAGATAGATAGACAGATAGATAGATAGATAGACAGACAGACAGACAGACAGATAGATAGATAGATAGACAGATAGATAGATAGACAGATAGATAGATAGATAGATAGATAGACAGACAGACAGACAGACAGACAGACAGACAGACAGATAGATAGATAGATAGACAGACAGACAGACAGATAGATAGACAGACAGACAGACAGACAGACAGATAGATAGATAGATCAGTGATTGTTCTGTTTAAGACAATTAAACACAATTTTATATGTAATTGTCATTACGGTTAGATAACACATTTATATTATTGTTATTATGCATCATATGAAACTGCTCTTAAACACTGATCGGCCTCTTTAAAAATCATCATATTAGAAAGATTCACAATAATTTATGAAAAACAGAAATGATCAAAAAAATCACATTATACAGTAATAAAAATCTTTTTGGGAAAAAAATGCATTAATCACAATAATTTTTTTTTTAATTGTCCTAAAAGTAGGAAGTTTTCCCCTATTCTCTGGATAGATTATTCGCCCTGTGAGGTGGAAAATAGTTCAATTAAAACAATGAATGGCAGTCGATAAAGCCTCGAGGTAATGATGCTTGACATTCCCAGCGTTCCCGCGCATCCGGAGCAGAACCTGGTGTGTGTGAGGAAGAACAGCGTTCATCAAAGCATGAGCCGTCAGTGTCACTGCCAGTGTGTGTGTGTGCGTGTGTGTGTGTGTGTGTGTTTGTGTGGGGGTTCGGGAATTTAGGACAGGTTTACTGCAAGAACTGGCTCTTGCATGGAAATATTCATGCCTTTACAGCCTTTGATTCATATAATATACACTCATATAATATATATATACACACACACACACACATGTATAGTATATGTGTGTGTGTGTGTGTGTGTGAAGGTGTATCAAAGCAGCTTTACAGAAAATGATCGAATGCCAGCAGATTTCGATCTGTAAAGAAGTCTTTGTTCCGCTGAAATCCGTTCAGTGTCGATTCATATATTCAGTTCAATTCTACGCCTTCCGATTTATAAGGATTTATATTAATATTTAACACAATTATTTCTCGTTTAATGTCCAGATGATTTTGTGAGATTAATAATTTATCGTGCAATGTTTTACATTTTAGAAATATAGGGTTTTTAAGTAGATTAGAAAGTATAGTAAGATTTTAATATATTTATTTTTTTTACATGTGATTAATATGCATGTATAGATAGATGTACATATATATATATATATATAGAGAGAGAAATCCTGATTTATAAGTATATAGTAAGAATTTAACATTATTATTTATTATGTGATTAATATATGTTTTATAATAGTATATTAGCTTTTAAATAGGGCTAGGAGAATATGTCTTTGCCCATCACACACACACACACACTCTCTCTCACATACACACACACACAAACACAAACACACTCTCTCTCTCACATACACACACACACACACAACCACACACTCTCTCTCTCTCGCATACACATACACACACACTCACATACACAAAAACACTCACATACACATACACTATCTCTCTCTCTCACACACACACACACACTCACTCTCTCTCTCTTACACACACTCACACACTCTCTCACACACACACACACACACACTAACAGGCGAGTGTGTGATATAAATCTCAGCCGGAGTGAAGGCATCTCAGCCCCTCCCTTATTCTAGAACACAGGACTTCATGTCATTGTAATTCATGTTGCCTAGCAACATGGGAGTCGTCATAGAGGCCCAACAATAAAGAGATGACATGTACAGTGATGTGCCGAGCGCTTTAACGCCGAGATGTGCCTCCGCCATCTTTCCCTGCTCATCTGAGCTCGAAGAATCAGAATTAGAAACGCCATTTAAAGGCTTTCCGAGTGACATCTTCTCACGTCGCTCCGTCAGCGTTATCTAGCCCAAATCAAGCCGTACGCATTTAACAAAACACGCTAGTGCTAAATAAATGCAGAGCACACAGAAAGTCACAGTTCAAAAAGGATCACATTTAATCAACAAGCCATCCTAAGAGTCTCTTATTCATCAAGACAGTGAGGCGTCACAACAGCAATAAACAAAGTTATTTCTTAAAGTCTTTACTTAAAAACAAAACACTTTTCTACCCATGCAACAGAAAGGTGCTTTAAAGGAATCGTTCACTCATAAAAATGAACCTTTTGTCGTCATTTACTCACTGTATGGATTGCTTTCTTCAGTGGAACAAGGTGTTTTTTAAAGAATATCCCGCTCCTTTACGTCTATCCATCACGTCTTCAGTTAAATAGAGCCTATTGTAGTGCACGACTACTTCAATAATGTTTGTTCATGTCCTTTTAGAGTTTACCAGATCCTTGTTCTACCAATAGCCTTCGTTTGTCTTCCACAGGAGAAAGCAAGTGTTTCGAATGACACAAAGGCAAGGTCATCGCACACCGAGTCCGAAATTTTCGCACGTTAAAAAATTAAATACGACCTCACGTTGTGTCGATCATGTTTACACACTGCCTCCGAAACTTTCGTCCGACATAAATGAATTCGGATCGGGTTCGATTTTCTGCGTTTTTCGCATCCGTAGCGAGCATTTTGACAATTCAGAGCCACCGAATGACGAATACGAAAAACGCATACGAAGATTTCGGACTCTGTGCGAGGACCTTACAGGGATAGTTCACCCAAAAAAAATGAATTCTGTCAGTAATTACTCTCCCTCATGTCGTTCCAAACCCGTAAGACCTTCGTTAATCTTCGCAACAATAATTAAGTCCGGGTTCATGCTTGTTGATTCCATTGACAGCTATTTAATTAACACTTTGAATGTCCAGTAAGGTAGGTAAGACATCATTAAAATAGTCCATGTGACTACAGTGGTTCAACCGTAAGTTTATGAAGCGACGAGAATACTTTTTGTGCTCCAAAAAAACAAAATAGCGACTTTATTCCACAATTTCTTCTCTTGCATATCAGTCATTCACGAGAGCATGACCTCACGTGCGTCTTCCTCTGTTTGTAAAGCGTTTTAACGTTGTCTTTCCTACCTTACTGGGCCTTCAAAGTGTTAATTAAATAGCTGTCAATGGAGCCCCCCCCCTGAGCCCTTGCCATCGGATTTCATACAAAATATCTTAATTTGTGTTTCGAAAGATGAACGAAGGTCGTACGGGTTTGGAACGACATGAGGGCGAGTAAGTAATGACAGAATTTTCCTTTTTGGGTGAACTACCCCTTTAAATGTCGGATTTCATCCAGGTGAACTGTTCCTTTGAGCTCGGATGGGGTCCTGATACGACTGGAATCAAGTCTCTGTTTCTCTATGCCATTGTTGTTTGTTTGAGGTGAGCCCGGAGACTGGCCCTCGACGGGGCGTGTGCACCTGATGCCCCAGTGCCACAGTGAGTCCTGAGGGGAAGGGCTAGAAAGCGAGGAGTTCGGAGAGATTCCCTGATTGCGGAACCGTATGATCGGATTGTAGGCGTATGACCTGCAGTTCTTCTAGTTTTGAGTCCGGTGTTATGATGTGGTTTGTTGGCGAGCCCTTCAGAAGAACCAGCGGAAGGTGTCAGCGGCTCCTGCTGACGGTGCTCTCTGTGGGAAGACACAGTTTAGCTCGACATAATGACCCAGTTAATCACTGAAACCATGTGTTACACGTGTGAATAATGGTGCGAGTCACCTTCAAGATGAGAAGCAATGATTCAAAGTATTGGATCGTTTAAAAATGAGAATTAAATTGGGAAAGCGAACACAACAGACCTGTATGCAAACCACGTTTCCGTACGCTGTGTATGTCACTATTATTGTTGGCTCTTTGATGAATTGCTTTTGTATCCAATTATGAATTTGATTTTGCAAGTCGCTTTGGGTAATTATGAAACGCCAGTGGACTTTTGCATAAACTACTTAGACTGGTCTTACTAGTTAGTCATCTAATTAAGACTGGATGTAACTTTGTAACTCACCCCCTGTGGTGAAAATCAAGCTTTTAAATGTTGTTTATGTGTGTATGTGGTGTTTTTAATACGCTTTAAGACACACCGTGTGTAAGTTCATAAGTCGACAGCATTGCTGAGTATTTTCTGCTTAAAACTGCAGTGAACCAAAGACAGTCTCAAAAACACGGTTTGAAATCGCTGGTGTTTCTGACGTCACAAACGACCTTGTAACCAATCAGATCAACGTGTGATCGTCAACCAGTGGATCTCTGAGCTGAGTGAGTGAGTGGAGGCGGGGCTCATTTGCATATTCATAGAACCGTACATACTAAATGAGGCAAGGGTGTCGAGTTACATTCAAGATATTTAAAGGCATGAAGACATTTTTTACACAGAAAAAAATGTTAACGTCATTTTGGTGATCAAAGATGTTTTAAGGGATACAATTATTGACTATAGTGGGATTTTAACATAGTGGTTATGTTCATGCAACTGGCCTCTGGAAACATTGACATAATAACCACTGGATTTTGATAGAGTTTGTAATTATTGAACAACTGAAAGACAATAAAGAGTTTACTAACAGTAAACTAACAGTCTGTGCTTCATAAACTGACATCTACACATATTTTGCACTAATTTATTCAGTGTCATCACTATGACTTTTCACAGTGCAGTGTTATTTGACTGGTCTACTGTAGTATCACTTACTGCATGTGACTCTCAAGCAAGTGTCTTGAACAGCTAGTTTACTTGCTAGGCGTACCTGTAGCTCAAACAGTGGAGCATGGCGTTGGCATTGGTGCCTTTGGATAAAAGCATCTGCTAAAAGCTTAAATGTAATGTTTTCAAACAGTTCCTAGAACCTCCTCAGCACTGCACATTTAAGATGTATTCCTTAAAGTCCCTCTGTAGTCAATAATTTGATCCCTTAAAACTCAGCTTTGATCACTAAAATTACATATTCAAACGTTTTTTCCTTTTCCTTTCAAAAATTTCTTAATGCTTTAAAATATCTTGAATGTAACTCGACACCCTTGCCTCATTTAGTATTCACGCTTCTATGAATATGCAAATGAGCCCCGCCTCCACTCACTCACTCAGCTCAGAGATCCACTGGTTGACGATCACACGTTGATCTGATTGGTTACAAGGTCGTTTGTGACGTCAGAAACACCAGTGATTTCAAACCGTGTTTTTGAGACTGTCTTTGGTTCACTGCAGTTTTAAGCAGAAAATACTCAGCAATGCTGTCGACTTATGAACTTACACACGGTGTGTCTTAAAGCGTATTAAAAACACCACATAGACACATAAACAACATTTAAAAGCTGGATTTTCACCACAGGGGGACTTTGATTGTTATTAAATGGAGATATCCCAAATGTGCAGTGCTGAGGAACGAACACTAAATTAACGGCTGATATAGTGTGAACGAGCCTTTAAACTCTTCCAGTCTAAAGGTGCACATACATTCCTCGTTCTTCAGGCCTTTCCAGTCATCTTTCCAGTCATCCAGTCATTTCAATAGGAATACATGTGATTGGCAAATTTGCATGAGGAAGAAAAATGTCCACATGCAGATTTTAGGAGACAATAGAGCTTTTTGCCTGTGAAATTTCAATATGTCTGCACCATAAATTGGCAGATTAAGCTGCAATGTTGACTAGGTTTCACGCAGAACAAGATCTGATGGTGCTGGACTGGTTTGTGATGGTCTGATCTTGATTCTAGTGAGTGGTGTTAGCAGGTTGTGAATAGATTAAGACGTCTTTGTATTATTACAGCGAACTTGCAACGTGTTGCCTCATCTCTCAGCCCTCAATACTGACAGTGTGTGTGTGTGAGAGCGATGAAGTGTGTGCTTGAGTGCAAGGGCATTTTTCCAGCATAAGAGGGCTCAAACCCTCAGCTAACACACACACACATTAAGGCACGGTGGTTAATTATGGCCGCTTGTGCCAAGACTGGGCTCCACTCCAAACCCCCCGCCACATCATTCCCAATTAAACAGCCCACTTCAATAGACCTCCCAGCATATGTGTGTGAGTGTGTGTGTGTGTGTGTGTGAGAATCCCACCTCCATCGTGCTGCCCGGCTTCTTCTTGAGTTCTTCGCACTTTCTGAACTTGCAAATCTGATGACCCGTCTTTCTGTTCCGACAGGAGCTGCACACGCCACAGTTAATGAGCCTTCTGCAGGGGGCGCAGACGCCACACCGCTTGCGTTTACGTTTAGCCGCTCCGCTACCGTTGCTGTTCCCGCTGCTGCAACTCCCGTTACCGTTCCCGTTCAGAGCCGCGGGCGAGCCAGAGCAAGACGAGCCACTGTGCTGGCAGTCCGCCGCCACGTTAGCGATCTGAAAAGCGCTGTCTGACATCGTAACCCCGGATGACCCTGCACCGGAGTGAAGCGTCGTCATGACGATGACCCCTGGCGGTAACGACAGCCCCCCCAAAGGGGGCATCCCTCCAAACGTCCCGCCTCGATCCGCCTCCCCGGGCGGCCCTGACGGCGGGCACTTCAGTCGGTTCATGCACTCGGCGCCCGTTACGGGGAGACCGCGGCACTGCTCCGCGGACAGCGGCGACAGGAAGTTGTCACCCATTGAGAGGGCGGAGTCTTGTGGAATGTGTTTGGCGGACATGTGCACGTTCACCTGCTCCGCCCTTGACATGCCTGTCCGATGTGTGTGAGGTCCGTTTACATTAACCGTGGCGGGCTTTCGCCCCCATAGCATGGCGTTGTCACACGGCCAGGGTGGCATCGCGGATAAGCGTGCTGATGGAAATAGGGGCGTGGCAATTCGTGCGATTTTCGCGGTTTGGGGAAACGGCGTGGCGCCGGCGGCCGTGCTGTTCTTATAGAAGGTGGCGAACGAGCGGTAACGCTCCATCTGCGCGCTGTAGTCCAACACCGGGTTCATGCACGAGTCAATCTGAAGAGGAAAGTCCCGTCCGGGGGTGGGGTTGTAATTGTGGGTGTGGCCGTGGGCGTGGCCATGAGCGTGTGGAGTTTCCATGCACACACTACTGCTCATGTTCGCCATCAGAGCAAAACAAACACGCACTAACGCCCAACCATCCACGGCAGTGGTCCTGTGGAGGAAAGAGGTGGAGGTGAACAGAGATGTTCGTCAACTGAAGGTAAACGGAACATTTGTTATACGTTTTAAAGGTGCAGTGTGTAATTTTTAGCGGCGTGTAGTGGTGAGGTTGCGAATTGCAACCAACAAAAGTTACAGTTGCCGACAGGAAGTGATGTCGTCGTCTGAGACAGCAGAGAGTAACCAGTTAAACAATTAGGTTTCTTTACAAAGATTAATTAATCAATTAGCAATCGCCATCGCACACCTGCAGGTGATAGGTGCATGGAAGAAAAGACCAAATGAGTCAGGTCAAAAATAAAAGCACAAAGGATAGTGTGCGGGATTTCCTTGTTTTTTTTCAAAGATTAATTGAGAAATTAAATCTACTTAATTGTTTAGTAAAACGATGTTATTGCGAGTATTATTGTTACTTGTTCATCATTGTGTCAGTGTTTTAGTCGCTGACTTTAGCAGCTTCTGTGCACGAAGAACAACATAGTGATGAAACGCGTTTGTCCCCTCATGGCCACCGTAGAAACATGTCGATGTAAGCGGACCCGCGGTGTGTGTAGAGAGAAACGCCTCATTCTAAGCTAATAAAAACATAACGGTTCATTGTGTAAGGTCTTTATACACCTCTGAAAACAGTTATGTATATGATATTGCATTTCTGTCAACAGATCCTCCTAAATATTACACAATGCACCTTTAAAATAGCCATGAAATCATAATTGACATTTTTTTCTTTTTTTTGGAATATTGCAGAATTTATTGTGAGTTAATTATCCATGTGCCTCGTAATCTTTAATCTAAATATCTTCCCCCTT
>CM060613.1:2273976-2286476 GCA_030578255.1 Tiaroga cobitis
TTATTCATTTACTCTACTTTATAATTTTTTATGTAATTTTACGCTCAAAAATTTTAATATAAAAATGAGAAATAATAATTCACTCATTACTCCATAGTTTTTACTGTAATTTTACACTCACAAATCAAAACATAAAAATGAGAAATGCAATTTCATTATTCGTTCACTCTAATTTACTCTATAATGTTTGTGGATATGCATGTGACATTATTTTGAGTGTTCCTCTCAGTATTGAGTATGCATGCTTTGCTCTGCTCAGATGTTGACGAGTGTGTGACGGGTCAAGCCAAGTGTGCGAGGTTCCGTAAGTGTGTGAACACGTTCGGCAGCTTCGTCTGCAGGTGTCATGAAGGCTTTGAGCTGAAGCACATCGACGGGAAGTATCGCTGCACAGGTGTGTTTAGAGAAACACACATTACACTGTATTAAAGGCATCGCAGACTCTAAACTTCAGTTTTTCCAGATAAGAAGATTTCCTCTGTTTGCTATGACAAGCCAGGGCACAGGAAATGCAAATGCACACCCGGTGTTAGCGGCAAGGGCTACGACTGCAAATGTACGTGAGTGTGATCTTACAGTAATTCACCACGCAATCGATTGATAATGTTTTCTGTAAGAGTGTTTCATCCTTCCCTCGGGTCGTTTTGACGAAAAACTCCAAAAATTGAGTGTGAGGTGTCCAAGACCCTGGACTTTTGTTGCACTTTGATTGCACACAACATTTTTTTAATGTTTAACGTTTAATCTAGAGTCATGAAATATCATGTGTTATTATTATATCTCCACAAGAGGTCAAAGACTCCCGATGTAAGATATTTAGAGCTGGATTAAAAAGGTTATGCATGAAATTGTGAGTTATTTTGAATTTAAGTTGAAAGAATGTGAGGAATGTGCTTAAATTACTATTTATTATTTATTGATCAAATCTAATCATTTAAAGGTAAATAAAATAAAAAATAACCCAAAATTGCATAAAAAAATAGAAAAGATATTATCACAAAATGAAATAAAATAAGCTTTCTGGACAAACAATTTTTTGCTATAATTTTAGGGCTTCGGGTCATTTTGACCCGCGAGGGAAAGATGTGTAACAGAGTGTGAGGGAAGGATGAGGGTTAAGTGATGCTGTGTATTTTTTTAGCTGTTGTTAAAGTCACAATTGAACCTGCGAGACCAGTGAAAGTCACAGCCAGTCCGACCACCGTCGATACGACAACAACTCCCATGACAACCACCAAAGAAAAAACCACAACAACAACAACCATAGCAATTCCCACCACTGCCGTCACCACAGAAACTTCATTTCCAACAGGCAATGCTGTTACAAAAGTAACACCAACTACTGTTGCTATGACAACAACGGAATCTACATCTACAACAGCCCCGACAACAGCCCTGACAACAACTGAATCTACATCTACAACAGCCCCGACAACAACGGAATCTACAACCACAACAGCCCTGACAACAACGGAATCTACAACCACAACAGCCCTGACAACAACGGAATCTACAACCACAACAGCCCTGACAACAACGGAATCTACAACCACAACAGCCCTGACAACAACGGAATCTACAACCACAACAGCCCTGACAACAACGGAATCTACAACTACAACAGCCCTGACAACAACGGAATCTACAACCACAACAGCCCCGGCAACAACGACCACAAGTCCCATGGTAACCACAACAGCCCTGACAACAACTGAATCTACATCTACAACAGCCCCGACAACAACGGAATCTACAACCACAACAGCCCTGACAACAACGGAATCTACAACTACAACAGCCCCGGCAACAACGGAATCTACAACTACAACAGCCCCGGCAACAACGACCACAAGTCCCATGGTAACCACAACAGCGTCGGCGCCTGTATCGAACACGACCCTGGAGACGAGCTCCACCACGACTCTGGACAACCACGTCCACAGAGAGAGCACTGCTAAGCCCAGAGGAGACGTACACAGTGAGCATGCAGAATATTACACACTACAGCTACTAAAAATATTAACATTACACACGTCTGATTCTGGTTATGAACAAATGTTCCTCCAGTAACGTTAGTAGAACGTTTGTTCAAAGTTATCTGGTCTGTAATAATGTTCTCAAAATGTGCACAAAAACATTATGGGCCCTATCTTGCACCCGGCGCAAATTACTTTGTACACTGACGCATGTATCATTCCTATTTTGCACCCGCGCAAAGCGGGCTTTTCCCTCCACAGACGCACGTCGGTAAGCTAGGGAATGAACTTGCGTTCCCTGGGCGGGTCGGCGCAAAAAGGAGGCGTGTTTCGGCGCAAACAATCCCTGGTGCTATTTTGCAGTTCCAGAAAACAATTGCGCCACTGACCAGAACAAACCCAGTCTAAAGTCAGTGGCGCGTTGCGCGTTGTTCATAATGCTATTTTAAGCACGCATGCTTGGCCATAATGTAGCGGGTGCACAACCAGCATACACTTTCATTCTCTCATCAACACAGATGCAGCAGTTTTTATTTTTGCAAATCATACATTATAACAAGGAAAAATAAGAACACATGAGGGAAATCATTGTGGTGTCCATGAAGATGTAAAAAAATGTAGGCCTAAATCTAGCTTACACATTTACCCACATTTTTCAGGCTAATTGTAGTAATGACGGATCAGACCTGTTTGCCCAATAGTCGCAAGACACATATGTATATAAGGACATCTGACAAATTAGTTTGTCCGTCAAGAACCAGGAAAAAGAAAATCTCCCATCCCCATACAACGTCACGTCTCTGTCTTTCACTGCCCTGACAAGATCGCCGGTCTCCTCGGCTGTGAACCGCTCCTGCCGCGCGCCTGGTATAAATCCGCCATAATAATAGCAATCCGCCATGCAACATGCGCACCTGCTCTTAAAGGGTATGTTGGATGACGCTCTGATTGGTTTATTTCACGTTACGCCCAAACCACACCTATGAATAATGAAGCTATTTCAGACCAACCCCTTTTAAACTTGCGTCGCGCGCAAGAGTCGTTTATCCCGCCGGTAAAATAGCAACAGCGCCGAGACCCGCCCACAAAGCCACTTGCGCTTGATACTTGCATTTCCGATCGTTAAAATAGGGCCCTATGTATATAGTTGTGGATTATAGATTTTTTTATTGATTATTTTAAAAGAATTTTACTACACTGTAAAAAAAATAATTGTTGGTTTAACTTAAAAAAGTAAGTTATCTGGTTGCGTTAAAAGTTCATTAAGAGTTCATTGAAAGTGAAATTGAGTTAATACAAAGGAGATTGATTTAATCAACAGATTCTCAAAATATTATGTTATCTTAACCACATTAATTATCTAAGTTCATTTGACAAAAGAAAAAAGTTGTAATAACAAATCATGAAATAATGTTTACAGTGCACTTGTGAGAACATTCAAAAGTAACTTGAGGATTGATGAAATAAAGTTCCTTTAATCTTCACATAACCAAGAAGATATTTTATTAAAAACATTTGACATTCAGAGATCATTAAGAAATAACGGGTAACACTTTATAATGAGGTTCATTAGTTAATGCATTAACTAACATGAACTAACCGTGAGCAATACATTTGATACTGTATTTATTAACGTTAGTTAATCAAATAAAGCTGTTCGTTGTTTGTTCATGTTAGTTCACAGTGCATTAACTAATGTTAACAAGATTTTAATAAAGTATTAGTAAATGTTGAAATTAACAAAGATTAATAAATGCTGTATAAGTGCAGTTCATTATTAGTTCATGTTAACTAATGAACCTAATTGTAAAGTATTACCAAATAACGTTTTTATAAATGAATGGAAACGTCTTAGCCGGGATTGGATCAGTTCATTAAAACGATTACACTGATCAAACTTACCGACTCTAAGGTCTCCTGGCAGTCAAAAATGCCCAAATTATTTTTTATTTTTTATTTCAATGAAATTAATTTAATATATTTCATTTCGATAATGTTTTTATTTAATATTTTGTATTTTTAGGGGATTTTATGACACTCAATTATATTTATGCAGCAGTCTATAATCCAGTTATTAACTTTTTTGAGCATAGACGTGAAAATTAGATTTCCAGCTTAAACCGTCACAAATCTCGGATGTTTGTGTGTGTGTGTGTGTGTGTGTTTGTGTGTGAGATGGGCAGGTTTAGAGGACAGGTTAGTGTGTGTGTGTGTGAGATGGGCAGGTTTAGAGGACGGGTTAGTGTGTGTGTGTGTGTGTGTGTGTGTGTGTGTGTGTGTGTGTGTGTGTGAGTGAGATGGGCAGGTTTAGAGGACGGGTTAGTGTGTGTGTGAGATGGGCAGGTTTAGAGGACGGGTTAGTGTGTGTGTGATGGGCAGGTTTAGAGGACGGGTTAGTGTGTGTGTGTGTGTGAGATGGGCAGGTTTAGAGGACGGGTTAGTGTGTGTGTGTGTGTGTGTGTGTGTGTGTGAGATGGGCAGGTTTAGAGGACGGGTTAGTGTGTGTGTGTGTGTGAGATGGGCAGGTTTAGAGGACGGGTTAGTGTGTGTGTGTGTGTGAGATGGGCAGGTTTAGAGGACGGGTTAGTGTGTGTGTGTGTGTGTGTGTGTGTGTGATGGGCAGGTTTAGAGGACGGGTTAGTGTGTGTGTGTGTGAGATGGGCAGGTTTAGAGGACGGGTTAGTGTGTGTGTGTGTGTGTGTGTGAGATGGGCAGGTTTAGAGGACGGGTTAGTGTGTGTGTGTGTGTGTGTGTGTGTGTGTGTGTGTGTGTGTGTGTGTGTGTGTGAGATGGGCAGGTTTAGAGGACGGGTTAGTGTGTGTGTGTGAGATGGCCAGGTTTAAAGGACGGGTTAGTGTGTGTGTGTGTGTGAGATGGGCAGGTTTAGAGGACGGGTTAGTGTGTGTGTGTGTGTGAGATGGGCAGGTTTAGAGGACGGGTTAGTGTGTGTGTGTGTGTGAGATGGGCAGGTTTAGAGGACGGGTTAGTGTGTGTGTGTGTGTGAGATGGGCAGGTTTAGAGGACGGGTTAGTGTGTGTGTGTGTGTGAGATGGGCAGGTTTAGAGGACGGGTTAGTGTGTGTGTGTGTGTGAGATGGGCAGGTTTAGAGGACGGGTTAGTGTGTGTGTGTGTGTGTGTGTGTGAGATGGGCAGGTTTAGAGGACGGGTTAGTGTGTGTGTGTGTGTGTGTGTGTGTGTGTGTGTGTGATGGGCAGGTTTAGAGGACGGGTTAGTGTGTGTGTGTGTGAGATGGGCAGGTTTAGAGGACGGGTTAGTGTGTGTGTGTGTGTGATGGGCAGGTTTAGAGGACGGGTTAGTGTGTGTGTGTGTGTGAGATGGGCAGGTTTAGAGGACGGGTTAGTGTGTGTGTGTGTGTGTGTGTGTGAGATGGGCAGGTTTAGAGGACGGGTTAGTGTGTGTGTGTGTGTGTGTGTGTGTGAGATGGGCAGGTTTAGAGGACGGGTTAGTGTGTGTGTGTGTGTGTGTGTGTGTGTGTGTGTGAGATGGGCAGGTTTAGAGGACGGGTTAGTGTGTGTGTGTGTGAGATAGGCAGGTTTAGAGGACGGGTTAGTGTGTGTGTGTGTGTGTGTGTGTGTGTGAGATGGGCAGGTTTAGAGGACGGGTTAGTGTGTGTGTGTGTGAGATAGGCAGGTTTAGAGGACGGGTTAGTGTGTGTGTGTATGTGTTTGTTCACATAGCAAGTGCCAAAACCTTTACCAAGGCAAGTTTTGTACCATTCCAATGAAGTAAAAAAAAACTAAACGTAACATCTTTCGGTCAAAAATAACCGGAGGGTACCATAGGGTTAACAATACAACAACGGACTGTCTGTTAATTAACAAGAATAGTTCTGATTGGTTTATTTCTCTTCTTTTAGTTCCACGTCACGAGAACAACCTCTTTGACTGGGACTTTGACGTTGAGCTGGGAAACACAGCGGAGTATGTGCGAGATGATCCAGGTAACATTCACAGTTCTGCAAAGTAGACGAGACAAACCAGTGAATCTTACTGACGCGTGTGTGTGTGTGTGTGTGTGTGTGTTTCAGCGGCTGGTGTCGTGAGCTGCTCGTTTGATGAGGGTTTGTGTTTGTGGATGAAGGACTCAGAAGGAGATCTAACATGGGAAATCAAAGATGATCCTGCCGGTAAAACACATCAGAATTACACAGAACTTCTAGCCAAAAACCTGTTGCCTACAAAACAAAAATGAAGAGACCCCCCCCCCCCCCCCCCCCCAAATGAACTAATAAATACTGTTCTTACATATAGAGTCAAACCAAAATGTATTCAGACACCTTCAACATTTCTCACATTATCACAGTTTATTCGCTATAGTTTAGAAAAAGTTAATAAAATATGACCAGAACTCATATTTGACTGGTTTTGTCCGTCCTTCTGTTAGACTCTCACACATGAATTATGTTGAATATCTGTCAGCTGTTAAATTTAACTACACAATTAGAGAATACCAGTTTAGCTCAACCAGTGACCAAGCAATGCTTCATGTTGTTCAGTGTGTGTGTAAAAAGAGCATTAGCAATTACAGAAAACACACTTCAGCAAAACATGATCAGCTCAAAGTGAATTAATCATTTTTGGTCCCAAATATGTGTAAATGTTACTGGTAGTCACTGTATGAAGAGTTTATGGGTATAATATGTCACCGTTTACTTTGTTTTGCTCTCCTCACTTACATAAATGCTATAAAACTATAGTGTCCTGCACCAACTAGGTATAAAAAGTTATATCTGGTGTCTGAATAATTTTTGGTTTGACTGTACAACAAAAGCTTTCTTACCTGTCAATCACTCTCAGGTGGGCGGTACCTGTCAGTACCAGAGGCAACGAACAGACGAAGTGTCAAAGGGGCGCGGCTTACGGTGCCACTGGCCACGCCCACAAAGGCGTGGCAGGGCGGCGACCTCTGTCTGGCGTTTAGACACCGTCTCCACGGAAACCACATCGGCTCTCTGCAAGTGTTTGTCAGAAAGGGGCGGAGTCACAGCCCGTCAGTCTGGACCACGACTGGAGGACACGGCTGGAGACACACCCACATCACGCTTGGGGGGCGGGGCCTTGTTGATGTAAGCATGAATAAATCATCAGGTTCTACACTCTAAAAAACACTGGGTTAAAAACAAGCCAATTTGGGTTGTTTTCAACCCAAGGGCTGGGTAAATATAGGACAGAACACATGTTGGGTTAATTTGACCCAGCAAATTAGGTTGTTGATTTAACCCATCATACTGGGTTGATTCATTTTTACTGTAGTACTAGCTTTTTTTCTTTTTTTACTTCATACATTAATTAATGTTTACAGATTACTTAAATCCTCTAAACTTAAAAATAAAATACTCCACACATCCACTCGTTTGCATGATATTTCCTTTATTTTTGATCATATTTGATGTAGTTTTGAATACATATTGCATACACGTAAGCTCATTTAACAAATAGAAGTAAAAATTAAACATTGAGTAATTCAAGTGTAATGGACCAGCAGGGGCGGAGTGGGACCAAAAAATCTACCGGGAAATTTCATATACCACCGGCCCTCGTCGCCGGCAGGATTTTAATATAGGCTAGCATTTACCGTTTTACTGATTTAAAGGGAACTTTGTTGTACTATGCTGGAGTAAAGTTTATAAATGGTCGTTCTTTCCCATAGAAATTTGTGAAACTATGTTGGGTGGACCTCTGTGCCTCTAGGGGGGTTCGGGGGCATGCTCCCCCGCAAGACAATTTTGTACATTTTAAGGTTAAATGCATCAATCTCGTGCTCTCTGAGAGATCAAAATTAAGAGCTTCAACCCATGAACTGCTCGTTGAACAAAGAAAAAGCATTGATTTAAAGTGGGCTCAAACATCTTTTTAGTTATGAGAGTCTCAGTCTGCATTACATTATCAATGGTGTTTTAGGATGCCAAACAATTATTATAATAATGTAATAATGATTTATATAATTATTCCTATGACGTAAAATCCATTTAGCCTATAAATGTACTATATGTAAATGAAAATGAATATTTCAAAAGTATATTTTAGCCTACATTACACTATAATATAGGAAAATTAAAATACTTTTGTCCTAATTTCTTCACTATAAACCCTTGAGCTTTTATTTAGGAGAAAACACCATGCTGATCGCGTGAGCAAGTAATCACGCAGCACAAACAGGATGCTATTCTAAACGTCTTGTGCTGTTTTATAAATGCACAAAGCCATATAATGGTTTCAATTTTAGTTCGTTGGCAAAATATAACGCTAGAGACCTTAATGTTAGGTTATAAATTTTACATCTTTACATATGTGTTGGGAAAAGGGAGAAGAGAGAGTTCGGCAAAAGGCGGATTCGAACTCGCGTTGAGCGCATCAAAAGCTGCACTCGAGTATCTCAGGCTTACACCCTACGACCTACGCCACTAAAGCTTAGTGCAAAACTACGTTTCGTTTTAGATAATATTCATAAAAAAAAAATTCTTCCCCTCACTTGGGCCCCAAGTGCGCATGGCGAGCTTCCAATAAATACATTTTATCAGACCGGCCCTCGCGGCCTCGAAACACTACCGGCCCACCGGGAAAACTCCCGACTCTCCCGATTGCCACTCCGCTACTGTGGACCAGTCTCTGTTGGATCTGCTGGATCTCGCGTCGTGTTCAGCGGGGGAACTGCTAACTTCAGACCGCCGCAAATATGCTGTGACCGACTCCATAACCTGGCCATAAACAATCAGTGCACAGTTCTGAGGACATATTTTAACATCCTAAGTGTTCATATTCTGTTTCTTTTTGAATAAAATCATAAAATTGTATGCAAGCCAAGGCATCAGGCATCACGTGAAAAAGACTCACATCACGCCCCTGTATGTTGCTTTGCATAAAATTAAACTATATACAGAACAATAATGAATTTATAGATACAGAAAATGTACACAAACCTGTATTTTACCGAAGACACAAAAACTACCCAAACACTAGGTTGTTGCGTCTGACCCAGGAGCTGGGTTACACAAAAACTACCCAAACACTGAAAAAATAACCCAAACAATTGACCCAATAGGCTCAACCCAGGATTTGGGTAAAAAAAAAAAACCCAAGATTTTTTAGGGTGTAATACATATTGTTTTACTTAAACGCTGAACCAGTTCATAGCTGAACTTCTCAGTCCCACAAGGATTTTAGCAAAAAATTCTGATTTTTAAAAAAGAATATCAAATTGACCATATTATGTATGAAACTAAATGTGCATTAGTCATACATGACAGGAAAGCTAGTTTATTTTTGTATCTTACCAAATTCTTATCAAATTTTGTTTGTTATTTTTTTTGTTATAAAAATAATACCAAAGAAAATGACAAACAATAAGACAAAGATACTAATGAAATAAAGAGTGCTTTAAGTTCTTCAGGTAGATTTAGTATTTATTTACAAAATACTACAGATATTGAATAATCAAATGTAAAATAAAAAAACTGCACAATCGTCACTGTAGACTGAATAATCGGTATGTTTCTGTATCACATTAACGTGTCAATGACTTTAAGTAGTACTGTGCTTTCTGAGATTAGTTTGCAGCTGAATGGCAAATTATCATATTGCAAAACATGCAACATTTTGTTGATTTCTCGTTGAGTTTCAAGATCAAAATCATGAAAAACTGGAGTTTTCATTTGACTTAATTTGTTGGTTTAAAACATTAAAACCAAAGCTGTGTAAATAACATTTAGTATGTTATAATAGTATCCATCCTGCCGTTTCTGATTATTGATTAGGCCTATGTTCATCTTTATGTTAATATGATGTTATGATGTAAATATGGCCTATGTTAATTCAGTTTATTGACTGATGTTGTTGTGTATCAGATCGTGCTGAAGGCAGAGAGACGGCGAGGGAAACATGGAGAAATCTCAGTGGATGATTTTAGTCTGAGACGAGGAGCCTGCAGTGATAGAGACAACAGGACAGATCAGTGACACACTCACACACACACACTCACTCACTAGATTGTGTTTGTTCTCCAAGCTAATGGTATATATATATTTATATATATATATACAAAGTTGTTATCGAAATTATTCAACCCCCAGTTTGTTGGCAAAATTGACAGACTTTTAATTTTGAACAAATCAAACTGAAATGCCAGAGTATGTAAAGCAGCCGCAGCGCTGAGAGTAGTTCACTTCAGAATAAAAACTTCCTGATAATTTACTCTCCTCCACGTCATTCAAGATTACTTTAAAAAAGTAATTAGTTGTAGTTACTCACTACTTGTTCCAAAAAGTTAGTAACTGAATTACTCTATAATAAAAGTAACTCGTTACCAGGGAAAGTAACTATTTGCGTTACTGTTTAAAAAAGGTACTATATGTAAAAAAAAATATAGTTTTTTTTGCAGTTTTCACAAGTCAGTTGAAATAAGTAGAACAGAGGTAGTGCTTATATCTCCACCTTCAAAATGCCAATTTTTCATCGGATTGTGTGTGTGGCGCTTGTGCTGGTATGTGTGTAAAAACACTGACTCTGATTGGCTACCGTGAAACATGACTGCCTTGGCCAATCATAATCGCTTACCTCGTTATTAACGCACCTACTCACCAGCTGTGTGAGCCAGGGGTGCGTTCGGATTAAACAGTTTATTCAATCAATACACAGTAACGCACATAGGAGTCAGATTTCATCATGAGTCATTTTGTACCCACCACTTTTTTAAACATTTGAGGCACGGATGTTGAAACAAATAAATAAAACATCTCCAGTTAACTAGCAGAGCATTCATTTAGTTCGTTATTAAATAAGAGATCTAGCGCTAAAATGTGTAGTTTTTTAAATCAAGCTGAGCGCTCGGGTCCTCTGCTGTCAGTGTCATGGATACAGCGCGCACACAGTCAGTCTTCACTCGGACGCGCGCTTCAATCTATCGCAGAGACTCGTATTCATTCCGGTGAAATCACAAAATAAAATGCGCACTGCTTCAGCTTGATATAGACTGGAACCACTGATGAACATGTTCAGTTTTGATGAGAGAAAAAAAAAAACTATATCAGGGCGGATTAGAACCCGTAACCTCTGACACGCTTGCAAAAGATCTACCACTGGACCATTTAAGAACTGTATTGGCGGATCTATGGATTTATTTACAGGTTGAGCAGAGAGACTGCACAGTTTGACAAGTTTGTACCCAGCACTTCTGAATAATGCACTTCCGAATGCGTCTCTGTCCCCAGCACATTTCAAACCAAACTGATGCAGTAACGCACCGGATTTAACGTCCAGTAACGTTAACGGCGTTGTAACGACGGAAAAAGTAAGTAGTTAGATTACCCCGTTACTGAAAAAATAACGTTGTCACCTAACGCCGTTCTTTTAAACGCCGTTATTCCCAACACTGTCCAAGACGTTCATGTCTTTCTTTCTTCAGTCGAAAAGAAATGAAGGTTTTTGAACAGTGAATAAACATTTTTTTAAAAACTGGGTTTCATAGATCTGTGGAATTTCCCCGCACATTAATTCTGACCAATCGAAGTACAATTATGTAAATACGTTTAAGACGCATCTGGCCAGCGAGTGATGTGGATGTTGTCACGTGACTGCATTTTGGGTCGTTTCATCAACTCATCGTCTGATTCTGATCAGTGTGGTGTGGTAAAAGGAACCAAAACGCCTGAGATTTTTTCGCCCTTGGTCCGGACCAAATGACCCGAACTGCAGATGTGAAAGCACCCTTACTGTTCCTCAGTACCAAGTCTTGCTGGAGGTCTTTTGCAGTCACTGAACCTGCAGTTGTTCTAAACCTGCCTTCTCAGAAATCTGGTTGTGTAACCACTGTTCCTTTAACACTGAACTTGCAAACTATGTTTCCAACAGTGTCTCTAGGAACATGTAGTGCCTTTGCTATCTGTTCCTGGTTTGTGAAGAGTGATTATATCTTCTCTTAACTTTTTGGACCGTTCTTTTGACATATTTCTAACATACAGTCAAATGTGACTCCACAAACCGAGTCAGTTCCGATATTTCATGTGTTCTAGCTCAAGCACACCTGGTGCAACTAATGAAGCCCTTGATGAGTTGCATCAGGTGTTTTTAAGACAATTTAGCAGATGTTTGCTGTTGTGAGGGAGTCTGTCCAGGGGGTTGAAGCATTTTGAGACTGTGGATGTCATTAAAAGTTGCATTTTCACTGTAATTTGGGGAAACCACTTGAAACATTTTGTTGTGTTGAGCTATTTAAAAGAAACATTTTTTTTTTTGTGAATAAATAAAAATTTAAAATTTGTTCAACAGCTGAAAGTCTGTAAATTTTACCAATAAACCCAATTTGCAATGGGGTTAAATAATTTCGATAACAATATATATTTATTTATATATATATATATATATATATATATATATATATATATATATATATATATATATATATATATATATATATATATATATAAACAGTGTATATATATATATATATATATATATATATATATATATATATACATACTGTGTGTATATATATATATATAACAATTTA
>CM060613.1:2296476-2421476 GCA_030578255.1 Tiaroga cobitis
TTAATGCGTCCTTGCTGAATAAAATTATTAATTTCTTAAAAAAAAAAAAAAAATACAATATGGACCCATGCGTTAATCAGTGTGTGTGTGTGTGTGTGTGTGCAGCTGGTGGGCTGTCTGGTGGTGTTGTTGTGTAACGTACGGCCAGTGAAGGTTCGAGGTGTTCAGTCACAGGCCCGCCTCCTCTGCGCTGTCAATCAAGAGAGCATGGAGCCGTTGACTCCGCCCACTTCTGCTCAGCCTGGCGACAGAATCACGTTCCAGAATTACCCCGGTAAGAGCTGATCGCCATAACCCCCGCATTCACAGCCCGTGGTGGGGAAAGGTATTTTTAAAGGTAATGCATTACAATATTGCGTTACTCCCCAAAAAAGTAACTAATTGCGTTACTTAGTTACTTTTCATGATAAGTTGCGTTACTTTTTCTCACCTGGGCTGGGCTTGCTTGTTTGTTTTTTTTAAAACAACAAAAAAAGTTATATTTTTGGCAAATGTTCAGGCCCTTACACACCTAAAGTGAAGTGAATAATCCTCAGGCTGAAGGAAATGCAGATTCACTCCTGTACAGGAGAGGGCGCCGCTCAAACACACCTCTCCACTGCGGCAGATTAAAGAGCAATATACAGGAGAAGAGTTCAACACTCTTATTTCTAAATCTAATCTAAAGTAATCTTTGCGCATTAGTATGGTTGAATTAGCTCATTGAAGGTCAGCAGCAAAGACATTGGTTAATAAAGTCAGATTAAATGCATAAAGTATATTTGTGTAATTTAATATAGTTAAAGGTATAGCGGAGGATCTTTCCGAATTTTAGAGAAGACCCGCCCTCTCCAGGGCTAGCATCGCTAATCATAGCTTACATTAACTTTTACTAGCAGTGATTTTAAATGGATTTCTCCAAATAGCTTGACAAACTTTACCTGTCTAGCAGAATCTTCGCGACTGCGGCATCAGTGGGAAGCCCAACCTGTGCTTTTAGCGCACGCCAGCGTGTGAAATATTCAGCCAAAATCACTCTTGTTTCTATATTCTGCGGCCTTTCTCTTCTTATCATACACTTCGTATACATTTTTTCTCTTTCGACCCTCAGCGATTTTCAATGGAATTGCTGAAACCGTAACTCATCACCATAGCTCATCACACATAATACACCTGAAAGTGCGCATGCGCAGAAAGCAAAAACTAGGGACGAGCACGTACGACGGCCTTACGTAAACATATCACCAGAATGATTGACACTTAGGTGGACCAATAGTATAGACTACCCACCCGGAAAAAGAAGATCCTCCGCTATACCTTTAATTATAAAAGTTTTGCGTAAAATTCTGAGATTGCATTTTACTGTTTTTAATCATTTTGAGGAATATTGAATGTTTTCGTGCAAGTGAGATGAGCGAACGCATGTTCACATTTAGTCTAGAACTACAATAACTATCTTGTTTACACACACACACACACAGTACACACAGTGCACACACACACACAGTACACACACACACACCTACAGTACACACACAGACACACACACACACACAGTACACACACACACACACACACAGTACACACACACACACACACACACAGTACACACACACACACCCACAGTACACACACACACACACACACACACACACACACACACACACACAGTACACACACACACACACACAGTACACACACACACACAGTACACACACACATGCGCACACACACCCACACACAGCGCACACACACAGAGCACCCACACACACAGAGCACACACACACACACACACAGTACACATACACACACACACACACACACAGAGCACACACACACACACACCTCCTCACTTTATTTCTCTCAACATGAGGACAGAAGAGCTGTCAGTCAATAAATGTAAAACAGTAACTAGCGTTACTTAATTGAAAAAGTAACTTCGATATTTGTTGTAAATTGAAAAAGTAATGCGTTACTTTACTAGTTACTTGAATAAGTGATCTGATCACGTAACTCAGGTTGCTTGTAATGAGTTCTCAACACTGTAAACAGGCTTGAGAGTTGGTGACGGACTGTGTTTGTGATGTGCAGGTGAACCAGAGAAAGAGCTGAACCCCAAGCAGCGGATCTGGGAGCGCCTGCTGCCCGACCTGTGCACAGATGCCAAGGGCGTGGCCTCGTATAAGGGCGGGGCCTTTGAAGTGCGAGGGAAGGGCCTCTGCCGGGCCCCGAACATCAGCAACGGCGGGATCAAATAACAATAACAGCTCATCAACACAGTCATCCTGTCAATCATGATCAAAATCCCACCAATAAATCAGTAAAAACCTCCAAAAGCCTCGGTGTTATGCATTAACATGTTTAACAGTAAGCTCACATGCATAAAAGATGCTGAAACTATATTTATTGTATTTATGATATAATAAATATAACAGATACAATTAATACACTGCAAAAATGCTTTTCTTACTTAGTTTTGTCTTGTTTCCAGTCCAAATATCAAACATTTCTTAAATCAATAAGCATTTACTAGATGAGGAAAATGACATTAGATATTTTCTAATTTATCTTGCAGATAATTTTGCTTGTTTTAAGCATCAACTCGCTTAATTTTGATTAATTCCCCCGGAAAACAGGACATAATATCTTATGTCATTTTACTCCTCTAGTAAATGCATATTGATTTAAGAATTGTTTGATATTTGGACTGGAAACAAGACAAAAACACTGAGTAAGAAAAGCATTTTTTTGCAGTGGAATATGTAATGTTTATGGGATTTTGTTTTCATGAGTACAAGAAAACATGCTTTATGAGTCAATTTATCATTTTAGACAGTGATAAAGATCAAAATCATTCAGTTTGTACAGTATTGTTGGCACATTTAAAGGGATAATTCACCCCAACATTTAAATTATGTCTTTATTTACTCACTTTCATGTCCATCCAAACCCGCAAGTCATCAAACTCATCTTCTGAACACTAATGATGAAGATCATATTAATGAAATCTGAGAGATTTGAAAGCTACACAATTAGCACTTTCCTTGCTCTCATGTATGCGTGATGGAGATTCATATTTTATTAATAAAATGGTAAATGATGTTGTTTTTGCACAAAGCACTGGCATAAATAGAGTAACCTATACATCGACATATCATATAACACTTCACAATAAGGTTTGTTAGTTAATGTTAATTAATGTATTAACTAACATGAACTAACAATGAGCAAAACACTTGTTACAATATTTATTAATCTTTGTTAATGTTAGTTTAAAAAATCCAGCTGTTCATTGTTTGTTCATGTTAGTTCACAGTGCATTAACTATTGTTAACAAATACAACCTTTGATTTTAATAACGTATCAGTAAATGTTGAAGGCTAATAAATGCTAAAGAAGTATTGTTCATTCTTAGTTCATGTTAACTAATTGTAAAGTGTTACAAAATTAATCAAATATGCACTATGAAAATGTATTTGCATACAAGAGTACAAGAAAACAAAGGGGTTAACAATAAGCAGAGGTGTCAAAAGTATTCACATTCGTTACTCAAGTAGAAGTATAGATACTAGGGTTTAAAAAGACTTCTGTAGAAGTTGAAGTATCAACTCAAGCTTTTTACTCAAGTAAAAGTGTAAAAGTAACTGGTTTCAAAACTACTTAAAGTATAAAAGTAAAAGTAATGCAAGGAAAAAAATGTCATTAATGACAAAAGCTTAGAGCCACAGGGGCCGATAGTGCACTACCACCTTAAAAAACATGTTTTCTCAAGGCCATCACTATAACGTTATATTAAAATGTTAATGTTGAAAAAATTGGAATGCACTACCTGTTTCAGCCGCATATATGCCCATAGAAAATGAATTTCAGTCCAATTTCCATTTTAGTAAAATGCAAATACATTAAAGAACCATATGTGTGTACTACTGAGCATTAACGTGTTTCATGGAGCGGAAGATATGATGACTAGTTGCCTATAAGTATTGTAATGGTGCAAAAAGTCAAACTTCAGAGACATGTTATCTCGGAATAGTATATGTTTATACTTCTCTTTAAAGGCGTAGGTTTGATTTTGAGATTGGTGGGGACTGGGGACATTCACAGAAGCGGAGGAGGAATCAGGAAATTAATAGGATAATGTATTAAGGTTTTTAGTCTATATTGACCTTAACAATACGTTAATTCATTAATTCTGTAATGTTCCAGGTAACTAATAAAGACAAGGAGGCAGTTTAACAGAGACTTAACCTTACTCCGTTCATAGTGCAATGCAATAGTGCAATACGGCCTTGTTCCTTACTTTTTGAAGAAGCCAAACACGTCTGCATCTTTCATTAAAAGGATATAGTTCACCCAAAAACGAAAATCATTTAGGCTACTCACTCTCAAGTTGTTTCAAACCAGTTTCTTTCTTCTGCTGAACACAAAAGAAGATATTTTGAAGAATGTCGATAACCAAACAGCTGATTGTAGCCATTGACTTCCATTGTAGGAAAAAAAAAATACTATGGAAGTCAATGGCTACCATCAACTGTTTGGTTATCGACATTCTTCAAAATATCTTCTTTTGTGTTCAGCAGAAGAAAGAATCTGGTTTGAAACAACTTGAGAGTGAGTAAATAATGACAGAATTTTCATTTCTAAATAAGTGAACTATCCCTTTAACAGAAATGAACTGTTGGCATATGTTTTGCATCAATACTGTCAAGTTTGTCCTGTTGGACTCGACACACAACAATACTGTCAAGTGTCACTTGTGGCCATTGCATTGAGACATGTTTTCAGGGTCCTAAGTGCTGAAACTTCTTTCAGTCCCGCTGATGAGACTGGGATGACACGGTTTCAACTTGATTAAACAGGCCTCTCATTTCAACAGACCAAGCAATGTTATTTTTTCATGTTTTATGGGGACTTTCCGTAGACATAATGATTTTTATACTGTACAAACTGTGCATTCTACCCCCCTACACTAACCCTATCACAGATAACTCTCTGCATTTTCAAAAAACATCATTTAGTCTGATTTATAAGCTGTTTAAAAAAAAAACACAAGGATTTCGGATATTGCCATCTTTATGGGGATATTTTGATCCTATAATGTACACACACTCTCTCTCTCTCTCTCTCTCTCTCTCTCTCTCTCTCTCTCTCTCTCTCTCTCTCTCTCTCTCACACACACACACACAAACACACACACTCATACACATACACAGTCACACACGCGCGCACTCTCTCTCACACACACTCACACTCTCGATTATGTTTGCCACTTATCCCGCGATTAGTATCATTTAAAAACGGCTGTCCCCAAATCAATATTTGACGCGATTTTCCCCGTATTCTTGAGCAGAAAACTGTTGATTTCTCCGTCGCTTACCGCATCTAGGTTTCCTAATTCCTTCGGATGAGTTTTGCCGCTTCGCACAACCAAATGTAACAGCCTCTCACAAGTTAGAAAGAAAACACAAAGCCAATCAGTTTAGCGATGTTCAGGAGGCGGGACTCAGATCTATTAAACGTTTGTGTAATTGGTCATTTTTTGAACGATGACAAGCCGAAATGAAATAGGAGTAACGAGGCTATTTTTAAAATGTAAGGAGTAGAAAGTACAGATAATTGCGTGAAAATATAAGGAGTAGAAGTAAAAAGTCGGCTGAAAAATAATTACTCAAGTAAAGTATAGATAACCCAAAATTTCTACTTAAGTAAGGTAACGAAGTATTTGTACTTCGTTACTTGACACCTCTGACAATAAGGTATGGTAAAAGGTAAACAATGTTCAAATAAATATTCAAATACATTCTAAAAGCTTTGAACGTTAATCACTTTTACAAGTTTACGGTTCAGTTGTTGCATTTCTGAAGGAGTTCCAATCTCATTCCTGAGGCCAATATTGCATAACACGCATTTTTCTGTAATTTGTAAATACGCAATGATGCATGCAGTGGGCGTGGCTGCAGGTGTGGGCGGGGCTAAAGCCCACCCCCCATAACCGTCGCTCAGCGAGTCTTCCGGTGTTAAACAGGTAACTCGTCTGGTCATATCATCACTCGGTCTCGTTGTTTGATGTATTAACCCTGTTTTATGTGTGTGTCGCGCTGGATTTTAACTGTCATCAGGTATGTAAAATGATTCTTGTTTGTTTCTATTGGTGCTTTGCGTATGAATTGATAAACGCTCAAGTAAAAACTGCGAGGTTCATGCTATATGTGGTTTAGAATCATGTCTATAAAGAAAGTAACAGAGAATGTTACAAAACCTGCTGAGTTTTCTACCTAGATCCCATTTTGAGGTGTTTTTGGTGTCTAGGTAGACAGCTATAGTGTGTTTCAGACGCAGTGTTTGTGTATATTTCGGGATCTTGAGATGGTTTTACCGGCAGCCACGCGCTGATCCGGATCGATCATAATTCCATTAGGATCCGGATGGTCCGGGACTTTTTTTTTTGGCCTCAGATGATGATGATGATAATGATGATGCTGAAGTTCTCTGAGTTCGGGGGTCGCGCCGCGTGTTGTGTGCGCGTGCACAGGTGTGAGTTCAATGACTTCTGCGGCAGCTCAGCAATGCTGTCAAATCGGATCAATTACCTGTCAAACATTTACACGCAATGAGTCAAACATCCTGTGACTTTCACAAGACAGAACTGACTAAAACGTGTCATGGTTTTACCATGTTTTCGAGCATGCACCATAGTGATTCTGTGGTGTGTTTTCTTAAACCTGTTTTATGTCAACCCCTTTTTGAGAACAGATCTGAACTTAAAGCTGCAGTCCGTAGCTTTTTTGGGGTTAAAAAATATCGAAAATACATATTTGGGAAAATACATAACCAGCCAGTGTTCAAAACTCTCGGCTTGCCGTAGCTCGATTCAAAGCGGTAAGCTTGTAATAATGTTTTTAATTCCAGTGGTACTGGTGGATTTCCGCGGGAGATTCGAGCATGTGTTTGCGTCATTACGTCACATCTGTACACACAGATCTGTAAACATCAAGAAGGGGTCTCGGCTAGTAGGCTATATTGCGTGTGAGGATGCTGGAGGTGGAGATTTATAGCCTTTTCTCACAGCACTTGATATAATTAAACTTATCAATTTGATGGCGGATCCAGAAAGGTTCAAACGACGATCACCAGTGACAACAGATTCACCCGCTGTAACACGCAGAAGACTTCGTTCGGACTTCGGAGTGGCTACAGAAAAAAAGAGACTGCAACCGGCCGATGAGAAAACAAGGATACATATCGGAAGGACATTACATGTAGTCACGCAATGCTTGCTTACGTTGTTAACATTAACAATTTGAGAACAAAGTATAATTTGCACGGTTTTGCGTGATATGATAACTTATAAGTGATTGTTAGATTTAATCAGCGCGATTTACTGCAATCTCAGAACCAGAACAAAAGTGGATGTTTCTTACTAGTTCAGATGACCGTTTCCGGTGAAAATTCTTATGTTGGTCATACTTCCAAAAAGAATAATCTGTGATTTCTGAATGCCAGTATCGACATCGGCGCGGTGATTGACAGCTGCACACACTCCTCAAACACTGTGTTCATCCGCGCTGTGCCGTGTCGAGGGTGTTGAAGTACAACTCACGTAAAGTTGATAAATCCGCCAATGACTGCAATTGCAGATTTCAAACAGAGATGGCGACAAAGAGGAAAAACGCCGGACTGCAGCTTTAAAGGGTTAGTTCACCCAAAAATTGAAATGATCCCATAAATTTAATGCACCTTCAAGCCATCTTAGGTGTATATGACTTTCTTCTTTCCGCCAAACACAATCAGAGTTATATAAAAAAAATATCCTGGCTTTTCCCAGCTGTAAAATGGGAGTAAATGGTAGGCTACCTGAGATTTTGTAGCCCAAAAAAGTGCATCCATCCATCATAAAAGTAATCCATACGACTCCAGAGGTCAATAAAGGCCTTCAGAAGCAAAGCGATGTGTTTTTTTTTTAAGAGAAATATCCATATTTATAACTTTATAAATTATCCCTAGACTCGCGTACGGCTGTTACCAGAAGCTAGTGATAATTTATAAAGTTATAAAAATTAATATTTATCTTACAAAAACGCATGGCCTCGCTTCAGAAGGCCTTTATTAACCCCTGGAGTTCGTAATGGATTACTTTTATGATGGATGGATGCACTTTTTTGGGCTACAAAATCTCCCTTACTATTTACTCCCATTATAAAGCTGGGAAGAGCCATGATATTTTATAATATAACTCTGATTGTGTTCGACTGAAAGAAGAAAGTCATAGACACCTAGTGAGTAAAATATGGGATAATATTTTTTATTTTTGAGTGAACTAACTCAGTATAAAACAGATTTTCAGCAGGTTCCTGTTCTGCAGAACATAAATACCTCATACACAACAGAACTCCAAGACCATACAATAACAAACACACAACAAGCACACAAACCACGATAGTAAACAAGCATCAGCAGGAGGCCATAAAGCCATCTCAGTGGTCACAGATATACCTGTCCATCAGATGACGAGCAAAAGTTCGTTTAAATAGTCTTATCGATGTTATAGATCTGATGTGCTGTGGAGTCTCATTCCAGGCTCTAGTGAGCAAATTAAAGAAAGATCTCTGTATAGATCTGTATAAGTTATCATGAAGTGTCCAACTGAAGTGCATCATCTGTGTATTTGAAGTGCACTTCATGTTGTTGGAATTATCCGTGTGAACTCTATTTACACTACTAAACAGCATAGAATAATGCATGAAGAATTGGGACACGCCTAAATATTGCATGTGCCTTGATGCCTTCGTACCTTCCTCACTTCGACTGATATGGATATGAAATCTGTAATTAATTTCTGGGGTTCAGCGGGGGAGAATCTAGACGGGGGCTTGAGTTTGAGTTTCAAATCCGACGCCACAAACCGGTCAGACTGCTGTAGGATCAGTCCATAGAGAGATCTGAATGAGAAACCTGAACGTGTGTCACAGGTTTCAGGGTGTGTCTTGGATTTACTCTAACACACACACACACACGGAAACGCCCAAACATCTGTGGACTGAACTAAATCAACACACTACAGCTTCTATATGATAGAGGGATATTATAACAATACGCATGGAAAGCCGTGTCAGAAATTGTTGGAATGCGAGTTTGGTTCGAATACATTGACAATCTTGCTTGTATAATGTAAAATGATTATAAAGCTCATGCATTTTTTTTTTTTTTTTTTTTTTTTACAATGATGCTAAAATTATCCGATTTTTTTTTTTTTTTTTTTTTTTTTTTTTTTTTTTTTGTCAGAATTTATTCAAAATGTAATCTTGACCCTCAGATTTCTGTCTTTCCCCAGTAAAGTAGCTGTACTGGACTAGTTTCCAAGATGACATGCCTTAAAATGACTTGGGGGTTAAATCGAGCGAAAACAACCTGTTTGCAGTGTGGGTTTCCGTCATGTTTGTAAAATGTCAATTTTACCAAGCTATATGACTTAAAGGCACAATATGTACGATTTTTAGATTAACATATCCAAAAACCACTTGAACAATGATCTATGTTGTGTTGACTTGTGCACTTATTTTATCCCAAATGTCTCCAACAATGTTTAAATCCAGAGAAATCGGCTATTTTAACAAGTGTAACAATTTTGTAATATTGTAACAATTGTAAGACTGGAAAAACTGGTTGAAGGGCTAGACCTGTCTAGGGCTGTCAATCTTCCTCTATAATACTATTCGAATTCCATTCATTATTTTATTTAATATTCGAATATTAAATGCTCAAATTCATCCTATTATTAATATTTACGACATTACTCAGGCTTATGGATCGCCAATGCCACTATAGCATGTGGTTGTTGTTACACGTTCTGTCCACTAGAGGGACACCTAACATTACAATACACATTTTATTCGTGCTGAATATGGTTGAAGCGCTATCGATGGTTTTCGGCTAATATCTCCGCTAAAACACTACCAAAAATCCTGAAACTTATATCGTTCTTTTCAGTTCGACTAGACGGTTCCAATGAGTTTGGTGCTCGCCAAATCCGTTGAGTTTTCACCGAGATATTTGCGCTTCACGGGCGTTTTTTTACGTTGTTAAACATTTACCAATTTTGACAGTATTGTTATGATGATACAGCGCGGATAACATGCACAACTGTGTTATGATTCAAAAACTTTATTGTACATCAGATGAAACAAAAGCATTTCATTTTCACATGTGTGTAAGCCAAGGTGTCGAGAAAGGCAAGATTGCATACCCGTAAAACTTCAAATAGTAGCCCGGGCTTTTATTTTCCCAAATCGTCGAACTGCACCGGCTTGTATTTGAGACAGGCGTCTATGAGACAGGCCTTTATAATTTAGTGTTGAGATGTTGTTCATTGAGTGTAGGCCTAGAGACTCTAATCTCTAAAAATTTCCAAATGCTCCACGTGAAACTTCCGACCTTTTACTATTGTGTCAAGATTAAATACAACCCGAAACTAAAAAACAGACCCGGCCTCTATTTGAGACCGGCCTTTATACCCAAACCTGCCGCCACACCAGGTGTGTAAACGAGACAGGCGTCTATTTGGGACTCGGCTATTATTTGAAGTTTTACGGTATAAAAAAAATAAAAAATATACTTAAAAAAACAATATTCGAATAGTAACTTCAGCATTCGAATAGTATTGATTTTTTAATATTCGAATTATATTCGAATTTCGGAATTCGTTCCAACAGCCCTAGACCTGTCACCTGACCACTGGTCTATGAGACGAAGGACCTTGCTGCAAATGAACATTTGAACATCTCACACACACACACTTCTTCCCCGCATCCCCCACTCTTGCAGAGATCACCCAAACTCACACAAGAATCTATATGGTTTTAATTTGAACAACTATCATACAGTTTTATACATGTGTTTAGTATTATTTGAAATGTCTCAGTGCGAATGGTACAAGTGTCATATTTCCAAATAAGTAAAACAAAAGGTAATAAGGTTTTTAAGAGTTTAGGGATAACTGGCACAGTCTTACTGTTTGAATCCCTTGTTTTCTTGATTTAACCGCAAGTCACATGTTTTACCTCAGAGACAACACTATTCTGTCAAGTGTCTAACAGGATAGTGAGAGTAATAGAGAGAGCTTTATTTATAGGAACAGTAATGCAGCATTTGCTCCCATTCGATAGCCTATATGCATGCCTTTTAGCAACACAAGTCAGTAAATTATATTCTCATATTGATAGCTTAATGCAATGTGTAACAAGTGTCTCATTATCATAGTAGTAACGATATAACATAACTTTAGTGAGTGTGTGATGTTGCTGTTTGAGCATAAACAACCTCTGCAAAGTTACAACGTTCAAAGCAAAGGGAGATATTTTATTTGATAGAAATCACTTTTTAAGGACTACACCACACGGCTGGTAGGGACTACACGAGCTTCCTCCCGGGTTAGTGACATCACAAACACTAAAATTTACATAAACCCCGCCCCCGGGAACGCGATTTATAGATTATCATGTCAGAATACGCTAATCAATGACTTGAAGATAGTTAACTACACATAAGCTACATAAATTCATCAACTAAAAGTTTTAGTAGGCTAAAAGTTTTTGAAATTTTCAGTGCATGTGTGTGTGAGGTAAAAGGACACGAGCTCTTGTAGCTCCGCCCCCCTGTGCCGGGAGCAGCAGCTCATTTGCATTTAAAGGGACGGACACAAAGGAGCGTTTTTGCTCACCCTCAAAAAGTGACAATTTTAACATGCTATATAAAAATATCTGTGGGGTATTTTGAGCTAAAACCTCACATACACACTCTGAGGACATCAGAGACTTATTTTACATCTTGTGAAAAGGGCATTATACCTCCCCTTTAAATGTATTTTTAGTGTGATTGTTTTGACCAAGTAAAACAGCGCTGCATTACCACACAATTTTAATTCGTCAAGTAAAGTGACCTGTTTGAGTAGTAATTCAGCACTCGCGGCTGATTAAATCGTAACGGTAACAATGTGCAAGTTCAGGGAAGGAGGCGGACGTTAAACGTAATTATAAATGTAAAATGGCTACTAGCGGCGAAACTTAGGCTACTGTGCCGTTCAGGTGTCCAACACAACAACCGCATATTTACTGTGTCTGTTCTGTTACAGTCCTTAGGACTCAAATAATCCCTCCTTCTCACAAAGATTCAACATTGGTCGTTTATGGAATTCTTCACACGCATGCATACTGAAAGAATTGGTGTAGAAACAATTTAAATATTTGTTAATCACACAGAATTACACAGAAACTGCAAACAACACATTGAATTAAATGAGTTCATATTGAGTTCATGTGACAGCAGTTTGACAAATGTCTATTGTGGCATATTGTTTTCAATATGACATGAAATATTGTATTTAATTTTAAATAGTATTCTCCTCTGTTTTGGTGTATAAGCGATGGCAACATCTCAACTCCTGGACGAACAAGATGACCGAGACAACGGCAACTTCCATTTGATGGTGATGGTGGAAGATAGGACAAGCCCCCAAACCGGACAGACACGCCCCTCTCCGGACACGCCCACTAGCAATCAGGTTGCCGACAGGAAAAACGACAGCAAGCGGACACGTTTGGCGCGGGGTTTCCGGAAAGCCTTGCGGAAAAACCAGGATTACATCCGCATCACCATCCCGAAGTCCGGCGTCTCTCGGCTGCCGTCGGAATGGTGGAAGACGGGAATCGCGTTCATCTGGGCTGGTTTTAACCTCATCCTTACGACCGTCCTGATCACCGTCATCCACGAGAGAGTCCCGGATAAGTCCGTCAGCCCGCCATTACCGGACAAGTTCTTCGATTACGTGCCGCGTGCGGAGTGGGCGTTTTCCGTCACAGAGGTGAACGGAATGATCCTGGTGGCTCTGTGGTTCATCCAATGGCTCTTCCTCAAGCACAGGTGAGCGTTTGGTGAAAGAGCTGCTCGTTTTATCGGAATAAAACCAAAATTCCGCCACGTTTAACGTTTAAAAATGAAGAAAATAAGACAGCCCTAAAAAGAGCGTGTTAGTGCCATTTTTTTCAGCGTATTTGGTTTCGGAATAATTTTTTCTATTCCTTTTTTCCCATTGGGATTTTAAAAAGTCTTGGTTATAAGCCATGAACCATGTCTGTGAACTTAACAGCTTTAGTGACGGAGAGAACTACAGTCCCATGAAGCGTTGCGAACCGCATAATCGAATTATGAGAAATATGAACCTACTCGTTTAAAAATGGTGATTTTTATATATAACTACAAAATATTTTACGTTTATTGTACAAAATGTATACAAATATTTTGAGAGTGTAGAGAGATTGACTCGGTTACATCATTCGCAGTGCTTCATGGGAGTGGGCGGAGCTAAAGAGCTCTTTTGGCACGATTTCCTTGATTGGTTGGATTTCTGTACAGCATCATAGCTAATGAAGTTTTTCGCTACGACTTAAGCTGTTAAACATGATTAATTTAAAACAAGTTGAAATGATACAAACGGATGGCTTCAACCATACACCATTGATTAACAACCTCGTCGCTCACAGTAGGGCTGTTTTTCACAGGTTTAGATAAGTTAGCATTCAAAATCAATTTCCATATGGAGACAATGAGATTTTTACTTCCGGAACTGTTGCTGTATATTAGGATTGTAATTTTACAGTACTGTGAAAAAAGATTATTACTATTTTACTTAAATACAATTTTTTTTAACTATTACAATAGTAATATTTCTTAACAATAATTATTATTTTATAGTCGTATTTATTTAATTTTTCTTTTATGCAGCTTTACAATACGTTCCTTGATGTGAAAGTATTGTAGGATCCACGTCCGCTGGTGTGGATGCTAATATGGTTATTCTTATAGTTAAATTTAAGGCTAAAGTTAACTATAACGATAACTATGAGTATCCACACCGGCAGATGATATCGTTCTGTTTATTATTAGCACGCACTGCAGTTTTATCGCCTGTTGCTTTAAATGCTCTTTAAAGCAGAATGGATTCTGATTGGCTATCAATGTGTTTATCATTCATCAAATGAAAGTGATTCCAGTGATATAGTTTCTCTGTGCCGTTATCGTTCTTGTTGTTGTGTGGACTCTGCTATTTTTTTAATATTTAGAACGATTTTTAGAACGTTTAAGTTATTGTGCATGGTGTGAACAGGTCTTAAAGTCCCCCTGTAGTCAATCATTTTATCCCTTAAAAATCACCTTTGATCACCAAAATGACATATTTAAATGTTTTTGCCTTAAAATAAAATGCCTTAAAATATCTTGAATCTAACTCGACACCCTTGCCTCATTTAGTATATGCGGTTCTATGAATATGCAAATGAGCCCCGCCTCCACTCACTCACTCAGCTCAGAGATCCACTGGTTGACGATCACACGTTGATCTGATTGGTTACAAGGTCGTTTGTGACGTCAGAAACACCAGCGATTTCAAACCGTGTTTTTGAGACTGTCTTTGGTTCACTGCAGTTTTAAGCAGAAAATACTCAGCAATGCTGTCGACTTATGAACTTACACATGGTGTGTCTTAAAGCGTATTAAAAACACCACATAGACACATAAACAACATTTAAAAGCTGGATTTTCACCACAGGGGGACTTTAAGGGGTTAAAATTAGGTTAAGTTAGCACAGCAGGGCTGTGTTCAACCCCGACAAAACGTTGTACAACGTTTTTTTAAACAGAAACGGTGATGCGTTGAACACACTGTTCTGATGACGCAAGAGTTGCAACTATGGCAGCCGAGAAGGCCATTCTTTGTGTTCTTTGTGAAGAATTTTCGGAGCCTGAGGAAGTCGGTATAAATCTTTAATACTACAAAATATGCCCGATGTTACAGTTACAGTACTGCACTTGCCGCCCAGAACACAAGAGAACATCCCAATCGAGTGAAGGGATTGCTGAAACTGTAATGGAAGCACACGTCTTACCTAATTCAGACTAAAACACATCTATTTAGCCTCACTTACTGACTTTATTTGTAGTTCATATTGTTTTAATATCCTGTATTTTCTTTCTCATTTTTAGGAAAAGCACTTAATTAGGCCTACCATTGTTTATATCTATACCAAATGTCATACACTTGCAATGAAGCTAAAAATATAAACAACTACATCATTGTTTATATCCCATATTTTTACAATAAAACTTACGACAAACATGTCTTCTAATATCCTCAGTGGTTGCGTATACCGAGCTGCATCGAACACATTTGTAAATTTCTTTCCTTGAACCCACTGTGCGAGTTCACTTTAATACCGCGTGCTTTATATACATGTTGCTGCTGATTGGACTGCAGTTCTGACACGCCCACCAAACAAGAGAAAACGCATCTCACACCGTTTCCAGGAAACATGACGTTCAACCCGGAAACCGTAGCAAAACGTTGCGCACCGTTTTGAATTTGAACGTGCCCCAGGTTTGCTACTTTTATTTAGTTACTCCCAAACACTGCCATCCAATCACTGCTTCGACTGATAAAACATGTGACGTATGCTATTCAGTAGTAAATACAAACTCAACTCAGTCCCATAATCCCTCCTTGTCCCATTGTGTTGACAGAGCCATCGTGGGCCGAAGGTTTTTCTTCCTGCAGGGAATGTTGTATTTGTACCGTATGGTGACCATGTACATCACAACTCTTCCAGTTCCCAGCATGCACATGGAGTGCGCCCCGAAGGTGAGTGCTGCTCAACCAACAGAATATTAGTACAGTCTCTGGATCAAGACACAAGAAGCGAGAGATAAAAGCATTGCTGATGCACGTTGTAGTCTTTGAACAAAATGTGATTTTATCAGCTTTTTGTTCAAAATGTTGCTTTTTTATGAAACTTATCCACATTCAAGTGTTGATAAAAAAGAACGCATGAAGCTAGAATAAAAAGTCTTTTGTTGTTTACAAGCAGAGGCGCTTTTCTTCTTTTGCAATTTTGCATGTTCAGATATTCATGCAAAAAAATATTATAGGGCCATGAATGTTTTCTGAAAATGATCAAAAATGCTGGCAGTTGCCAGCATTTTCCCCATCAGCATTTTTTTATTTTTTTATTTAAATTGTAGGAGAGAACTGGTTAATTGTGAGATTTCTGGCTTATATAAACACCACTAAATGCGTCTTAACTTATAAAATGCAACAGCGCATTCTTACATGTATCTCGATGCAAAGTAAAAACCCAACTAATGAAATGTATAATCTAAAAATGTTTTGCTAACGTTCCCATTAACTTATGGAAACAATTATTCCTGAATGTTCCTGAACATCCAACATTAAAAAAAAAAAAATCTTGAACATTCCATTTTATCATTCTTCAAACATTATGGTGATGTTACTTTTAAATATTATCTGAAGATTCTGAAACAAGTTTCCAACTAAAATATTTCATAAACAATGTATAAAAAACATTTTGAGAACATTATTAAAGACCAGATAACTTTGAACAAGCGTTCTATTAATGTTACTGGAAGACCGTTTGTTCACAACTTTGAGAGAACCTTGGCAGAACTGTTAGCTTGTTACTGTTAGCTTGGAAAGCAGACGACTATGCATTTATTTGTGTGTTAAATTATATGTTGAATGTCTCGTTATATGTAATGGTGAAGTGTAGCTTTGATGCTTTTACCTCATGTCCGGTCTTCTCTCTGTAGCTCCATGGTGATTCTCACGGCAAAATCAAGCGAGTTTTGCAGCTGGTGTCTGGAGGAGGTTTGTCCATCACAGGCTCCCATATCATGTGTGGAGACTTTCTGTACAGCGGCCACACGGTCATGCTGACCCTCACCTTCCTCTTCGTCCAGGAATGTGAGTACGAGGAAACCATTACTGTCTTTTTTCTTCTTTTTTACCACAAAAAATGGTAAATGCTCAATTTTACCAGCCTTATTAAGTTTATGACGACTTAATGACAAAGAACAGTTCTCTTGTGCACGGTCCTTCGAAAGTGGTGTTTTTGTCTGCTTTAGTTGTGATCGGGTCTTTACTTTTACACGGTAGTTCTTGATCAAATGAATGACAACATCCCAGCTAACAGGGAACGTTTCCATAACTGTTCAATAACGTTCTTCAGTAATAACAATAGAATGTTCACATAACATTTTCAAAACACTAGAATGGAATGTTCCTCTAACGTTCACATAACTAAAAAGAAACGTTCTTTATATGTAAAAAACTGGCGAGCCAGCATGGAGCCACCATCAGATATTTGATGATCTCATGTGTTTATTTTAAATGATTTAAAATAAAAAATTAAAAGTTGTATTTTCTTTTGTGGATGTCCCAGTGAGATTAAATGTTATTTTTGTTGCATTTGTGGGTTATTACAAATTTACAAGTTGTGTAGAATAGGCAAATATGATAATATTCAAGCCACTGAAACTAATCAAATCAACAATCACATCGCATCGTGTTTTGACGTATCAGCAGTTATTGTATGATTAAATATTGAGTGTTCATAAGCCCAAATGTTTGCTCTGAGAGCCTCTACTTGCTAGTTCTTTTTGTTTTTGTGTGACTACATTTGTAAGTTTGTTGTATTTTGTCGTAGACTCGCCCCGCACGCTGCTCTGGCGTTGCTATCATGTGATCTGCTGGTTGTTAAGTGCAGTGGGCGTGGTCTGTATCCTGATAGCGCATGAGCATTACAGCGTGGATGTGGTGGTGGCGTATTTCATCACCTCGCGCCTCTTCTACTGGTACCACACCATGGCCAACAACCAGGTAAAAGCTTGCATAAACTACAGATCCTACAAAAGCAACATTCGACTTCCACTCTTCTTACTTGGGAAGATGCAGTAGATTGAATTTGAGGTTGGATTTCCAGTATGGAAAACTACGATTTGCTGAGATGCACAATTTTGTTGACAATTAATGATAAATAATCGCATGATTTACTGTTCCAAGCAAACGTTTTTTTGGAAATGTTCGAGCAACAAATCAGTTGCTAAAACAAAAGCTCATATTCTACATCTCATATTCTACAGGTTCATGCTGACAAACGGGTTATTGTTTTGTTCGTGCTAAATGGCTAATTGAACCTAAATAACCACCACATTTTGGATTCTCTCCTGATTTTGTAGGCCTTGAGAGGGTCTCCTTACAACTACCTGAACCGAACGTGGTGGAGCCTGCTGTTTAACTTCCTGGAGAAGAACGTTAGAACAACGGTTCCCTGCACGTTCTCATGGCCCGTGTCGCTCCCACCCGCGTGCTTCAAGAACCCGTGCAAGAGCTACTCAAAAGTGCAGAGCACAAGAGATGAATGACAAGCTCAAGCGTCAGACTGTGCGTTTGTTGGGTAACAAACACAATCTGTGCGAATTTAGATCCTGTTTACTTGAAGTGCAGCACCTCAGACCTCTCTGGGAGCTTTACATGCTTTTGATGGAAGAAAGCGTGTGGTTCCTGGTGAAGTATATATATATCTGTATAAACGTGCTGTTGTGCAGCGCTGCGCTCATCTGAAGGGAACAGAGCGTTCACTTCCTGATGGTATTTTTTTTTTCACACTCAAACATAATTAAGATGTTTATTTTATGGTGTTTCTCAATGAAGAATTGATAAGTTGTTGTATAGTTTATATTTTATGTTCATTACCTTGTGAAAAATGTTTTATGCAAAATAAATACTATTTTCTTAAGTTCTAGAACTCAGTCTTATTTCACAGATTACACTTTCTATAGTTTGTTTACTTGTTGTTCTTATGTATATTTTATTCTTATACTTAATTTAAACTGCACTAAACTAAAAAAAAATTAAGTCATGCTGATTGCCTATGCAGTAGATGTATGTGTAGGCCTATGTGACCAATAAACAAGTTCAGGGTCTGAACATTTGTGCACATTGCATAGTGTGATTTGCTAAAATGCAAATACTTTTTATACAGGTGAAGCTTGCTGGGATTTGTTTTTTTGAAATGCATAACTGAACACTAGACTTAATGCCAAAAAACTGGTTGATAAACGCATCCAGTGTTTTTAATTACCCGTTTTGGCAGTAGAGCATCTTCATTGAGGTCACAGCAAGATGTTATCAAGTGAATATCGTTTATCAGATTAGCCTCATTTAAACAGATTTCTCCACCTCTGTCCTGCAATCCTGTGAATCTCTTCTTTGATTCTCTCACAGGTTTTTGCCCAGGAAACAACACAATAATTCTAAGAATGAGCGTGAGAGCGAGCCTCACTTTCCTTCCCGCTCTGCATACAGCAACCTTATTAATGTGCTCTGCATATACAGTATATATACACTCACCTAAAGGATTATTAGGAACACCATACTAATACTGTGTTTGACCCCCTTTCGCCTTCAGAACTGCCTTAATTCTACGTGGCATTGATTCAACAAGGTGCTGAAAGCATTCTTTAGAAATGTTGGCCCATATTGATAGGATAGCATCTTGCAGTTGATGGAGATTTGTGGGATGCACATCCAGGGCACGAAGCTCCCGTTCCACCACATCCCAAAGATGCTCTATTGGGTTGAGATCTGGTGACTGAGGGGGCCATTTTAGTACAGTGAACTCATTGTCATGTTCAAGAAACCAATTTGAAATGATTCGAGCTTTGTGACATGGTGCATTATCCTGCTGGAAGTAGCCATCAGAGGATGGGTACATGGTGGCCATAAAGGGATGGACATGGTCAGAAACAATGCTCAGGTAGGCTGTGGCATTTAAACGATGCCCAATTGGCACTAAGGGGCCTAAAGTGTGCTAAGAAAACATCCCCCACACCATTACACCACCACCACCAGCCTGCACAGTGGTAACAAGCCATGATGGATCCATGTTCTCATTCTGTTTACGCCAAATTCTGACTCTACCATCTGAATGTCTCAACAGAAATCGAGACTCATCCGACCAGGCAACATTTTTCCAGTCTTCAACTCTCCAATTTTGGTGAGATCTTGCAAATTGTAGCCTCTTTTTCCTATTTGTAGTGGAGATGAGTGGTACCCGGTGGGGTCTTCTGCTGTTGTAGCCCATCCGCCTCAAGGTTGTGTGTGTTGTGGCTTCACAAATGCTTTGCTGCATACCTCGGTTGTAACGAGTGGTTATTTCAGTCAAAGTTGCTCTTCTATCAGCTTGAATCAGTCGGCCCATTCTCCTCTGACCTCTAGCATCAACAAGGCATTTTCGCCCACAGGACTGCCGTATACTGGATGTTTTTCCCTTTTTACACCATTCTTTGTAAACCCTAGAAATGGTTGTGCGTGAAAATCCCAGTAACTGAGCAGATTGTGAAATACTCAGACCGGCCCGTCTGGCACCAACAACCATGCCACGCTCAAAATTGCTTAAATCACCTTTCTTTCCCATTCTGACATTCAGTTTGGAGTTCAGGAGATTGTCTTGACCAGGACCACACCCCTAAATGCATTGAAGCAACTGCCATGTGATTGGTTGATTAGAAAATTGCATTAATGACAAATTGAACAGGTGTTCCTAATAATCCTTTAGGTGAGGTATGTGTATATATATATATATAATGTATATGTGTGTGTGTGTGTGTGTGTGTGTGGAAAAATACGCAATGAATGAACACTGCACTGCAAAAAATGCTTTTCTTACTTAGAATCTTTGTCTTGTTTCCAGTCAAAATATCTAATGATTCAATTCAATCAAGATGCATTTTCTACATAATAAAAACTAAACACGGTATGTCTTTCCTGGGGGGAAAAAAATAATTTAAGTACTTTTTTCATGTTTGCAATTTTCTGCCAATGGGTTATGAAAAATAATCTTGTTTCCGTTTGCATTAATTTTATTTTTGCAGTGTGAATGAATTAAGTATTTAAACATTGCTCACACTTTAAAAAGGGGGAGGAGACTGAAAGAAACTGGGTTTACCGAAAAAAACCCTGCTTCAGACCAGGGGTGCTTCTCAATATCCCTCCTCGTCTCCTTGATCCTCCGTCCTCCATCCTATGACCCGGAAACCGATCGAGCTCGGCCATCTTGAAGGACGTCTCAATTCTCTAATTGCACCGCGAGGAGGCGAGGATCGAGGAGTGAGGAGGCTTCCAGAGGAGCTATGATCGAGGATACACAGGTGTACACTATGCGGAAGTGTTCTATCGACCTAATGTTACGCACGTATAAATTCTCCTCCCCCTTCACATCTGCTCCAAGTGATAACCATGGCAGAACATTCAAACACACATAAATGTGAGTATTAAGCATGAAGTTATTGTAAATGTGAGTTATTTTTTGACAGTGTCTTAACGTACTTTTCAGCAGTTTTAATTATGTTTATTGATTTTACTGGCTTATTGCTTTTAATGGTTTAATTAATGCCTCTTATATTGATAAATGGAGAATAGAGAATGATTTTAATTTATGCCTGTAGTTAATTTGTTTTGATGTGTTGATTTCACAGTATATTTGTAGTTCATACCTGCAGGGGCATAATATGCAACACATTAACATTTCAAACTGCTTCACTGTGGTGTAAAATTATATCAAAGCACTAAAATTAAACAAACTGTAATAATACAGCCTACAACAAATAAAAAGCAGTTAATAACTGGCAATAATTCATTGTTAATAATAACTGGTAACATATATAAAAAATAAGAACAAATGTGGTGTTTTGTGGAGGTTGAAACGGTAACAATATAGAATCCCGACATGCAAGCTAAATCCAGCAGTGTAGAGTCATCATTACTTGACGACGCTTTTAAGTGACGCTAAAGGGGGCGAGGATATATCATTTCACTTGCTTCAATTCATCTGTCCTCGCGTCTTTTCCTTGCTTCCTTCCCTCGCATCCTGAAGAGGTGGAGCTAAGACGCGAGGAAAGGAAACGAGGATGCACAAATAAGAAATGAGAAGCACCCCAGGTAGGTTCAGAGTATGTTTCCTCTCTTTCAGAAACGGACTTGACTTACCCTGCTCTCTCATTCTGAAACGGAAACCCCAGAGTTTTCCTCATTTCAGGGTTAACATACTCAGAGTTTTCACTTAACCTTAACCTCCTTTTTGAAACGGGCCCCAGGGGTGTATTCCAGAAAGCAAGGTTATCTCCCCGTCAAACATACCCTGAACTCTCGGTTAATTAAACCAAACCTTGCTTACTCAATGTATGCTGGTTCCAAAAACATATCCGGGAATAAGTTCATCCAAATTAGAGTATGTTAATGGTTAACACACCAGACATTCTCAACAGAGCGACAAATCACCATGGAAATGAAGGGGGCCATATTACTACTTTCTTTTTTGTTGTTGTTGCTGATTTACATACTTAGTGCACATTGCCATATTTGGTGTTTGTGCAATTATTTTTCACTCTATTCATTTAATAATATTTATTCACTGTGAATAAGAACTATATTGTTTGTTTGATGCTAATTATATAATAAAAAGAAAGACTGATTAAACGAAATAACAGTCTGTGCTTGGAAAGATAACAGCTTTTTTTTAAAGTTTTTTTTTTTTTTAGTTATTTTGCTTCCACGTTGCTTAAGAGGTTAGATATATCATATCATATGTCTTTTATTATAGAAATACATTATAACATAGAAAACGTCCTTTTGCAAAAATAAAAAAAAGTCTGAATGCAGATCAACGATGTGTGAGATGAGAATTATTTAGCTATATATTATAATAAAATTAGCGTTACCTAGTTTTAATAGCACTTATAAATCGATATAATTATATTGTGTGGAATCTGTTAGAAAAATTTACTTAAATTTTAAAAGTAATTTTTCTGAGCTGACTGACAGATTTTTTTTTTCTTATTTTAATCATAACCTCACTTAATGTTTTTTACTTAAACAAAACAAGAATTAATATCATAAGTCATTTTGCTTAATTATCTTGATTTAGGAATGTTTAAATAGTTTAACTCCACTGCAAAAGAGATTGTCAAAAGCAGTGTGTGATTGTTTTAATATTACACAGACAGCGGCAGTTTATGCTCTTAAGAGTGAACACACGGATCTAATATACCGTTACACATCTTATTCTCTCCTAACGGTTTATGCTTGCATAAGACATAACAGACTGGGTTTACATGAATAATCCACACGACTGAATACTTCTGGGGTGTATTCCAGAAAGCAAGGTTACCTCGCTCTTAAGAAAAATGGGTCTAAACAGAACCAAATTATGGTTCTTCAGTTTGTAACAATAGTAGAACCCTTTTTATAAGCTTCCACAAAGAACCATTCTTTCAAAGTATTATATACACTGTAAAAAAAATTCCTAATTTCAGAGAAAATAACTGTGATTTTTTGACGATCATTTTCTTTCATTTTAAATTGTACTCAAAACACTGTAAAATTACAAATAATATCTGTAAAATAAAAAAGCACCTGATATTTTAGGTATTGTGACATTAATGACAAATTCCAGTCATTCACATTTTTTTTTACAGAAAATTGATCGTATTTTTCATACAATATTTTTCTATTTTCTTAAATTACATAAAAATGTATGTAAAATTACAAATATAATCTGTAATTAAACGGTAACAAAACAGTTAAATGATTACATGACTGGCAGCCCAAAAAACTGTAACATTTAAGTAAAACATCATCAGTTAAATAAACTGAAAAACACTGTTATTTACAGGTATTTCCTGCATTATTATGATCAAATGCCTTCATTGTAAAAAAATCCTAAAAAATGGTCAAATGACTGGCAGCGATGGCTGCAAAACAAAAACCATAAAATTAAAGTAAAATATTCAAATTTAAATAAACTGAAAAAACACTGTTATTTCACAGGTATTTCCTTCATTATAATGATCAAATACCTTCATTGTAAAAAAATCTTAAAAAAAGGCTCAAATGATTGGCAGCAAAGGCTGCCAAACAAAAACCATTAAATTAAAGTAAAATATGTTAATTTAAATAAAGTGCAAAGAACTTTAACAGAAATTTGATGTCACCATGATTGAGATCAGTGTTGGCTTTAGTTGGTCTCTTGACCTTTAATTTTATAACATTAGATTTTGTCTGGCTGCTTTAACTGTATATTCAATATACATTAGTTATAACAATTAAAGCAGGAGAAAATATCAGCTGATGTTGGTCATTTATTGGTGATGTTATAGTCATCATATGGTGACCTGATTCACTGATATAACAAGAAAATACTTGAGTGTATCTGTTGAGATTACATTATAAATAGATGTGCTTAAGTTTTAAATAAAGTCTATGATTGTCATACTTTTCCCCATGAACCTTGATATATTGAAACAAGATTATTCCAATCTGAAATTTATGAAAAATATCTATTACAAAGAAAATGTTTGAGCTGGTTTATTTTTTTTATGAGTATGACATCAATAATCAACATATGAATCTCAACAATGGTGACAATCAACAAAGCCTTAATGTGACTTTATAGTAGTTGATCACCATTGTAGTGATTCATACGCTGATTCTTGATGTATGTGTGAGTCTGTATGATCTGGTCAAAACATTTTCTGTATGACTTGATCAAATCTTAGTATCACGGCACTGCATGATCTTCTATAACAGTATTGGTTTGCAAAAATAACAACTTATATTTAAGATTTAATCAGATATTACACTCTTCAGGTAGCATCAATAAGGCATTCAACTACATGATGATTATTATCAGTAATAAGTGACCAGATCTTCTGATCTGAGTTTCTCTTGGATTCCTACCATAATAAATATGTATCGGCTACACACAGTTAAAGCAGCCAGAGAAAAAGTAATGTTAAAACCAATGGGTCAAGAGCCCCACTAAAGCAAACACTGATCTTCTTTATGGTGACATCAAACTTTATTATTTTCCATAAAAAAACAACTTCTAAACATCTGTTAATTCTCAGTAAGAATGTTAGTACACAATAAATAAAGTCTGGATTGTAATAAGTGAGGATGCAGAGATCTTGAGAGATCTGTAAGTGTTTAATGTTCTGTTGGGATGTAAATTGTTTCTGTATGGTGTGTTTGTGTGTCACCATTGTGTTGAAGAGTAGAGCCTGTGCTTCAGTTCAGGATGAGCAGAATAACACTGATGATATGCTGCATGTTGCTTTATTTAACTGACAGTAACTGTGTAGTTGCTGATGCAGTGACGTATAGTCACAGTACATCATGCGTCACCTACATGTTTCTTAATAAAAAAATCTGAAAATATGTGAAATAACGGTGTTTCTGTTAAAAAGCTTAATGAAGATTTCTACTTTTGCACTTATTTAAATTAGACTTTTTTTCATTCATTTTATGGTTTTTGTATGGCAGCCATTGCTGACAGTCATTGACTGTTTTTTATGGGATTGTTTTTACAGTAAGGGTGTTTGATCGTAATAATCCAGATAATAACTGTAAATTAACAGTGTTTTTCTGTAAAACATTTAAGAAAAATATCTGTAAAATGTTTTTGCACTTAATTTAAATTAGGATATTTTACTTTATTTTTACGGTATTTGTTTGGCAGCCTTTGCTGCCAGTCATTTGACCCTTTTTTTACGATTTTATTTTTTACAGTGTAGGACCTTAATAGTGTTATAAATAAAATTTGCAGCAATATCTTTTTTCATTAATATTAGTATATTTATATTCATTTTACTATTATAAATATTTGTATATATTTATTATAGTTTTTTAGTCCTCCATCTTATCTTTGGTTGCCTTTATTTGGGTTTAACAAAAAAAAAACAGCATTGTGTCAATTATGTACTTTTATTTTTAATTGACATGGCAGATTGTAGCAAAAATTACAGTGCTCTAATAACAGTTGTTAGCTGAATACATGAATAAATAACACTTGACATTGAACACGATATAGATATCGTGTTATGAAATAACAATATGAAATATCTTCACAATTCTCATTATGTGTGTGCAGGGGCGTCGCTAGGCCCTTTTTAAACTTCTGCCTAGCCCCCCTAAAAATTTGTGATTTAATGTACGCTACACAAATTCGTGTTCGCTTCAGTCTTATAATCAGATTCAGTGCGTTCATCTTCAATCCGCAGCGGCGCGAGCAGAGAGCACGTCAGAAACAGAGGACAGGGTGTGTGTGTGTGTGTGTGTGTGTGTGTTCATCTGAGCCTCATTGGTCTGTCACTGCTCGTCAATGTCAGAATATTTGAGTTGACCAATCAAATCAAAGTAGGCGGGCTTTATGTTCACAGGCGCTGAGCGCGAATTTTAACAGTGCGACTGGACGCGTACGGTCAAGTGCGAGATAAGATGTAAGTAGCTAAACTTAACATTTTATATTTGAAATTTTTTTAGGTCATAAATGTTAAACGAATGATAAAAAATAATCAGGCAAACTAATATAGTTTTGTCTATTTTTGCCATTTTGAACTAAAAAAATACTAGGGCTATGTAACGTGTAATGTACACTAATAATTAGTCATTGTAAGGGGACAAGAAACATTAACAAAGCCGTTTTCATCATGTTAGGCACAAGATTAATAATGAATGTGTACATATTGAGAATATAATACCAACTGTAGCCTATAGTAAATTAAAAAAGCTCGAGCTTTAGGAGGGGAAGAGAAAGGGATGAAGAGACTGAGAAAAAAAGAAAGAGTGATGGAGTTGAGGAGAGAGCAGGTATTGACAAATAATCTACTGCCCACTGACATGGTTTTAAAGCTATTTCTTATCCTTTTTTTTTTGGTCTTAAAAACGTCTTGAAATGCACATATCAGAGAAATAAACATTTTTAACCCCCTACCAACCTCAAATTTAGGACCTCTTTGATTATAAAGCCCTGTCTACAGGCCTGTATTAGGCATAAGATCAATAATGAATGTGTAGCCTACATATTGTGAATGCAACCTATCAGTTGACCCATGTTTACTTCACTGACAGACAAAAATGAAAAGCCTATATCAGTCAAAGCTCAACTTTAGGAGGGGAAGAGACAGGGCAAGATAAAAACAAAGAGAAAAAGAGTGTGATGCTGATGAGGAGAGAAAAATAATCAGCTGCCTACTGACATGGTTTTAAAGCTGTTATACAATTTTTTTGGCCTTCAAAACATCTTAAAATGCACATATGTAGATCAGAGAAATCAATTTTTAAATTTTGCACTCCCATTGAAAATATACGCCAGGCAGGTGGAAAAACGCTTTGGTGGTCTGCCTTTTTGGGGGGAAAAAACCTCATGTAAATTCACCCTTAGACTAGAGATTAAGGAATAGAAAAGTAAACTTTTAAAGTGGCATGAATCACTTTTGTTGGAATTGTTTTGAACGGATGATTTGCAGAACATGTTCTAAAGCAGATTAATAAAAAAAAGCAGTACTTTGAGAAAGATAACTGGTTTTATTGACTAAAAACAAGATCAGAAAGTGGCATATTTAGATATTTACTAGATTTGTTTGAGACTTTAGAGCATATGCACACTGTCATCTTCCCATCAACCTCAGTGGACACATGACTGCACTCTTTAGCTGGGACAGGGCTGGACTCGATCAACTTCCCATCAACCTCAGTGGACACATGACTGGACTCTTTAGCTGGGATTGAGCTGGACTCCGTCAACTTCCCATCAACCTCAGTGAACACATGACTGGACTCTTTAGCTGGGATTGAGCTGGACTCCGTCAACTTCCCATCAACCTCAGTGGACACATGACTGGACTCTTTAGCTGGGATTGAGCTGGACTCCGTCAACTTCCCATCAACCTCAGCTGGGACAGGGCTGGACTCCGTCAACTTCCCATCAACCTCAGCTGGGACAGGGCTGGACTCGATCAACTTCCCATCAACCTCAGTGGACACATGACTGGACACTTTAGCTGGGATTGAGCTGGACTCCATCAACTTCCCATCAACCTCAGTGGACACATGACTGGACTCTTTAGCTGGGATTGAGCTGGACTCCGTCAACTTCCCATCAATCTCAGTGGACACATGACTGGACACTTTAGCTGGGACAGGGCTGGACTCCGTCAACTTCCCATCAACCTCAGTGGACACATGACTGGACTCTTTAGCTGGGATTGACCTAGACTCCGTCAACTTCCCATCAACCTCAGTGGACACATGACTGGACTCTTTAGCTGGGACAGGGCTGGACTCCGTCAACTTCCCATCAACCTCAGTGGACACATGACTGGACTCTTTAGCTAAGACAGTGCTGGACTCCGTCAACTTCCCATCAACCTCAGCTTGGACAGGGCTGGACTCCGTCAACTTCCCATCAACCTCAGCTTGGACAGGGCTGGACTCCGTCAACTTCCCATTAACCTCAGTGGACACATGACTGGACTCTTTAGCTGGGATTGAGCTGGACTCCGTCAACTTCCCATCAACCTCAGTGGACACATGACTGGACTCTTTAGCTGGGATTGAGCTGGACTCCGTCAACTTCCCATCAACCTCAGTGGACACATGACTGGACTCTTTAGCTGGTATTGAGCTGGACTCCGTCAACTTCCCATCAACCTCAGTGGACACATGACTGGACCCTTTAGCTGGGATTGAGCTGGACTCAGTCAACTTCCCATCAACCTCAGTGGACACATGACTGGACTCTTTAGCTAAGACAGTGCTGGACTCCGTCAACTTCCCATCAACCTCAGCTGGGACAGGGCTGGACTCCGTCAACTTCCCATCAACCTCAGTGGACACATGACTGGACTCTTTAGCTGGGACTGAGCTAGACTTCGTCAACTTCCCATCAACCTCAGTGGACACATGACTGCACTCTTTAGCTGGGACAGGGCTGGACTCCGTCAACTTCCCATCAACCTCAGTGGACACATGACTGGACTCTTTAGCTGGGACAGGGCTGGACTCCGTCAACTTCCCATCAACCTCAGCTGGGACAGGGCTGGACTCCGTCAACTTCCCATCAACCTCAGTGGACACATGACTGGACTCTTTAGCTGGGATTGAGCTGGACTCAGTCAACTTCCCATCAACCTCAGCTGGGACAGGGCTGGACTCCGTCAACTTCCCATCAACCTTTTTGGGAAGAGAGCTGGATTCCGTCAAGTTCCCATCAATGCCTAAAGAAAATTGGTGCAAAAATAAAAAGAGCTGTAGTTATCTTTCCTAAGGGTCAAGAACAACCTCATAGCATTAGCTCAAATGTCACCTTTTTGGACAGTTAGCCCAGATGCATTCTGTAAATAAAGCACAACTGCCATATCAGACTTCGCTACCACTGGCCATGTTGGATTTTTTTTGATCACACAAGGAAAAGACAAGGGGCCACCTGCAAAACAAAAGGCATTATTAACTTTAATGCCAGAAGCCATCAGGCCTCAAACTTCAGTACACAGTACAAACAAAAAGGCATAATGCTAACAACCACATAAGAATTACAAACCTTTGCTCTTCAAACATAATTGCTTAATACCAGGCTGGTATAAATGACGCCCAACTGGAGAAGCAAAACCTGAAAACAAGATGAAAAGTTAAAAAAAAATAAAAAAATAAAGTTACATATGCATTTAACTTTTGAAACATTACACTAGGGTGAAAAAAACTTTACCATTGAGCACCAGTTGGTGACACATAAATACTAAAAACATAAAGTTTGAAACTGCCATCTTGCTTACTGATTAAACAATCACCATTACTTTCTAAAACAGGCCTCAAGCCAGGGCTTTTAAAATAACACAGATTTTCATCACCTGAGGCTGGTTTCATAAAAGACGCTAAGAAAAGCAGGTAATAAACTCCAACACCTGACTTGAATGAGCCTAACAAAATAGTTTGGCTAAAGTGGTTTCATGAAAGGTAAATTGAAGTCCCACTAATTTGATCTAGGTTTATCTAGTCTGGATAATTGCGTGTGCAATTTTCTACAGGTCAGCATTGATTAAATTGATCCATCACAGCTAATAGCATATTTGCAAAAAAGAAAACATGGAGAGAATATTGATCCTCCATAGGTTCAGAAATAAAATTACAGAATGTTTGGTCAATGTTTAGGAAAATGACGGGGAAAAGGAATGATGTTAAAATACCAGCGTTAGTTAGAGATCAGGAGATAGTAGTTTTAAATCAAGAAAAGGCAGATTTATTAGGCGAGACATTTGCTGCAGTTCATAATGGCGATCATCTTACAGACATTCATAGAAGGCAGAAGATACAAAAACTTGGAAATCATAAAAATATATTGGGAAAATGTAAAAAATGTATATCAACATTAGACATGAATATAAATATGAAAGAAATTAAAACAGTATTGAAAGGGACAGGATATTCAGCTCCAGGGGAGGATCAATTATATCAGAAGTAACATTGAAATTAATATTAAAATTATTCAATAAAATATGGAAAGAAGGTTCAATACCAAATAGTTGGAAAAGGGCAATAATTTTACCATTTAATAAACCAGGGAAAGATCCTAGCAGTCCAAATAATTATAGACCAATAGCTTTAACTTCTCATTTAAGTAAATGGATGGAGAAAATAGTGGTCAGTAGATTAGGGTTTGTTCTTGAACATAAGAAATTAATTAATGGATACCAGTGTGGATTTAGAACAGGGAGATCAACGATGGATGCAATAATTAGTATCAGTAATGAAATAGAGAAAGCACTAAAAATGAAGGAGATAATGATTGTAGTATTTTTTGATATAGAAAAAGCATATGATTCATTATGGAGAGAAGGGTTACTTATACAAGTAAAGCAGATGGGAATAGGTGGGAAGATGTATAATTGGATAGCAAATTTTTTGATGGATAGGAAAATAAGGGTGAAGATGGGGAATGATTATTCAAAAGAATTTAATGTGGAAAATGGAATACCTCAAGGTAGTGTAAAAAGTCCAATATTATTTAATATCATGATTAATGAAATATTTTCAGATACTGATAAATGTATTAAATGATGGGGCCATATGGATGAGAGGAAAGAATATAAAACATGTAATAGGAAATATTAAGAAAGCAATTCATAAAGTAGAAAAATGGTCTTATGAATGGGGCTTTAAATTATCAGCAAGCACGTCTTGTTCATGGTATTCACAAATAAGAGAAATATTGATATAGGAACAATAACATTATATGGACAACCGTTGGAAAGGGTTAGAGAATTTAAATACCTAGGATTATGGTTAGATAGCTCTTATACATGGAAAACACATATAGATAATTTGGAAACTAAATGTAAGAAAGTTATAAATCTCCTAAAGGCTGTGGCTGGAAATAACTGGGGTGCAGATAGACAGTCATTATTAAACATATATAGGGCTCTTATGAGATCAATAATAGATTATGGCAGTTTTATTTATGGAGCAGCAGCTAAAACAACATTACAAAGAATAGATAGATTACAGAGTAGAGCTTTACGTATATGTACAGGAGCAGTGAAAACAACACCTATCAATGCTCTTTTGGTGGAGACTGGAGAAACTCCACTGGAAATGAGAAGAATGAAATCAGGTTTAGTATATTGGATGAAAATTAAAAGTAATATGGATGAAAATGTAACCTCAACAATTCTAAAAACTTGTTGGGAATATGCAAAGTTCCATAATAATGGATTTGGATGGGCTATAAGTAAATTGATTAAAGAGTTTGGATTAGAGGATAAGGAAATAGCACAGTTTAATCCAATTAGTGTTATTCCTCCATGGGTATTTCCTGAGATAAATGTAGACATGAGACTTCTTAAAATGAAAAATGAATGGAATTTAAACGAAATAGGGATACAGACTGATATATACTTAAGAAACTCATATTATAATTACCTTAAAATTTATTCAGATGGGTCTAAGAATTTAAAAGGGTGTGTGGGAATAGGAATATATGTACCAGAGTTTAAAATACACATTTCTAAAAGAATGTCAGATCAACTATCTGTTTTCACAGCAGAGATGGTGGCAGTTATACTGAGTTTACAATGGGTTGAGGAGGTCAGACCAGACAGGGTGGTGGTATGCACTGATTCCAAAGCAGTTTTAGAAAGTATTCAGGGAGAAGGAAATAATAGGAAAGATTTAGTATTAGAAATTCAGCACAGTTTATTTAGATTATACAGGGGTGGCATTGATATTTGGTTTTGTTGGGTACCAGCACATGAAGGGGTAAAAGGAAATGAAAAGGCAGATAAATTAGCAAAAAGGGCTTTAGAGGAGGCAATAACAATTACAATTCCTTTAGGGAAAGGGGAAGGAAAATCATTTATTAAGAGGAAAGAAATTGAAAATTGGCAAAAAAGGTGGAATGAAGATAAAAAAGGAAGAAGATTATATAAAGTACAAAAGTCAGTATTAAATAGAAATATTAATGAGAGAAACCGAAGGGAAGAAATAATAATGTTCAGATTAAGAGTAGGTCATACTTATTTAAATGACAGTTTATATTTAATAGGGAGGAAAAATAATGATAAATGTGAAGGATGTAGAGAGATAGAAAATGTAGAACACGTATTGATGAACTGTAAAACATATGAACCTGAAAGGGAGAAATTGAGAAGAGTAGTTGAAAGGTCAGGCCAAGAATGGAGTCTTAAAGGATTATTGGGAAATAAGGGAAATATAAAGGATATTTATAGATTAAGGAAAGCATTATTTATTTATCTTAAGAATACAAAATTAAAAAATAGAATTTAATAGATGTGAAACAATGTTACTACACACTCATGAACAGTAGGTCGCGGTATGCACCTTAAAGTTGCTTGCAATCCGCCATGATAGAAAGAAGAAGAAGAATAGCATATTTTGTGCTGTTTTATGTGTTTGAAGCCCCGTTTAAACCATAGACAGTAAAAGAAATGGACAGAGCGATCTCATTGGAACTCAGTTGAGACAGTTGAAGCCCACTTTTAGCGATTTTTGAGCACTTCCGTTCCTGACGCGCAGACTCAGACCGACTCAAACTAAGCTTAATGACGTGAGCAACCTGTCTGACAGACGTTAATCTTCTAGTAGCTGTGCGTGAAAATTGCCAACGTTAATCTTGCAGAGACGGGGAACTTGAGCAAAGAGTTCTTTGGCGTGAGTGAGCAGGAGTAAGTATTCCGTTGCTTTTATGGACTCATTATCTATGGGCTTCTCCCTTGATGGGACGTCCCCCCGATTGCCTGCGAGCTTCTCCTCCTGTCTGTACGGTCATTTCTGTACAGCGCGACAGAGAGTCGAGTGTTTATGACGCAATCGTTAGCCTATTTTTACCAAAACTGTTTCTACGGGGCCATAATGTAACATAGAAGGTAATGGAGCCCTTTATACATTGTCGTGTTTCTTTAGAAATAAATAATGGACAAATGGAGTCTTTAAACGCCTCAGATATAAAGTTATTCACTGTCAAAGTGACGCCAAAATGAATGGGAGTCAATGGAAATGCTAACGCAAGTGAAGTTCTGCTACAACATGGCGGCACCCGGCCGACCTCAACTTCCGGTCGATGGATTACCCCCTTGGTATAAATGAAGGGAAGACGCAGATATTTCTCTGTGGTTTGGCCTCTCATTTACACGAAAACCCTGGGGGGGGGGGGGGGGGGGGGGGGGGGGGGGGGGGGTATTTGTTTCTTTAAATGCCCGGCTATGTGTAACTGTGGCCTGAGACATGGTGTTTTCCTCAGTGCAAAACTTACATTTCACAGGTATATTCTCCATTTGTAAATATTAGAAAGTCGTACAAATATTTCCATTTTGCTGCTTAACTTCACATTGAATGAGAGTTGCTGCGCGCATGTGTGCCAAATGGCGATGATTCGGACTAAAATATACAGTTTGCTTGGAAAATTAATATGCAATATTTTATAACACCAGATACATCTTCTAACTATAATAATTTACCTTTAGGATGTTGGATAAGTTGCGGTGAACTTATGACTCATTACGCTCATTTATTTTTATACTTGTAAAATAAAAATAAAATTTGAACAGAAGTACTTCAGGGAAGACATTTTTAAGAAACCAAATATAATAAAGATACAAAATATAGTTTTGGGTATAGGAACTATCTACTTAATAAAGATGAGTTATATTGATTTAGAATACTGAGAATTACAGCTTTTAAAGAAATAACAAAATTTTGGAGAAAGCAAGAATTGCCCGTTTTAAATGATTGGTTAGATTTAGTTTCTAAAGTTCATTATGGAGAGGATAACATGAATTTAAGAGCATAAGTATACATTTTGAAAATATATGGGTAACTCTAAAATCAAATCAAAATCGAACATTCTATAAAATAAAGGAATACATATTAATTACATTTTTATATAACACTTCCTCCCTTTTAATTGTAGTTATTTATTATTTGATATTTAAATTAAAGATTAAAAGATATAAAAATATATGATGTCTTTAAAGGAAATGTCCATTTCCAATCTTCCAATTCCAAACAAATGTCCATGTCCAAACAGCTTCCCTGGAGCTCAAACAGTAGAGCGTTGGCGCTTGCAACGCCAAGGTCATGGGTTTAATTCCCAGGGAAAACAAGATTTGTTAAGAATGTGAATATGTGAACCTTGAAATGCAATGTAAGTCGCTTTGGATAAAAGCGTCTGTCAAATGAGTAAATGTAATGTAAAATGTCCATTTTACAAATGGACATTTCCTGAAAGATATAATTTTTTTTTAATCTTTTATTTAAATATCAAATTTTACCAATTTTTACAATTGTACAATTGTGTTAAATGTGTTTGAAAGACGTAATAAAGTACAGTAAAGGACAGTATCTTTATATAAACATCAGATTATACGTTTTTTCCATTAAACCAGAGGTCAGTTTCAATAAGGAGGTTCAACCAACTCTGAGTTAAAACTTGAATTTGAAACTTGACATGGGAAACTCAGTTTTCGGTTTCAGTACAGCTGAATTGAGTTAGTTCAATCAACTCTGAGTAGACTGACTCTGAGTTAAGCGTGTGTACCATAGATATCCATAATAAAGGCTAGATGTCTCGTCCGCGCTGCTGGCCAATGGAGGTCGATGTCCGCACTGGCGGCCATCTTGTCACAGGCGGCTCGCTCACTCGTAACATTGTGTTTTAATGGTGCATGTACTTTTTAAATAACCATAACTTGCTCAATTTTCTACCGATTTTCAAACGGTTTGGTTTGTTATGAACATCAGAGATGTAGTTATGACACTGCACACTTATGAATAATAAGTGTATCAATAAATAATCATCCAGAATTATAGCCACGTTAATAACGTTTGTAAGAAACCAAACCGTTTGTAAATCCGTCTGGATTTCAACGAGATAAGAGTATTTGTGTTGGTGCTGATCACTCATCTTACATCAGGCACCACAGAGCCCGCCAGAAAGCTTGCCTGTGACAAGATGGCCGCCGGTGATGCCGATAGAGACTCCGCCGTAAGACATTAAGCCTTTATTATGGAAAATAAAATCCCACATTAAATGTGAACCTTGAAATGTATTTTGCTTTTCTTCCCATTTTAGTCAACCCAATATTATTACTATGCTGACTGCAATCATTACACACATGACTGGCAGTCTTCTGTAATAAAGGCAGGCAATTTTGTTCTATTTTTAATATAAAAAATATTACAAACACTAGGACAAATACAATAGAAACAATTAAAAAAAATACAAATTAAATAAGCTTTTTCAGGTAGCCTAGGTTTATTCAACATGCTGTAGTAAGAAATACTTCAGAAATTAAATACTAAAATATGAAAATAAAACACTATGGTATTCACTATATAAATTAAATATAAATGGATTCATATTAAAGGTGCAAAAGAGATTGTCAAAAGCAGTGTGTGCTTGTTTTAACATAACACAGACAGCGGCAGTTTATGAGGCTGCTGTCCCTTTAAGAGTGAACACACGGATCTAATATACCGTTACACATCTTATTCTCTCCTAACGGTTTATGCTTGCATAAGACATAACAGACTGGGTTTACATGAATAATCCACACGACTGAATACTTCTGGGGTGTATTCCAGAAAGCAAGGTTACCTCGCTCTTAAGAAAAATGGGTCTAAACAGAACCAAATTATGGTTCTTCAGTTTGTAACAATAGTAGAACCCTTTTTATAAGCTTCCACAAAGAACCATTCTTTCAAAGTATTATATAGGACCTTAATAGTGTTATAAATAACATTTTCAGCAATATCTTTTTTCATTAATATTAGTATATTCATATTAATTTTACTATTATAAATATTTGTATATATTTATTATAGTTTTTTAGTCCTCCATCTACCTGGTCTTATCTTTGTTGCCTTTATTTGGGTTTAACAAAAAAAAACAGCATTGTGTCAATTATGTACTTTTATTTTTTATTGACATGGCAGATTGTAGCAAAAATTACAGTGCTCTAATAACAGTTGTTAGCTGAATACATGAATAAATAACACTTGACATTGAACACGATATAGATATCGTGTTATGAAATAACGATTTGAAAAATCTTCACAATTCTCATTATGTGTGTGTATTCTGAGTGGCAGTTTCTCTCTGCAGAGGAGGTGGTTATGATACATGATAGCATCTGAAATACCCAATTGAGTTTAGTTTGTCTATACACGTTGTCTGAACGCGTAACATACAACACGAAACCGTATATTAGATCCACGCATGACATCAGTTTTACGTTACGCTCATGGCGTTTAAAAAATGTGGCGCTCCCATTGAAAACATACGCCAGGCAGGTGGAAAAACGCTTTGGTGGACACACGGCCTAAGGGTGTATTCACACCTGCCTTGTTTGGTTCGATTGAATCGAACTCTAGTTCGTTTCCCCCCTTGGTGCGGACCTTTTGGGCAGGTGTGAATACAGCAATCGAACTCGGGTGCGGACCAAACAACCGAACCGAGACCCAGCTGAAGAGGTGGTCTCGGTACGGTTCGTTTACGGTGTGAACATGAATCGACCCAATTGCAAGAAAGCACTGCGCCTTTGAGTTAACAGGCTTCCGTAGTCGGAGTTGCGTTATGGGAAAGTGATCTGTTGTAGCCTACTACATTTGATAAAATGAGTCGTGGTTTGACCTGGAGCTTTAACATTTGGGCAGATGCTCATGTAGCACAGCTGCTGGAGAGGACACAAAAAAATACTGATATGTTCAACATGTTTACTGAACGGATGAAGGAGAGGGGATATGAGAGGTCTCCCGCACAGTGCCGCGTTAAAGTTAAAAAACTTCGGCAACATATGAAAGTGCGCGATGCTCTAAACCAGAGTGGAAAACTCATTAGTTTCTTCATATTGCGTTTGTACAGAATAACACAAAATTAGTAAAAGAACAAATATTGCAGTACGAAATATCTCCATGCTGAGCCTTTTTTGCACTTCCTGATTTCCCTACTTGAGTCCTTGTCCAATGAATGGACGACCTTAGCACACGTGGTTGTTTACAAATTTTGGTTCACTTGCAAAAAGAGCAGTGTGAAAGCGAACCGTACCAAAAAAATAAATAGGTCCGGACCAAAGCAAGTGAAACATCGGACTTTCCTGGTGTGAATACACCCTTAGTCTCCCTTTTTGGGGAAAAAAAAAAACTCATGTAAATTCACCCTTAGAATAGAGATTAAGGAATAGAAAAGTAAACTTTTAAAGTGGCATGAATCACTTTTGTTGGAATTGTTTTGAACGGATGATTTGCATAACATGTTCTAAAGCAGATTAATTAAAAAAAAGCAGCACTTTGAGAAAGATAACTGGTTTTATTGACTAAAAACAAGATCAGAGAGTGGCATATTTAGATATTTACTAGATTTGTTTGAGACTTTAGAGCATATGCACACTGTCATCTTCCCATCAACCTCAGTGGGAACATGGCTGCACTCTTTAGCTGGGACAGGGCTGGACTCAGTCAACTTCCCATCAACATCAGTGAACACATGACTGGACTCTTTAGCTGGGACAGGGCTGGACTCAGTCAACTTCCCATCAACATCAGTGAACACCTGACTGGACTCTTTAGCTGGGATTGAGCTGGACTCCGTCAACTTCCCATCAACCTCAGCTGGGACAGGGCTGGACTCGATGAACTTCCCATCAACCTCAGTGAACACATGACTGGACTCTTTAGCTGGGACAGTGCTGGACTCCATCAACTTCCCATCAACCTCAGCTGGGACAGGGCTGGACTCGATGAACTTCCCATCAACCTCAGTGAACACCTGACTGGACTCTTTAGCTGGGATTGAGCTGGACTCCATCAACTTCCCATCAACCTCAGTGGACACATGACTGGACACTTTAGCTGGGATTGAGCTGGACTCCGTCAACTTCCCATCAACCTCAGTGGACACATGACTGGACACTTTAGCTGGGATTGAGCTGGACTCCGTCAGCTTCCCATCAACCTCAGCTTGGACAGGGCTGGACTCCGTCAACTTCCCATCAACCTCAGCTTGGACAGGGCTGGACTCAGTCAACTTCCCATCAACATCAGTGAACACCTGACTGGACTCTTTAGCTGGGATTGAGCTGGACTCCGTCAACTTCCCATCAACCTCAGCTGGGACAGGGCTGGACTCGATCAACTTCCCATCAACTTCAGTGGACACATGACTGGACACTTTAGCTGGGATTGAGCTGGACTCCGTCAACTTCCCATCAACCTCAGTGGACACATGACTGGACTCTTTAGCTGGGACAGTGCCGGACTCCGTCAACTTCCCATCAACCTCAGCTTGGACAGGGCTGGACTCGATCAACTTCCCATCAACCTCAGTGGACACATGACTGGACTCTTTAGCTGGGACAGGGCTGGACTCCGTCAACTTCCCATCAACCTCAGCTTGGACAGGGCTGGACTCCGTCAACTTCCCATCAACCTCAGCTTGGACAGGGCTGGACTCCGTCAACTTCCCATCAACCTCAGTGGACACATGACTGGATTCTTTAGCTGGGATTGAGCTAGACTCCGTCAACTTCCCATTAACCTCAGCTGGGACAGGGCTGGACTCGATCAACTTCCCATCAACCTCAGTGGACACATGACTGGACTCTTTAGCTGGGATTGAGCTAGACTCCGTCAACTTCCCATCAACCTCAGCTTGGACAGGGCTGGACTCGATCAACTTCCCATCAACCTCAGTGGACACATGACTGGACTCTTTAGCTGGGACAGGGCTGGACTCCGTCAACTTCCCATCAACCTCAGCTTGGACAGGGCTGGACTCCGTCAACTTCCCATCAACCTCAGCTTGGACAGGGCTGGACTCCGTCAACTTCCCATCAATCTCAGTGGACACATGACTGGACTCTTTAGCTGGGATTGAGCTAGACTCCGTCAACTTCCCATCAACCTCAGTGGACACATGACTGGACTCTTTAGCTGGGATTGAGCTGGACTCCGTCAACTTCCCATTAACCTCAGCTGGGACAGGGCTGGACTCGATCAACTTCCCATCAATCTCAGTGGACACATGACTGGACACTTTAGCTGGGATTGAGCTGGACTCCGTCAACTTCCCATCAACCTCAGTGGACACATGACTGCACTCTTTAGCTGGGACAGTGCCGGACTCCGTCAACTTCCCATCAACCTCAGCTTGGACAGGGCTGGACTCGATCAACTTCCCATCAACCTCAGTGGACACATGACTGGACTCTTTAGCTGGGACAGGGCTGGACTCCGTCAACTTCCCATCAACCTCAGCTTGGACAGGGCTGGACTCCGTCAACTTCCCATCAACCTCAGCTTGGACAGGGCTGGACTCCGTCAACTTCCCATCAACCTCAGCTTGGACAGGGCTGGACTCGATCAACTTCCCATCAACCTCAGTGGACACATGACTGGACTCTTTAGCTGGGACAGGGCTGGACTCCGTCAACTTCCCATCAACCTCAGCTTGGACAGGGCTGGACTCCGTCAACTTCCCATCAACCTCAGCTTGGACAGGGCTGGACTCCGTCAACTTCCCATCAACCTCAGCTTGGACAGGGCTGGACTCCGTCAACTTCCCATCAACCTCAGCTTGGACAGGGCTGGACTCGATCAACTTCCCATCAACCTCAGTGGACACATGACTGGACTCTTTAGCTGGGACAGGGCTGGACTCCGTCAACTTCCCATCAACCTCAGTGGACACATGATTGGACACTTTAGCTGGGATTGAGCTGGACTCCGTCAACTTCCCATCAACCTCAGTGGACACATGACTGGACACTTTAGCTGGGACAGGGCTGGACTCCGTCAACTTCCCATCAACCTCAGCTGGGACAGGGCTGGACTCCGTCAACTTCCCATCAACCTCAGTGGACACATGACTGGACACTTTAGCTGGGACAGGGCTGGACTCCGTCAACTTCCCATCAACCTTTTCGGGAATAGAGCCCGATTCCGTCAATTTCCCATCAATGCCTAAAGAAAATTGGTGCAAAAATAAAAAGAGCTGTAGTTATCTTTCCTAAGGGTCAAGATCAACCTCATAGCATTAGCTCAAATGTCACCTTTTTGGACAGTTAGCCCAGATGCATTCTGCAAAGAAAGCACAACTGCCATATCAGACTTCGCTACCACTGGCCATGTTGGATTTTTTTTGATCACACAAGGAAAAGACAAGGGGCCACCTGCAAAACAAAAGGCATTATTAACTTTAATACCAGAAGCCATCAGGCCTCAAACTTCAGTACACAGTACAAACAAAAAGGCACAATGCTAACAACCACATAAGAATTACAAACCTTTGCTCTTCAAATATAATTGCTTAATACCAGGCTGGTATAAATGACGCCCAACTGGAGAAGCAAAACCTGAAAACAAGATGAAAGGTTAAAAAAATAATAAATAAAGTTACATATGCATTTAACTTTTGAAACATTACACTAGGGTGAAAAAAAACTTTACCATTGAGCACCAGTTGGTGACACATAAATGCTAAAAACATAAAGTTTGAAACTGCCATCTTGCTTACTGATTAAACAATCACCATTACTTTCTAAAACAGGCCTTAAGCCAGGGCTTTTAAAATAACACAGATTTTCATCACCTGAGGCTGGTTTCATAAAAGACGCTAAGAAAAGCAGGTAATAAACTCCAACACCTGACTTGAATGAGCCTAACAAAATAGTTTGGCTAAAGTGGTTTCATGAAAGGTAAATTGAAGTCCCACTAATTTGATCTAGGTTTATCTAGTCTGGATAATTGCGTGTGCAATTTTCTACAGGTCAGCATTTGTTTCTTTGTATTTGTTTCTTTAAATGCCCGGCTAGGTGTAACTGTGGCCTGAGACATGGTGTTTTCCTCAGTGCAAAACTTACATTTCACAGGTATATTCTCCATCTGTAAATGTTAGAAAGTCGTACAAATATTTCCATTTTGCTGCTTAACTTCACATTGAATGAGAGTTGCTGCGCGCATGTGTGCCAAATGGCGATGATTCGGACTAAAATATACAGTTTGCTTGGAAAATTAATATGCAATATTTTATAACACCAGATACATCTTCTAACTATAATAATTTACCTTTAGGATGTTGGATAAGTTGGACATTTTTAAGAAACCAAATATAATAAAGATACAAAATATAGTTTTGTGTATAGGAACTATCTACTTAATAAAGATGAGTTATATTGATTTAGAATACTGAGAATTACAGCTTTTAAAGAAATAACAAAATTTTGGAGAAAGCAAGAATTGCCCGTTTTAAATGATTGGTTAGATTTAGTTTCTAAAGTTCATTATGGAGAGGATAACATGAATTTAAGAGCATAAGTATACATTTTGAAAATATATGGGTAGCTCTAAAATCAAATCAAAATCGAACATTCTATAAAATAAAGGAATAGATATTAATTACATTTTTATATAACCCTTCCTCCCTTTTAATTGTAGTTATTTATTATTTGATATTTAAATGAAAGATTAAAAGATATAAAAATATATGATGTCTTTAAAGGAAATGTCCATTTCCAATCTTCCAATTCCAAACAAATGTCCATGTCCAAACAGCTTCCCTGGAGCTCAAACAGTAGAGCGTTGGCGCTTGCAACGCCAAGGTCATGGGTTTAATTCCCAGGGAAAACAAGATTTGTTAAGAATGTGAATATGTGAACCTTGAAATGCAATGTAAGTCGCTTTGGATAAAAGCGTCTGTCAAATGAGTAAATGTAATGTAAAATGTCCATTTTACAAATGGACATTTCCTGAAAGATATAATTTTTTTTTAATCTTTAATTTAAATATCAAATTTTACCAATTTGTTCAATTGTACAATTGTGTTAAATGTGTTTGAAAGACGTAATAAAGTACAGTAAAGGACAGTATCTTTATATAAACATCAGATTATACGTTTTTTTCCATTAAACCAGAGGTCAGTTTCAATAAGGAGGTTCAACCAACTCTGAGTTAAAACTTGAATTTGAAACTTGACATGGGAAACTCAGTTTTCGGTTTCAGTACAGCTGAATTGAGTTAGTTCAATCAACTCTAAGTAGACTGACTCTGAGTTAAGCGTGTGTACCATAGATATCCATAAGAAACTCTGGGTTTACTAAAGAAAACTTGCTCCAGACCAGGTTAGGTTCAGAGTATGTTTCCTCTCTTTCAGAAACGGACTTGACTTACCCTGCTCTCTCGAGTTTGACATACCTCTCATTCTGAAACGGAAAACCCAAGAGTTTCCCTCACTTCAAGTTTAACATACTCAGAGTTTTCACTTAACCTTAAAAGAGAGCCAATGGAGTGTTGAGCGAACCAATATGGCTAATATGCTATATACTTCCTGGTTCTAGTAAGAACTCGAGCTGCTGCGTTTTGGACCAGCTGTAGTTTGTTTATTAAGCCTGCAGGGCAACCACCCAGTAGAGCATTACAATAATCTAGACTTGATGTCATGAACGCATTAACTAATTGTTCCGCATTTGTCATTAAAAGTGTATGTCGTAATTAAGATATATTTTTAAGATGGAAGAATGCGGTTTTACAGATACTAGACATGTGACTTTCAAATTAAAGATTGGTATCAAAGAGCAAACCCAGGTTCCTAACCGACGACGAAGACTTGACAGAGCAGCCATCAAGTGTTAGACAGTATTCTAGGTTATTACGTGAGGATGCTTTTTGTCCAATAATTAGAATCTCTGTTTTTTTCTAGATTCAAGTAGTAGGAAATTACTAGTCATCCAGTTTTTTTATATCAGCTATGCATTCCGTTAATTTTGTGAATTGGTATGTTTCGTCAGGGCGTGAAAAAATATAGAGCTGAGTATCATCAGCATAACAGTGAAAACTAATGCCATGCTTCCTAATGATATCTCCTAATGGTAGCATGTACAGAGTGAACAGCAACGGTCCTAGTACTGAGCCTTGTGGTACGCCATACTGAACTTGTGCTTGATAAGACATCACTTAATTTACTACTACAAACTGATAACGGTCAGATAAGTATGATTTAAAGCTGCAGTCCGGCGTTTTTCCTCTTTGTTGCCATCTCTGTTCAAAATCTGCAATTGCAGTCATTGGCGGAATTATCAACTTTACGTGAGTTGTACTTCAACACCCTCGACACGGCACAGCGCGGATGAACACAATGTTTGAGAAGACTGTGTGTGAGGCTGTCAGTCAACGCCGGTGTCGATACTGGCATTCAGAATCACAGATTATTCTTTTTGGAAGTATGACCAACATAATAATTTTCACCGGAAACGGTCATCTGAACTAGTAAGAAATATCCACTTTTGTTCTGGTTCTGACATTGAAGTAAATCGCGCTGATTAAATCTATCAATCGCTTATAAGTTATCATATCACGCAAAACCGTGCAAATTATACTTTGTTCTCAAATTGTTAATGTTAACAACGTAAGCAAGCATTGCGTGACTACATGTAATGTCCTTCCGATATGTATCCTTGTTTTCTCATCGGCCGGTTGCAGTCTCTTTTTTTCTGTAGCCACTCCGAAGTCCGAACGAAGTCTTCTGCATGTTACAGCGGGTGAATCTGTTGTCACTGGTGATCGTCGTTTGAACCTTTCTGGATCCGCCATCAAATTGATAAGTTTAATTATATCAAGTGCTGTGAGAAAAGGCTATAAATCTCCACCTCCAGCATCCTCACACGCAATATAGCCGACTAGCCGAGACTCCTTCGTGATGTGTACAGATGTGTGTGTACAGATGTGACGTGATGACGCAAACACATGCTCGAATCTCCCGCGGAAATCCACCAGTACCACTGGAATTAAAAACATTATTACAAGCTTACCGCTTTGAATCGAGCTACGGCAAGCAGAGAGTTTTGAACACTGGCTGGTTATGTATTTTCCCAAATATGTATTTTGGATTTTTTTTAACCCAAAAAAAGCTACGGACTGCAGCTTTAAATCATGCTAATGCAATTCCACTAATACCAACATCATTTTTGAGTCTATTTAAAAGAATGTTGTGGTCAATGGTGTCAAATGCAGCACTAAGATCGAGTAACACTAATAGAGAGATACAACCACGATGGGATGATAAAATCATTTGTGACTCTAATGAGAGCGGTCTCAGTACTATGGTACGGTCTAAATCCGGACTGGAAATCCTCGCAGATATCATTTCTTTCTAGAAAGGAACATAGTTGAGGATACTGTCTTTTCTAGTATCTTTGACAGAGAAGGTAGATTTGAGATCGGCCTGTAATTGACTAATTCTGTAGGATCAAGTTGCGGTTTGTAGTATCACTGTGACTATCACACTCACAAGTGTCTAGCATTCAATACAGAAATGTTTTTGGAACTTTACTAAATACATAATTTAGTTTTAATGGTAATGCAAAGTGACAAATGTTTTCTTTTAACCATGAGTATAAACAGTAGCTTTCAAACTTTTATTTTTGTTGCATTTGTGGGTTAATAAAATGTAACTAGTAACAAAAATATTTTTTGTTAACTGGTAGTGTAAAATAGGCATATAATATCTTAATGTTTAGGACACTGAATCTAATCAAAATCGCATCAATCATATGACGTGATCGGCTAGTTGCTAAGCGCAGTGGGTGGGTCTTGAAGAAAAAAATCCCACTGAATTAAATGTGAACCTTGAAATGTATTTTGTTTTTCTTCCCATTTTAGTCAACCTAATATTATTACTATGCTGACTGCAATCATTACACACCTGACGGGCAGTCTTCTGTAATAAAGGCAGGCAGGCAATTTTTGTAGCTATTTTTAATATCAAAAACAAAATAAATCAAATTACGAACAAGACAAATACAATAGAAAAAAAATTAAATAAGCTTTTTCAGGTAGCCTATGTTTATTTAACATGCTAATAGTAAGAAATACTACAGAAATTTCCAAATGAAACGTAAAAATAAAACACTGTATAGTCTTCATTGTATGAATTAAATATAAATTGATTCACATTAAAGTTACAAAAGTGATGTCAAAAGCAGTGCATGATTTTTTTTTATCATTCATTAAACAGACAGCGGCAGCTTATGAGGCTGCTGTCCCTTTAAGAGTGAATACACTGATCTAATATACCGTTACACATCCTATTCTCTCCTAAAGGTTTACGACATAACAGGCGGTTTACATCAATACTCCACACGAATGAATACTCCCGATGTCACTTTGTGAAGAAATACATGCCTGCACACACATACACATTCTTAATCTTCTACACACTAAACAATGCATTTCCATTGGTTGCAGTAGTGGTGCAATAAATCCACACTTTGATGGAGAAGCGTTAATAAACTTAAACGTCACCATTTGCATTATGTAGTTTACACATTTGATAACTTTTCTTTGCACTTGCAAACATGTTTTCAGGCCCCCTAAACACCATTGGCATGTAAAATAAACAGCCCAGACAGCCCCTTTTTGAAGAAAACTATCATGTAAAACCCCCCTTAGAATAGAATTACAAGGACTTCAACATTTACAATGGCATGAAATCACCTTTTTGGAATTGTTTTGAACAGATGATTAGGACATATTATGCAAAAGAAGAATTGTTGGTAACATTTTACAATAAGGTCCATTAGTTAACATTACTACCTTAGTTAACATGAACAATACTTCTACAGCATTTATTAATCTCATTTAAAATTGATTTCAAAATGAACTAATACATTGTTAAAATTAGGTTAATTAATGCACTGTTAACTAACATGAAGAGCTGGTTATTTATTAACTAACATGAACAAAGATTAATAAATACTGTAACAAATGTATTTATTAGTTAATGCATGTTATTGCAATGCAATGTTATTTAATGAAACTTTTTTTTTTAATCAGCACATATCCAGAGAGATGACTGGTTTTGACTAAAAATGAGATCTGAAAGTGGCATATGTAGAGACGGACAGATCTACTATGAGACTTAAGAGCACAAGCATTCAGTCAACATCAACCTCAGTGGGGACATGGTGGGACTCTACACCTGGGACATGGCTGGATTCGGTCAACTTCCAATCCAACTCAGTGGGGACTTGGCAGGACTCTTCACCTGGGACATGGTTGGATTCGGTCAACTTCCAATCCAACTCAGAAGGAACTTGGCAGGACTCTTCACCTGGTAGGCCTACATGGTTGGATTCTGTCAACTTCCAATCCATCACAGCAGGGACTTGGCTGGACTCTTCAGCTGGGACATGGCCGGTCCCAATCAACTTCCCATCAACCTCAGTGGGGACTTGGCTGGACTCTTCAGCTGGGACACGGCAGGACTCTTCACCTGGGACACGTTTGGATTCTGTCAACTTCCAATCCATCACAGCAGGGACTTGGCTGGACTCTTCAGCTGGGACATGGCCGGTCCCAATCAACTTCCCATCAACCTCAGCGGGGACACGGCCGGACTCTTCACCTGGGACATGGCTGGATTCTGTCAACTTCCCATCAACCTCAGTTGGGACATGGAAGGACTCTTCAGCTGGGACATGTCGGGACTTCCCATCAACCTCAGGGTGGACACGGTGGGCCTCTTCGCCTAAAGAAAATTGGTGTTAAAAAAAGCTGAGATTATCTTTCCTCGTGGTCAATATCAACCTTATAGCGTCTATAGTTATAAAAAAATAAAAATTCACCTTTTTGGTCAGTTAGATCAGATGCGTTCTGCAAAGACGTCAGAACAGCCACATTACACTTCACTACCACTGGCCATGTTTGATTTTGTTTGTTCACACGAAGAAAACACAAGGGGTCATCTGGAAACCAACAGGTATTATTAACTTTAAAGGAGAACTCCGGCGCAAAATGAACCTTTGGTCTAATAAAACATTGGTACCTAGTCAACCGTTCTCTGAGATTTGTTTTCATGATAATCGAATGTAAAGAGTTTTATCTCTAAAAACGGTTTAGCGTATAACGCTAGTAATGGGGGCATTTAATAAGTAAAAAGAAATCGCTAGTTAATACCACTAACAAGGCTCAAAATAGCCCCACACGAACACAGTAACATAACGAGGGTTCCTACATGCAAAACGAAGCATTGAGAACTTTGTAAGTGTACAGACCGTTTAATAAGATGATATTTTATAAAGACAGTCCACTTCGTGTATACGGACAGGAGCCATCTTTGGAAAACAGTCTCGACTAGTCAAACCATGAACGCCATTCATACAGTTCAGAAGTTCACTGAACTTCATACAGTTCAGCTCACTTAGCACGTCGTTCGTGGTTTGACTAGTCGAGACTTGTTTTCCAAAGATGGCTCCTGTCCGTATACGCGAAGTGGACTGTCTTTATAAAATATCTTCTTATTAAACGGTCTGTACACTTACAAAGTTCTCAATGCTTCGTTTTGCATGTAGGAACCCTCGTTATGTTACTGCGTTCGTGTGGGGCTATTTTGAGCCTTGTTAGTGGTATAAACTAGCGATTTCTTTTTACTTATTAAATGCCCCCATTACTAGCGTTATACGCTAAATAGTTTTTAGAGATAAAACTCTTTACATTCGATTATCATGAAAACAAATCTCGGAGAACGGTTTACTAGGTACCAATGTTTTATTAGACCAAAGGTTCATTTTGCGCCGGAGTTCTCCTTTAAATACAAGAAGTCATCAGGCCTTGTTAAAGTTAACTATACATAGTGTAAAGAAAAGCATTATGTTAACCACTATATAAGGGTTACAAACCTTTGCTCAGTGAATTATGCCCAACTGGAAAAGCAAATCCTGAAAAAAAGATGTAAAAAAAAAAAAGTAAAAAAAGTAACATACATATTTGAAACATTGGATCAAAGTGAAAACAACATTACCATTGAGCACCAGTTGGTGACACATAAATACTAAAAACATAAAGTTTGAAACTGCCATCCTGATTGCAGATGAAACAATCACCAATCTATCTTTGCTTTTTAAAACAGGCTTCAAGCCAGGGCTTTTAAAATAACAGATTTTCATCACCTGGGTTTCTTGTTACAGTGAAATTGGTGACAGAGGACCTGCTCGTTAACATTCCTGTGCACCCATTGGTTGGTTGTGATTTTCAAAATGTTCAAAGAGGTTTTGACTTTATTTAGTTTCGGCAAGAAAAAGGGGCAGTATTTTTAAAAACATATTAGATTATATGACTTTTCCATTAAACCAGACAAGTATTTATCACACACTAAAAACAAAGATAAATAAGGGTGTTATCACACCTAGGCACATTTGGTGCGGTCTGATTCCAGTTGAAAAATCACTATTGTTATTTTTAAAATGTTCAAATAGGTATTGAATTTATTTAGTTTCTACAAGAAAAGGGGTTAGTATCTTTATGAACACATCAGTTTGTATGATTTTTCCATTAAACCAGACCAATATTTATCAGACACTAAAACAAAGAAGTTTTTTTCACACTGGGTAGGCCTACATTTGGTCCGATTCCGAGCGTGATTGTTCCTGGTGCCCCCTGCAGGCTGGTTTACACTCAACTTAGTCTATCAAAACCTTGTGCATTTGCATTCATTTTATGAGTAGTAGGAGCATTCATTCTTTGTTATTTCTTATTGGTTATTCTGATCACTTCCTTTTTCTTTATTATTTCCTTTGGCGGATTGTTTTGGAAGGGGCGAGTAGCGGGAGCAACTACAACTTTCTGTTGTATTGTATTGCATCAATTTTAAGCATGTCTGTATATGCTTTGTTAAAATCAAATCAAAAGCAAGCTAAGATCGCCACTCTTCCTTTTGTTGAAAATGACGACTGAGTGTAAACAAATCATTAGCTATCCCATTACCTAGCCTCTATGTAGCTATCGGAATGCCGCTAATATAAGTCGAGAGAAAACGGCGCTTTGTTTTCAAGGATATTCCATTCATGCCCTGCCCTGCAACACGGTATGTGAATCTGATTATTATTTATCTGCTTGCTGCTTGTCTGTTGGAGTGGGGATCCGTTTGTTTGGATAAACTATGGTTGACTGGAAGTGTGTAGTTTCTGTCATACATGCAGCGCTGGGATTTGCACAATCTTTGTGTCTGATCACATTTCAAAGTTGAATGTGCCGCTGAGGTTGATTGTTGAGAACAAAGTCAAGTCATCTTCATTTATATAGCGCTTTTAACAATGAATTGTTTCAAAGCAGCTTTACAGAGATAAACATATAATTTAAGGTAACAGATTGTTTTGGCATTATAGCGGTTCTTGAATAATGTTATTTCCAGCTAAAGTTAACTTTGATTGATTCACCTCCGTCGAAATGATCAGACTTTTAAACGCGAACCTGTGATTAACGCTGACGGCGTTCACACGCTCATCCAGAATTGTTCCAAAGGTTGTTCCTTTGAGAGAAAAAAAGGAACAAATCTTCAAATTAAAATAGCTCGTGTCTATAGCTAAAGTTAATGTGCACAGGTATGCTCCATCTGAACAAAGTATACATTTGGAAGTAAGAAATTTAAGAAAGGAAAATGATGAAATGATATCCTCCACTTCAATGACAGTGGCATCAGTTCAAGTTGACACACAGTTGATTCACAGTTTCTGTCTGTTAATAATAATTCAACAAGAGGTGCAAGAAATAAGGAAAGAACTTCTCAGCTTCACTCTTTGCTTCAACCGAGGTCAATAACACCATTACAGTCAACTGTATCAGTGAATGGTTAGCTACTCTGTAAACATGGTAGCGATGTACCTGTTTCAAGACAATCTTTAACTGATGGAGAACAATATATTGCGTCTTATGGAAAACAAAATGAAATCACTGCCATGTTGGTACAACATGCTTCCTCACAGAGATATTCAATCCTTTGATGGAGATCCTTTGCAATATCAATGCTTCATACGTTCATATGAGGAGGTTGTGGAAAAAAGGGCAAACAACTATGGTGACTGTTTCTATTTTCTTGAGCAGTACACCTGAGGTCAACCTAGATAACTTGTCAGAAGATGTCAACACATGACTTACACATAGGGTTACTTGAAAGCCAAGGCCTTACTTAAGGAACATTTTGGAAACGAACTCAAAATATCTTCAGTATACATGGACAAAGTGCTCTCTTGGAAGTCCATAAAGCCTGAGGAAAGGTTTTACAAGATTATCATCTTTTTCTTACGGAAGCCCTGAACCGCAACGTAAAAAAAAAAAATTGAGTCGAAACGTTCTCGAGATTAAAGCCGAAACGTTCTCGAGATTAAAGCCGAAACGTTCTCGAGATTAAAGCCGAAACGTTCTCGAGATTAAAGCCGAAACGTTCTCGAGATTAGAGCCGAAACGTTTCGAGATTAGAGCCGAAACGTTCTAGTGATTAAAGCCGTAACGTTTCGAGATTAGAGCCGAAACGTTTCGAGATTAGAGCCGAAACGTTTCGAGATTAGAGCCGAAACGTTTCGAGATTAGAGCCGAAACGTTTCGAGATTAGAGCCGAAACGTTTCGAGATTAGAGGCGAAACGTTTCGAGATTAGAGCCGAAACGTTTCGAGATTAGAGGCGAAACGTTTCGAGATTAGAGGCGAAACGTTTCGAGATTAGAGCCGAAACGTTTCGAGATTAGAGCCGAAACGTTTCGAGATTAGAGCCGAAACGTTTCGATAATACAGTCTTCTATAGAAGTGTGTTCATTCATAACGCTGGCTCAGAGCGCGTGTGTGTGTGTAAAGAAATGCACTTGTGAAGTCGAACTGCCATGGATCAACACAAAATAGTAGCTTTTTTTTCGACTTTAATCTCGAAATGTTTCGACTTTAATCTCGAAATGTTTCGACTTTAATCTCGAAATGCTAGATTTTTTTTTTTTTTTTTTTACAGATTTTTTTTTTTTTTTTACATTGCGGTTCAGGGCTTCGGTATTTTCTTAAGGTATTTTATTGAGAATGGGCAACAAATTTCCATCTGGATACTTTAGATCGGTCATGGGCCCTGTGTCTCACCTGGTTGCCTGTTGACGACAACATTGCCTAGCAACATTGCTCAAAAAGTTTCCCTGTGTATTATCACCTATAGCACTTAATGTAATGCCATGGAGGATGATAGTTACATGAAAGTTAAACTTGGCTACCAACATGCAAATTATTCTTTTTAAAGCCCTATTCGCACTGGATTAGTATTACCTGGTGACCTCTAGTCATTTGTAATATACAACTACACAATTATACAATTTGTAGAAAGATGCGGTAAGGAACATTATTCTGTTTATGATATATCCTACAGCTAGACCTGTAACGACAAGACATTTCCAAGCAATAGCCTATTGACATCATATCCTGGAGATAAGTCTGTAAATTCGAGTAAAATCACAGGCTTCGCTTATCCCGTGCGAGTGCGCCACACGAAATTCATATGTGGAGGTAATTTCTAAATCACACGAGGTCCCCAGATAACACTAATCCAGTGCGAATAGGGCTAAAGTTGCCTTTTAAGCTCAGAGACAAATTAAGAGCAGTGGCGTGTGATTTGCAGGAAAACCGTAATGAACCAGTATTTAAAGACATTGTTGATTTTGTAGAGTAGCAAGTAAAAATTGCAACAGATCCTGTGTTTGGAAACATTTTTGAGGCTCCTTTAGGTGGAGGTCGAAGAATGATTCTTTCTAAGACTAAGGGAAGTAGTTTCGCTACCACTGTCACTGTAACAGGAATGGAAGACATTAGGAAAACTAATAAAGGAACAGTATCCTGTCTTTGTTGTGGCGAAGAACATTTGGTCAATTCCTGTACTGTGCTTGCCAATTGCAGATATATGTATTCATGCAACATAATCACAAATATATAGAGAAAAATTATAATTCAATATATTTCTTAAAGCTGCAGTCCGCAGTTTTTTCCTCTTTGTCGCCATCTCTGTTCGAAATCTGCAATTGCTGTAAATACATGACATCCGATCAAATTACCTCATCTTTTGCGCTCAAAACTGACTGCATTCACACAAGCAGCGTGTATATATTAGGTTGCGTGCAGATTATGCTGCCTTCGCAAATCGCGCCATACTGCCGTTCTCGTACCTTTGTAAAAGTGGGGATTTATCACTTACTAGCATGAAGAACAAATATAGACACAGATTATGCATAGAGATCGATTTAAGATTCAAACTCTCTTCGATACAAAAACATAGGCTACCCTGTGAGTTCCTGTTTTTAATGTTGATCACATTATACAAATATCCACACGATTGCAAATGTGACATTGATTTTATACAACAGTTCAACAAACGAAAGGTATTAATATTAAGTGATGTTCGTTTTAAACTTAGTATTGTCAGTATTTTTAGCAAAAATCATTGATTGTTGACTTCTGGTTTATAAGTGTGAAGCTACTTTGTAACGATCTGTATTATAAGGGGCTGTAGAAATGACTGCTGAGGTAAAATTGCTCAAAATCCTCAAATCCAGTAAAACAATGGATTTGAAAATTGCTCAGTAAAACACAGTTAAACCGCATTAAGTATTTGGAGTATGAAAACCTAAACTTTACGTGGTGCCTTGAAACTCTGGGTGCATGAACTTTGTACTGTTGTGATGTTCTTGGAAATGTGGAAGTTGGTCAGTTTGTGTATCTCCCCAGAAGGTGGCGCTGTTCACACCACAAAAAACAACAACAACCCTGAAAGGCAAAACCTGCATTCCTCGGAGAATTCCCCAGCATGTTAAAACAGGTCAGCAGGTCGATATGCAGAAGTGAGTGTTGGCGTTTGTCTTTCTGTGACATATATTTAGCAACATGCAGTTTCCCGTCGGTTAGTACTAAAGGTTAGTACAATCTTTAAATTACTAAGCTACCGAAAAAAAAAGACACGTGTGCACTTGAATGTGATGTGAACTGCATTTAGACTTTCACTTTCTCACTGATACTTTTTCATGATCTCCCCCACATTCTCTCACTTCCTAGTTTGCCTAAAAAGGGCATATTATACTGAGGGAAGTGTGTGTGTGTGTGTGTGTGTGCAGGTTTGGCTATACTTGTAAGCGCCATAAGTCCTCACTTGTAGAGAGACAACCGACAAGTGAGGACATTTTACTAGATGTCACTAGTTAAAAAAAGGCTTATAAATCGGCCAAAACGTTTATTTTTAAATCTAGTGTTTTGCACATGTTTCTGTGAGGGTTGTGTTTAGGGGTAGGGCTTGATTTGAGCCATAGAGAAAATAGAAAATTAACCTGATTTAAAATCAATAGGCAATGTCCTCACCAATATTGTGAAATGTGTGTGTGTATGTGCAATCAAACAGAGGTTATATGAGAGGAAGAGGCTGTGAGAAGAAAATAGGATGAGTGGAAATGATAAAGAAACTGAGAGGAGGGTTTTTAAGATCAGATGAGAATCCTCACATGCATAACAGACAGTTTCTCCACTTCCTGTCAGAGACAGGAAGTCACTGAGTCAGTGCAGCACTGAAGCTGTGTGTGTGTTCCTTTTTTGCATCTTTATTATTGGGTTATATTTGATGCAGTTTATGACTGGTTGTCTGCTGCTCAACATCTCACCTTAACACTAGCAATGGACTGTTTCACACTATAACTTTATCAGTGCAATTGAACCCTGCGAATGTGGTGCTAACCCTAATCTGGAGCAGAATTTTGACATTTTAAAAGTGGTTGACTTACAAAATCTAGAAGTCACAGTGATGTGATAAAAACCTTAACACTAAGTAATAGGATTTACTGTTAAAATCATGTGTTTTGTTTGGTTGCTTTACCTTCATGGCAGTATGTCGTGTGGCATTTCGGGTGCTTTGTCATTTTAAAGCACACAATTGTTCTCAAAGCTCATTACATTTGCAGAATGGATATTTTCTTCCACGTTTGACTGGCAAATTAGTTTCCTCTTCACACACAAGGCTTTTTCTTAGCCAACCACAAACTCCACCCAGAAATACAAGCCGACATCGACAGCATGTTGTTAGACTGGAGAATTTCCTTCTAGCTTCCACTCAAACTATAAAACAGAAATGAGCATGGCTGTGAATGTATACCTCAGACAAAAAAAAATAAATAATAATAATAATTTATTACACATAAACCTTTCAGGACAGACTCACCGAGTTTAAGTGTCGTCATAAGCTTCTGTAGTAGACGCATGTCAATGTGATTTTAACTTCAAGTTTACAAAACGGCGTTTAAAATTTGAGGAGGACTACACTACCCATAATCCCACAGCCAGAGAAGGCTTTGTTACAATGGAAACAACACAGACCTTCATCAGCCACAGCCCACTTCCACAAACCACTGCGAAACAGTTTCTATGAACTCAATCTACTTATATATGTGGATTTATCAAGCAATGAGCGTCAATAATCAGTAATCATTTACTCATAATCAGTGACTATAAGTCAGTAGTTTTATCAGTAGTTTTTTTTAGGTTTTTTATGTGGATCTAATCAAGTTTTTTTTTTTTTTTTTTTTTTGGGGGGGGGGGGGGTGAAATGTCACAGACCCTTATAATTTCCCATAAGTGTCTAAGTAATCCATTACAAAAAGATAAGCGTTACATAAAGCCCCGTATCTGTCATTTTCCTAAGCATAACACGAGTTCGGGAAAACTTCACTAGTAATGGGTCGATCATGTGTTTGACTTGCACTTTTTGCGAGTGACGCTGCTTTCGTTAACCGTGTTTTTAATGTGTGCTCAGTATGTAATTTGATCAATGTTTATACGTTAATAAACACCTAAATTAAAATCTGTTTATCATGTAAACCAGCCGATCGTGTATCGTTAGGCTCGGTTCACACAGAACGTGTTTTTCCATTCCACTGCGATACTTTTCATGTGTTTTTCTATCTAAACACACACTAGACGGACGTGTTTGACCGTTGCGCTCGCAAAATGAACGCATCTCTTTTCAAGTCATTTCAGCAGAATGTTAATAGCCAAATTTTTCCACACTCAATGTTATGGAAAAGAACCATCATGATTGAAATTCCCAAATGTATAAATTGTTAAAAAAAATTTTTTAAAGATGCTTTATGCAAGAAGGCACAGAAACTTCTGTTCAACTGTGTTTATCTAGAGCTCTGGACTTCGTACTATTATTTTAGTGATTAAATGAGCTTTTTATTGACTGAAGATCTATGATTATGCAATCTCTCTGCTTGCTTCGCTCAAAAAGGCCTATCGCTGATCAATTGTCTTGATAAACTCAAAGATACGGATGTCTCTGCTCTGCCTGCGCTGGCCTCGAATACCTTCTACACAGCCAGCGAAAAGATTCTTAGTCCTGTGTGTGTGTGTGTGTGTGTGTGTGTTTGCCTGCCTCGCAGGCACACATTCTCTTTTCACTACATTAGTCAGCGTGTGTTCGCATGTTATGATAGAAACGTCTCACTCTGGTCCAACCAGTGAGAACATGAGCATGAATTCCTCAGCTCCAGTAGAGATTTTGGGTAACACTTTACAACATGGTTCATTAGTTAACACTAGTTAATGTATTAACTAACATGAAATAACCATGAGCAATACATGTGTTACTGTGTTTGTTAAACAGCTGCTCATTGTTTGTTCACAGTGCATTAACTAATGTTAACAAGATTTTAATAAAGTATTAGTAAATATTGAAATTAACATGAAAGATTAATTAATGCTGTATAGGTGAAGTTCATTATTAGTTCATGCTAACTAATGTAGTTAACTAATGTTAATTAACGAACCTTATTGTAAAGTGTTACAAGATTTTGCAAGATGTTTACAGCGTTAATGCTCATTTTTAACATTTACTGACACAATTTTAAAATCAAGTTGTTTTTGTGAATTAACTTCACAGTCCATTAACTAACCAACATTAACGAAGATTAATGAATGCTTTTAAAAATATATTGCTCATTATCTGTTTATGTTAGCTATGCATTTACTAATGTTAACAAATGGGAACTTATTGTAAAAGTACAACCCATTTTCCTGAATGAAACACTTTTGAATCATTACTGCAATACAGCAATAGTGCAGTAATGTCACGTGCCCTGTGTGTTTGCATGTGTGTGTGTGTGTATTTCCCTGCCTCGTAGTAAATGCATAGCTAACATTAACAGATAATGAGCAATATATTTTTATAAGCATTCATTAATCTTCGTTTATTTTAGTTAGTTAATGCACTGTGAAGTAAATTCACAAAAACAACCTATTGATTTAAAAAATGTATCAGTAAATGTTAAAACTTAACATTAACGCTATAGAAGTATTGTTAGTTCATGTCACCTCACTAATGTCAATGCACCAGGAAATCTAATGTGAATCTCACATAAAAAGTCCCTCAAAAGTGAAAGCGTTGAATGCAACTAATAAAAAAAAAAAAAATGAAATGCACAATATAATTGCTAATTTTTCTTCTGAATCCTAGACTAAAGTTGGCATGTTCTTGACCGGTTTCCCTGGACCCTCGGCCTGTTAACGGGGGAAACGTTACAGCTCTGTCCTCGCCTCGTTCTCTCGCATGGCACAATCTGATTGGTTCCTCCAGCTGTCACTTCTCGGTGTCGTCTGGTCGGCTCTGATAGGACAACACGAGAAGAGAGATTATCTTCACCACAGCATCTTCTCACAGTCAGATACAGTAGTGGAATGAAATTCAGTTCATCTCATTCACTGTCTCTGTAATTCTTCCTGTCATATCAAGCAGTTTGCAGATTCACAAACAGGATGTTGTGGTGAAGATCTGCTGTATTTTGCCGCCTCCTTTTCTTTCTCTGTCGCTTTGCAAACGGCCAAACTCCGGCCTAACCCACGACACACTCCAGATCAGCTCAAACTTGTACACTTTAACTCAGATTTAACTCAAAACCAAAGTGAACTCGGGAAGGGGGAGACTTGAGTGAAACTGCATCTGTGAATCAAATCAAGTCCATCTGAGAACCTTCAAAACACAAGAAAAAGTCTGTTATCTGAGTATCATTATGCAGGAGCCTGTTTGACAAGCTTTTAAATGGAAACAATAAGGATTCTTGTCATTATTTCCTCACCTTTGTGTTTTCTCAATCCCGTTTTTTTTTCTGTGAAACACAAAATAAGAATAGTTGAAGAATCTTAATGCAGCTCTTTTCCAGTTCTTAAGGTCTTTGCACACTGAGTCCCAAATTTTGGTATTTCGTATTAATCATCCTAAAAACTCGTCACGCACAGAAACCTTGCACACTGAGTCCGATGCGTATTAATTAGATTCAGATTGTTTCATTCAGCATCCAATGGCAAAAATTTAATTACAAGAATACAAATATCATATAAAATACAATAAAAAACCAAACAAACAAAAACAGCAAGATTTTTTAAATTAATATATGGGGGGAAAAAAATCCAAAACCTTTTCAGGCATAATCGTACTAAATAAGTCCTTAAGTGAGGTAACTTCATAAAAAGCATTCCACTTGTATTAAGTCGAGGACAATCTAATAAAATATGTTCAACAGTTAATCTTACAAAATATGCATATAGTTGGGTCTTCACCTTTATGCGTATTAATTAAGCCGTCGCGTAAAAATTCGCAAAACGTTACAAAATGGAGTCTTCAAGCAGTGGGATGATTCTGTTGTCCTCTCAATAAGGAAATATTGACCCAATAAAAGGAAATATTGGGTTCTTTCAAATCCAGAGATTGCGTAGAGAAGGAGGACCATCCTGTTTTCCCAGCTGTTCCGCAATCATCTGCCGCAATCTGTCTTTATATTCATTTCTCTTTTGTTTTCCGCACTTTCTTTGTCATCCAGTGCTTTGTGCTGCGAGACGAAGTGGATCAACTTGTCAGACGCCATTCTGTATTTTCGCGTTAGCTTGTACGGTGGCTCTGAATGGTCAAAACAACTCTTAAAATGCTTGCTACGAATGCAAAAAACACAGAAAATTTCACCCGATACGATTTTTTTTCTTTTTGGACTCAGTGTGCAAGTACCTTTAGTCTAAAAAACACCATAAAACTATCATAATATGGCTCGCCCATGCTAACAGGGAACGTTTTCAGAAAGTTCTGGCGAGGTTCTTTCACACATTCTTCCAGTATTAGAACTTTGGTTTAATGTTATGTAGTCTTTAATAATGTTCGTAAAACGTTAGCACAAGAATGTTATTTATAGTTTGTTCATTTAACTTTTTAAAACGTATTTACTTTTTTATAATTTTTTTTTTTTAAACATTCTGAGAACATTCAGAAATGACATTTTCATAACTTAATTTGAATGTTAGCAAATGTTATCAGAACGTATTTTTGTTATGTATTCAAAACGCGACGTGCCATTTCGAATATGTGGAAGTGTGAAGAAGATTTTAGAGCTGCGACTTAAGTCTGTTCCTCATTCAAAACTATCATATGACTATGATACTTGTATGGTGTTTTTACATTCGTTCTTTATAAACACCCAAAAATGAAAATTCGGTCATCCTTTACTCACCCTCAAGTTGTTCCAAACCTGTATGAGTTTCTTTCTTCTGCTAAACACAAAAGAAGATATTTTGAAGAATGTTGGCAACCAGACAGTTGACAGTAGCCATTGACTCCCATAGTAGGAAAAAAATATTTACTATGGAAGTCAATGGCTACTGAGAACTATCTGGTTACCAACATTCACACTTTAACATTTTGGGTGAACTATGCCTTTAAAATGCATCTGCACATAACAATACATCACTCAACATTTGAAGTGGATGAAAAACTTTCATCAAAGTTATACATGAATTTTGAACAATATCCGTTCTTGTCTTAGGACAACTTTGATTAACTTTTTTGATCCACTTTAAATGTTGACTACTGTATTTGAATAATGACGGACACTCAAAACTACTTATATTTTTCTTGATTTAAAAAAAAAATCCAGATTGTATTTAGCACATGCTTTATTCCTCCTTATCATAAATGCATTTAAATATAGGCCAACAATGCACTACAGTTTGTGCACTGAGTGCGCCTATGTGCTACTCTTGTCACTGATTTATCTGCTCATTTGTTTAGCTGCAAATGTCAGTTCTGGATGCATACAACGAATTTAAAAAACAAACTTTGCGACGTGAACGTATCGTGCAACAAACAGTGCATCTTTAGTATATGTTTAGCATAAGTGTCTCGCGCGGTGCGGAAGTGGACCGTAGGGCAGGGCGCGCGCTCGTTGCTGCATATAAACCAACACGGACTTCCTCAAACTCACTTTGCATCGAAGCAGAGACGCATTCAGGTACTTTCCTTCTCTTATCGCTTTTATTTTTTTAATCTCTTTCCTGGAGCTTTCGCGGCATGGATGATAAGTGACCCGATCGAAGTTCTCTTTAGCAGCAGAGTAAAGAAAAGTTGGGCGTGTTTATACTTATATTAATGATATTTGATCGTGTTTTATTGCTTTCAGATCTAAAGCAGCAGTCATGAGCTGGGACAGCTACATCAGCAGCCTGACCAAGAGCGAATGGGTGGATGATGCGGTCATTCTCGGGTTGACACCGGGTCAGGAGTCCGTTTGGGCTTCGGCGCCGGGCGGCTGGCTCAGCCAAGTCACGGTACAACATTTACAGACAAAAACGTTATTTTTGTTCGCTTGTTTCGTTTGATTGTGATTTATTTATTTATTTATTTACGTACTTATTTATTTGAATGGCACTAGTTTTTGTTACTTACATGTTCTGTCGTCCGCTTATAAAAGTCGTTGGAAATCAGGATGCGCTCTCAGCATTGCTGATGATAACGGTAGTTCTCGTTGGGTGAAGCCAAACTTTGCTATAAGTTTCGTGACAGTAAATTACTGTAGTGTTCATTAGTTTGATGCAGGGTAACAAGAATATATATCTCCTTCAAATCGACAGTTAATTCATTCTGAATTTCATCACAGCAGTCGCGCGGAGTTCTGTAAACTGCTCCTTATTTGGTCATGCGTGCTGAAAGGCGGAAGTGGGTACCCCCCTCTCTCTCTCTCTCTCTCTCTCTCTCTCTCTCTCTCTGCGCGCGCGCGCCCCGCTTCCGCCCATGGCGCGCGCGCTCTCGTGCTGAAAAATGTCAGATGATTTTTATATAGCATATATTAGCTCAAAAATATTTAGAATACATTTGTGTGAGAGATACAATCTCCATTAAGTGAAACTATCGTTTGTGTGTCTAATATAAAGCAACATTCAGTTTTGACCGCTAATTTTACCGTGTGTGTGTGCACTTCCTTTCTTGGGTTCCTCTCACTAACTTTAATTTTGATTTTACGGTAAGTTTTTGATTTCTCTTTTATTTATATATATATATATATATATATATATATATTGCACACTGAGACTGAAAGTATAGCATATATATATATATATATATATATATATATATATTGCACACTGAGACTGAAAGTATAGCCTATATATATATATATATATATATATATATATATATATATATATATATATATATAACCCAATAAATTGTGTTCTTTTATATATATATATTTATATATATATATATATATATATATATACACACATACGTGTGTGTGTGTGTCTGTTTGTTTGTGTGTGTGTGTGTGTGTGTGTACAGTTGTGTGTTTCTGTTTCCCCATTCTTGTTGAAACATGCAGCTCAGACTTAAAGGGTTTAGAGATGCCGTCTGTCTCTCTGTATCTCGTACTGTGAAAGTCCCGACCGCAGCTTATCTAGGGTTGTAGTGTTCATGCTGGTTCATCTAACCAGAGAACCACTGAAAATGTAAACAGCGAGAAACTCAATGAGTTCAGCATCTAAAATATACACTTCTTTGTACTTCAATGTGCGTTTGAACCTAAAATCTTGTTGAAATAAAAAAATCAATCCAAGAATCTTCTGGAATGATGTAATACATTCAGACATAGAAATACAGGCAGATTTATGGTGTGTGTGTGTGTGTGTGTTTTGCTTGTCTTGAGGTGAGCGTCGTCGTCTTCAGGAACATGACAAAACATGAGCCGCGCAAAAATCTGTGTGTGAAATGTTTCTACATGTTTCAGCAAGTGTTTCTGGACCATTTTATCACCCACAATCGACACTCACTGTGTGTGTGTGTGTGTGTGTGTCTCTGTAGGCAGGAGAGGTTCAGGCTATGATAGCCGGTGACCGTGGGACTCTGTTTGCCAATGGTGTGACTCTGGCTGGCAGAAAGTGCACAGTGTTGAGAGACGCTCTGAATGTGGACGGCCAGAACACCATGGACATCAAGATGAAGACCTCAGAGAAAGAGCCCGACCCCTTTTCATTCACCATCGGCAGATCTCAGAAAGGTGAGACCCACCCGTGTCAAAGCAGAAAATATGTGTGGATACATCACAGTGACTAACAATCATCATAGTAGGAGTTAAAACAATAAAACTCAATGTCCTGATGCTTTACAGTGCAGAGAATGAGATTCTACACATTACAGGATGTTGAGCATCACACAATGCAAAATGTTTCAGTGCTTCTGAAAATACTTTGTTTTCTTGATGTATTAAAAATAATTATTATAAATTATATTGTAGTATATACACATTTAATTTACATTTTACAAATGTAATGTCATTTTATTTGTTTAGATTCTGGGGTGAATATTGGCCTGGACATGTTTTATAGGCCTATATAAAGTTTATGCAAATGTTACATGCAAATATATTAAAAATATTTATTTAATTTTATTTAGATTTCTTAAGATTCTGGGGTAGATTTCACCTATAGATGTTTTATAATTAAAGTATACACGAATATTATGTAATTATATTTAAAATATTTATTTAATTTCAATTTATATTTTATTTATATTTCTTAAGATTCTGGGGTAGATTTCACCTATAGATGTTGTATAATTAAAGTATACACAAATATTATGTAAATATATTAAAAATATTTATTTTATATTTAATTTTAATTTATAATTCATTTTATATTTATTTAGATCCTGGGATGAAATTTTATCTAGACATGTTTTTATATATATATATATATATATATATAAGAATACACAAATATTATATGTAAATATATTAAAAATATTTATTTTATATTTAATTTTAATTCATAATTAATTGATAATTGAATTTTTTTAATATATATTTCTTTAGGTTCTGGGGTAGATTTCACCTATACATGTTTTATAATTAAAGTATACACAAATATTATGTAAATATATTAAAAATATTTATTTTATACTTCATTTTAATTCATAATTAATTGATAATTAAAATTATTTATATTTCTTTAGATTCTGGGATGAAATTTGACCTAGACATGTTTTTATATATAAAGCATGCACAAATATTTTATTAAAAAAACTCTTTTTTTATATTTAATTTGAATGTATAAATAATATATCCTTTATATTTTGCTTGTGAGATTTAATTCTCTCTCTTTCTCTCTCTCTCTCAGCGATAATCATTGCTAAAGGAGTAAAAGATGCTCACGGAGGGAAAATCAATCCACTCGTTTTTGACATGACCGCATACCTCAGGAAGATGAACATGTGAACAAGCCCCGCCCCCTGCCCTACTGACTCCGCCCACTTTACCACTTCATCTGTCGGCCATCTTCAGGAATCCATTCCAGAAGCCAGAAGAACAGATCCAAGATCAACCAAACTTCAAAACATCATCATCATCATCATCATCATCATGTCCGTTTTAACATTCCAGGAGTTTGAGATCTTGTTTCTCCTCGTCATCTCTCCAGCAGTGGAACGCAAACTCTAGTTCATATCAAACTCATTTATTAGTTTTATCACAAATTAATTAATTGATTGACTTACGGTACTATAGTATTTTCGCTGTTTCGGACGGGCGGAGCGTCAAGTCAAGCGGTTTTCCCATTTGATTGTATGATTGTTTGTGTCAAATCCTGCTGAACAAAACCCAGATTCTGACTGTTAGATGCCAAATAAAGAGAGAATGAGTTTCTGTGGAGCTGCTCCTGTCCGTGTGTGTTCATGTGGGAGGAAGAGACCGGGGCGTAACACACCACACGACAGACTTCAGCAAACGCATGTCACGACTCAAACACACCATCAGCAAACGCATGTCACGACTCAAACACACCATCAGCAAACGCATGTCACGACTCAAACACACCATCAGCAAACGCATGTCACGACTCAAACACACCATCAGCAAACGCATGTCACGACTCAAACACACCATCAGCAAACGCATGTCACGACTCAAACACACCATCAGCAAACGCATGTCACGACTCAAACACACCATCAGCAAACGCATGTCACGACTCAAACACACCATCAGCAAACGCATGTCACGACTCAAACACACCATCAGCAAACGCATGTCACGACTCAAACACACCATCAGCAAACGCATGTCACGACTCAAACACACCATCAGCAAACGCATGTCACGACTCAAACACACCATCAGCAAACGCATGTCACGACTCAAACACACCATCAGCAAACGCATGTCACGACTCAAACACACCATCAGCAAACGCATGTCACGACTCAAACACACCATCAGCAAACGCATGTCACGACTCAAACACACCATCAGCAAACGCATGTCACGACTCAAACACACCATCAGCAAACGCATGTCACGACTCAAACACACCATCAGCAAACGCATGTCACGACTCAAACACACCATCAGCAAACGCATGTCACGACTCAAACACACCATCAGCAAACGCATGTCACGACTCAAACACACCATCAGCAAACGCATGTCACGACTCAAACACACCATCAGCAAACGCATGTCACGACTCAAACACACCATCAGCAAACGCATGTCACGACTCAAACACACCATCAGCAAACGCATGTCACGACTCAAACACACCATCAGCAAACGCATGTCACGACTCAAACACACCATCAGCAAACGCATGTCACGACTCAAACACACCATCAGCAAACGCATGTCACGACTCAAACACACCATCAGCAAACGCATGTCACGACTCAAACACACCATCAGCAAACGCATGTAACGACTCAAACATATCTTATCTCATATATCATGATTCATTTCAGTATAACTAACTGGATCACAGTTGAAACTCATCCGGATGCTAATTTTTACTATAGTTTTATTCACAGCTTTTATTTGTATATTTCCAGCTTTTACATTTTCTGTTTAATTTGTTAAAAAATTACTATTAAGCTTCAATTTTATCTAATTTTACTACTTCTTATTTCAGTCAAGGCAACGTTTCTCGTTTTTGTTTACGTTTTTCATCTAATATTTCTGTTTGATTCTGTCTAGGGTTTATTCCAGTTGATGACTTTTTAAGTTAACGATAATAACCCAGATTAATCACAGCACTCCAGTCAGGAGCTCATTAGAATATTCAGTGGTTGATGCGTGCGAGTGTCTCGGCCAATCACAGGCGTCCGTACCGTTTCTCTACTCCCAGGAGAGGTTTTGCATTCTCAGCACACTTGAGTGAACGACACGCACCTTCGTTAGGCTGTTTAAAACTAAAAAAATTCATGAAACACAAGCTGAATGATTGCAGCAGTTAACGAATGGTGTGTGTATGTCATTTCTGTTAAACTTTAATTCTCAACAGCACTTTGAAAGCTTAAAAAACTTGGGAAAGAAATTACTATATTGTATATTCATTGCTCTCAAAATACAGTGATGAAAACACGTATGCCCACAATCTAACAAAACTCACAATCCAGTAAATTTATATTAATTTAGCACTTTTATCCAGTTTTAGTGTTTTAAGGCAGAAGACACCATCTGCGACCAGGAAAGGCTCAGGCACAGTCGTGAACAAACGTTCTTCCAGGAACATGAACAGAAAGTAATCTGGCAGAGCGTTTCTGCACATATTTCAGTGAGCAGGGTCAGACTCTTCACTGGAGGAACGCTGGTGCAACAAAGGAAACAGGAAGTTGTGCATGTGACACAGACATGAAACGTCAGATCTATGACAGAGATTGACACACTCGCACACACACACGTACACTCACTCGCACATACAAGTCACGTTTACTATTTTTGTGAGGACTCTCCATAGACGTAATGTTTTTATACTGTACAAACTCTATATTCTCTCCTCTTATACTAACCCTACCCATCACACACACACACACACACACACACACACACACACACACACACACACACACACACACACACACTAACCAGACCCCTAAACCTACCCATCACACACACACACACACTAACCCGACCCCTAAACCTACCCATCACACACACACACACACTAACCCGACCCCTAAACCTACCCATCACACACACGCACTAACCCGACCCCTAAACCTACCCAACACACACACACAGTAACCCGACACAAAAACCGACCCATCACACACACACACACACACACACAGTAACCCGACACCAAAACCGACCCATCACACACACACACTAACCCGACACCAAAACCGACCCATCACACACACACTAACCCGACCCCTAAACCTACCCATCACACACACACACACAGCTGTGGTTTTGTGATATATGAGGACATTCCATAGGCGTAATGAATGACTTTTATACTGGACAAACTGTATATTCTATCCCCCTACACTGCCCCTATCCCTAAACCTGCCCATCACAGGAGACATGCTGCATTTTTACATAAAAAAAAAACACATTGTTTTTTATGTTTTTTAAGCTATTTGAAATATGAGGACTCATGCAATGTCCTCATATATCACGTGTAAGTTGTAATACCAGTGTAATATGCATGTCATTATACACATTTGTGTCCTCATATATCACAAAAACAAAAGCACGCACACACACACACACACACACTAACCCTACCCATCACACACACACACTAACCTGACACCAAAACCGACCCATCACACACACTAACCCGACCTCTAAACCTACCCATCACACACACACACACACACACACACACTAACCTGACACCAAAACCGACCCATCACACACACTAACCCGACCTCTAAACCTACCCATCACACACAACTTTCTGCATTTTTACATTTAAAAAAAACATCACTTAATATGTTTTATACAGTGTTTTCCACAAGGATTTCGGATATTGCCATATAATGTAGGACTTACCAGGACACACGCGCACACACACACACACACACACACACACAGTCTCTCTCTCCCTCTCACTCGCACACTGTCCCTCTCTCTCTCTCTCTCTCTCTCTCTCTCACACACTCTTTCTCTCTAACACACTCTCTCTCTCTCTCTCTCTCTCTCTCTCACACACTCTTTCTCTCTAACACACACTCTCTCTCTCTCTCTCTCTCTCTCTCTCTCTCTCTCTCTCTCTCTCTCTCTCTCTCTCTCTCTCTCTAAAAAACACACACTCACACAGATGCAGCGCCATCATGCGGCCGCGACGGGTGACGTGATTTTCTCTGTTCTGAATGTCTCTTGTTCACTGAGAGATTAGATCTTTTTTTATTATTCAAATAATCTCCACAACCTCGTACCGTGGCGGTTTTTGCATTTTCTGCGTTGCGTGTGGGCAGAATAACCCGCGGGATGCATTTCATGGTTAACCAAAGATCTAGATAAAAACTGAATCTAATTAGCCAACATACACACACAAGTAGAAAAGGTTCAGCTTAAAGAACTCCGTCAAGTGCTTCATAATAGAACCTTTTACGGGATCATTTTATGAATTCAGTTTTGATTAATTAGTAGGCCTGTTGTTTTAATTAATTTTACATTTTACTTACATTTTATTAATTAAAAAGCTTGTAAACATACTTTATCACGAGAAAAAAATGAAATAACCCGTTAAAGTCGGCGTGAAACGGAAGTTGAGATGTTTTTTTTCGAAAAAAGTTGAGTCATTTTTTCCTTGTGACGTATATCCTAGTGAAACGGCTTCTGAAATTAAAAAAAATATAGGGCGGGGCTTGATTTCGTCCTTCGGGAATTGATTGGATCGTTGGAGGTTGGACGTTGCAAACAAAATAGAGGCAGATTTGAATGCGATTCTCTGAGAGGCGGTGCACCGATAGCCGCACCCTCGTCGGATCTAGCCGCACCCTTTCGCCATTCCACGTGACCGAAATAGAAGAGGGGTCGTTTCGATGGGGAAGGGAAGGGTAATGTATTTGATTAAAGATTATAAGGGTAGATTAATTTAAAAAAAAAAGAAGTGCACAGATAAATCATTGATAATAAACACTATATTACATATAAAAAGAAGATTTGTCAAATTTGATTTCATGCCGACTTTAAAGATGAAAGAATTTAAGACGTTTCTTCACTATAGAAGTAGCCTTCACTGAACTTTTTTCTAAAGGACGATAACTAGCGATAACGATATAGTTCTAAAATAGTTCTAAATATAAAAGAATAGAAGAGTCCACATCACAATTATAACGATAACAGCACAGTGAGATATCGCTGGAATTTTTTTTATTTTATTTTTTTAAGCTTTTTTCAGCTGATCAACGATTCGAAAAATCGACAGCCAATCAGAATCCATCCTGCTTTAACAAGCTAGAGCATTTAAAGCTGCAGCACTATAATACAATACAATAACGATATAGTCCGTTGATGTGGACGCTAATATAGTTATCGTTATATTTATCTTTAAGTCCAGTTCACACAAAGGATTTATGAAAACGATATAGTTATAAAAAATCGCTGTAAATATAAAAGAATAGCAGAGTCCACAGCACAACTTCTAACGATAACATCACAGTGAAATTGGACGATTTTGTCCAGCTGATGAACAAAACATTGACAGCCAATCAGAATCCATCCTTCATTAAAGCGCTCGAGCATTTAAAGACACAGAGGACAAAACTGCAGCACGAGTTAATAAACAAAACAATATCGTCCAATGGACGTTAATAGCCTACAGGTTATCATAGTTGTCTTTATAGTTATTGTTCTTGGTGTGAAAAAGCCTTTAGGGGTTGGTTCACCCAAAAAGATAATAATCCCATTTATCCCATAATTAATTGACTCACGTGTAGCCTACATGACTTTCTTCTTTCAGCCAAACACAATCAGATCTATATTAAAAATATCCTTTATAATGGGAGGGAATGGGAGTTGAAGCCCGAAAAAGCGAATGTATTGCTCAAAGCAGTCGACACTTTTTTTGACAAATTTAACACAACGGCTGAATGTCAAGTGTTGTGAATCTGCGGCTGCTCCCAAACAACACAAGTGTCCGTCAGCTCTCATGATAGTGAAACTAATTTTAGCCTGGTGTTAAAGGGTAGAGAGGGGGAAACAGGGAAAATAGAGGCATGCGGTGCGGGTGTGTGTGTGTGTGTGTGTGTGTGTGTGTGTGTGTGTGATCATCATAGGTGCCCTTTAGGTCCGAACTCAAACGCACTCTCACATTTCCCCCTTTAATTCAACCCTGACCTTTCATTCAAGTCTGGAGGAGGACTAGGGAGAGTCTGCGTGTTTCTACACCTCCGCTGAAAGGAAAAGACAGTCTCCAATCATTGTTCTCTCCTGTTTCTTTAATCCCGGATACATATCTGACTCTTCTGGAAGCTCGTTTCCGCCACAGAATAAAATAATAAAAAAGGTAAATGCAACTTTTTATCTCGCAATTCTGACTTTGTAAAACGCAATTGGGAGATTAAAGTCAGAATCGCATGATATAAAATCGCAATTGTGTTATAAAGTCAGAATTGTGAGATATAAACTCGCAATTCTGAGGAAAAAAAGTCCTTTTTTCTAAGGATTGGAATTTATAACTCGCAATTGTGACTTTCTATCTCTGAATTCTGAGTAAACTCGCAATTGTGAGATAAAAAGTCACAATTATCTTTTAAAATGTTTTATTATGTGGCGGAAACAAGCTTCTATAGACTTGCATTTAAAAAAAAAAAATTATCTTTAAACTTTATGCAATTGCAATACCATTGTATTCCTTTGAATATGTTAACTGAGTCTGTTCTTAACATTGATCGAATTGTAAGGAACAATAAAATCGTTTGTATGGAAACATCTGTCCTTTATTTGGTTGAATGTGCTATTGCAAGTTGATAGAAAATGCCAAATTAAGTTCAATGAGTACAGATAACTTGAAAATGTAAGTTATCGTCTTTCAACTAAACTTTGCAAGTCCAGGTTACCTGAAATAAGTTGTTGGGTCAACTATTTTAACTATGTCAACTAAACTTTTTAAGTTGAAATTACTTAATTTAAGTTGAGTGAACAAACTGTTTTTTACAGTGTAGAACATACACATTCAGCCATATTATCATACTTCATGCAGCAAGCATATTTTATATGTGGACATAGCAGGGGCTAATTATCACAAATCTGTTAAAATGTTGCTCATTTGCACATATGATAATACTAATGCTTATAAAGTTATGCTGTGTTTGTAGGCTGACCCGTTCGTACACATTTGACATGAGATGAAGTGCATGGAATTTAGGATCAAATCTGATCATAGATGTGTTTTGTAAATTAGGTTTTTAGGCAACATTTGATTAACGGTGCTTTGCAGGTTACAGTAATTTAAATAGCACTGACCTTCAGACAATCTGAAACCCAAAGGCATGCTCTCGAATGACCTCTTGACCTCCAGATCAAACAGGCCTTTTGTTCACAGTACAACCATATGACTTAGGAAACTTTATTAACTTTAACTTTATACAATTATACTAATTTTGCAGTACGCAGTTGCATGTTCATTTTCAGTATGCGTGGAATACCCAGAGTTCATAATATATTGACTAAGATTTGCCATATTTAACCAGAGGAATAAACCTGATGTTTATTACAAACTGCATTATATTTAACATGTATCTAAATAACAGGCACTCATAGCACACACTCTTCAGTATCCAGTTAAGAAGTATACAATCCATCCCAAACATAGCCAGAATAAGTGACCGTTAATCTAGAAATGGCAAGATTGATCTGGTTGAATGTCAAACATTGGCACTACAACTACATTAGCTGCTTAATTTAATGCACTATTGCCTGATGTGTGTATGCGTTTGGGGTTTGTCCTGTATATAAAGCCTGATGTGGAGTTAGAACCACATCAGGTTATTATATAAATATAACAGTGCCTGGGTAAATTACAATAAATTAATTAAAAGAAGTGTGTCATGGTTTCTAATGTCGTTCAAAGCAGATGCATATTGTTTAGTTAAATGAGTGATTACATATATATATATATATATATATATATATATATATATATATATATATATATATATAAAATGCAACAAAAAACAAGACAAATGAACAGTAATGAACAATAAAAGACAACAATGAGGGTTAACAATGAAAGACAAAACAACAAAGAATATTAAATTAGCTTAAATGTTTTACACCATGACCGAGTCAGAGATTTCCTCAAGGAGTTTAAATACATATCAAACTCTTTCTTAAAAATAAAAAAAGGATTTTTCTTTGAGAATTAACATTTGTGAATATAAAATTCAGCAAGAAAAAGTAGTAAATTAAAATGAGAAGGGTCTCATTTCAGAAAGTCACCAAAAAAAAAAAAAAATTGTTTTGGCTTATACAGATGTCTGAAGATAACAACGTTTGAAAAGTCAACCCCCAAATACTTTGCAATACACACAGTCCCAAAACAAACGATTGGATTAGAAAACTTTGTTAATCCCTGTAAGATTAAGCTCATTTGCCACCATTGTACATTACAAACACCACAAATAGACAAATAAACATTAAAAACAACAACAATCAGTACAAAAAATGACACAACTTCATTAAAAAACCAAACTGCAGTAGGCTAGGAATAAAAGACCTTCTACATCGCTGAACCCTGAGGCATTGCTAAATAAGAGATTAAGTGTCTCTTCAGGCTGATGACAATTACATTTATATTGAATTACTCTGTTGTAATATAGCATACACATCCGCGCTGTGGGCGTGTCCTGAAACACTCGCGCTGTGGGCGTGTCCTGAAACACTCGCGCGCTCTGTAATGTTCGGTGTTTTTAGACGCTCCCCAAAGTTTTTCCCATATACGGGGACGTAGTTTAGAGACCGTCTATAAATTGCGGTGCTGCAATTTCATTGTTCATTCCCACCCCGTCAAACGCCGAGACTGACACCGACGCGAATCGGCCTCAGGTAAACGCGCACGCTTTTCACTGGAACTGTGTTTTTATGAGCTTTTCTGGCACTTTGTTTTGCTGTATCGAACGGGCGCGTGCACGAGTTCTGCAAAAGTGCGTTGAAGTCAAATTGTGTGTGGAGTTACTTCCTGATTGGGGAGCAGCTGATCTGAGATCAGCTCTTAATGACCAAACTCTCGCTTTTCTCTGTCGTTATTTGACGCGTCTTCTGATCTGGGACCTGTAGATCTCGAATCTTAAACTTTACACAGCCTAAGAGCTGGATGAGTGTGTAAGTTTGCTGTTAGGGGATATATTGTGTTATGTGGAGACTGTAGATGAACGCTTTGTTAAACCGGAGCAGATTTAAGACCGTTAGACTTTCTGTAGTAAATGACCTTCACGCTTCCGGTGGCACCATCACAGGTTCTCCGGTTCTAGATCAGAAACTTTACGGTTAAAGTCGTGTTTTACAGGGACAGTGGCGATTTAACATCATGACCAATAAACGACACACGATGCACCGTTATCATTTTATTTACGAATTATAAAAAAAAAAAAAAAAAAAAACGTATATAAAAGTTACACTTCGGGTAAAGTCCACTCGGAGTCGCTGAATATTGCGTCATTAGGGGGTTATTTAATAACCGATTGTTGCGTCAATGTGCACGCGCCTATAGATAGTTGGGTTTGTATGATGATCACGTGCCACACGGTCGTGGGCAGCTCCGCGCGCTCGATAAAATGCTGTGCTGTGATTGGTGATTTATGCTCTGTCCGTCTCGCAGACAAACTGAGAGAACGTCAGAGAAGAATAGGCTAAAGACATTGTAATAAAATGATCATAATAAAAAGTATCAATAGCTTGATAAAAAAATAAGATTGATACCTGATATCAAAATGTAAACATTGCTTTATCTCTGAAATATGAAAAATCAGGTAAAAAAGAGTGGACCCTAATGGAACATCGATGGACGCTTGTTTCTGCCACGGAATAAAAAAAAATATATATTTATGACAGTTTCTCACAATTCTGACTAATTTTTTGCAATAGTGAGTTTTTCTTACAGTTCTGAGAAAGTTATGAGTTATACAGTCTGAATTGTGAGTCACAGTTGCCTTTAAAAATTATTCCATGGCAGAAACAATCTTCCATAGTCCATCTGCATGTCTGTCAGAGGAAAATTACATTTGCATTGTTTACATATATACTACCACTAATCTTCAAAAATTGCAGGAGAAAAAAAAAACTTGTACCAATAGCATCAAATTGTGTGTGTGCGTTACAGTTGCATACATTGCTCAAATGCAAAGGTCAGAATGTTGTACACAAAGGTCAGGGTTCAGCAGGGCTTTGTAAAGGTCATATAGAGTCGTCGAGGTATGACTGAGATTTCTCTCTCTCACACACTCACACACACACACACACACACACACACACACACACACACACTCCTGAGGTATTTTCTGTCTTCTGCTGTAGCCGCTCTATTAATAGCAGTGAAACTTCAGACTGTATCAGACAGCTGAGGGGTGACTGTGTGTGTGTGTGTGTGTGTGTGTGTGTGTACAGTATTTTAAGGTTTGTGCAGAGGTCTTAACTCATTTCACCAATTTCAGTTGTTTTTTTTTACTCATAAAAATGGTCTTCTCTCTCAATTTGGTGACTGTTTTAAATATGCTATACAAACAAACAGGACTTTATTTGCTAAGCACAGAAATGAAGCTAAACATTCAGAGTGAGAATGATACACACACACACACACACACACACACACACACACTTTTTCTCTGTCTCTCTCTCTCAGGATGTCCATCAGCAAGATTCACGCTCGTGAAATCCTCGACTCCAGGGGCAATCCCACTGTTGAAGTCGATCTTTACACGACCAAAGGTACAAATGCTGTGTTTTAGTATCATTGCGGTTTACTATTGTGGTGTCATTATTTTGAAATAATTGTTTTCAGTAATTTTGTTGTGTTTGTCACTTTAATCAATAGTTTTTTATTTAAAAATCTATATAGTTTTTATTCATTTATGTTAGCTGTACTTGTTTTAGTACATTGAGTTGGCAGCTAACTTAAGTTAACTGAAAAATTTAACGCCATTAAGTTTATCATGTACGTTTACACTATAGCGTGTTCGTACAGACGACTACTTCGTCGAATGATCTACAAAACGAGCCTAACGACGCTGCGTTCTGCTGCCGGGCCAGTGGGTGGCGCTGTCACTCAAGAAACGCCACACTCTTATAGACTGAACATGTGATCTGCATGCCTATGGCGGCACTGTTCACAAATTTAAGCTTTTACACAAAGGATGGTGGTATCGCTTTAAAACTTGCACCGTTTTCAAAAGCTTGCGTTTTCAGGCTGCCAGAACGCATAAACTTTTCCATTTTTAGTTAAATGGTGTCGTTCCCCCTTAGAGTGTGTGTGTATATATATAAAAAACCCTGCAGTGACTGAATTAATCTGGTGAAGCCCTAGTAACAACAGAACTCCTTAGCAATTCCTTAGCAACCACCTAGCAACACCCTAGCAACCTTTACTGAATAGACCGGCAGGTAGATCTTTTGACTTTCGGACTTTCTTTTTTTTTTCTTTTCTTTTTTTTACTTCAAAATTACTTCAATTCAGAGTTTGTCTTGAGAAAGTGTGTAATGGTTGATTGTTTCCTGGTGGTTTCAGGTCGTTTCCGGGCGGCTGTTCCCAGCGGCGCATCCACTGGAGTCCATGAGGCTCTGGAGCTCCGGGACGGAGACAAAACACGTTACCTGGGCAAAGGTACCACACAGACACAGACACAGACACCATTCATTACACACAAAGACAAATATTAATGTGTGTGTGTGTTAAGGTACCCAGAAGGCCGTGGACCATGTGAACAAGGAGATCGCTCCCAAACTGATTGAGAAGGTAAGATCATGGATTACTTTTTTTTTTTCTCATATTTTAATAATCATCATTCGAAAGCTCACTCTAATTCATCCATTGAAAAGTTACAATGGAAATGCTCCTGAAACCTTTTAACGGCTCAATTTTTGTGATACCAACTTCAAATTTGGAACACAACTGTTTATTTTATAGCATTTTTAACATACAAATTATTTTGTGAAATATATTTTGGATTAAAAAATATATATTTAGTTCTGCATTTGCTTTGCACTAAACTTAGTTTATCTTGATGGCTTTTGGTATCATATTTATATAAAATAAACTTGCCTTGCCTATTAAAATTCTTGGCTTCCAACCTAGTAAACCCTTTAACCTCATAGTATTTAATATATGTACATTTGTACTTAAAATATGTAGAATTTGTATAATTAAACTAATGAAATGCTCTATTTACCTGATAAATATTCACATTTATTTGATTCATCCCATCATAATTATTAGAGTTAATAACCGCCATCTGCTGGCCACTATATGCACATGATTCTGACCTGTCAAGTCAAATATTTTCTTTTTCCACCAGATGGACCGAATATGAGATTCTCTTGTTTTCTTAGTTTCAACTTATAGAAATGTAGATTTTTACTGTAGTGAAGTTTGCATATTTGTGTGTACAAATGAAGAAATGCACTCATTTACACCTCTGAATGACGAGAGTCTTTTGTTACTTCTACAGTGAAATTATTTTTATATTTTAAAAAGTTACACACTTACTGTTCCTGATCAAAAATGACTGCGAAAAGCCAATGTGTTTTTTGTGTCAAATTGATCTGATTCATCCCATCATGCTTGTGTCTAAACAGAAGTTCAGCGTTGTTGATCAGGAGAAAATTGACAAGTTCATGCTGGAACTCGATGGAACTGAGAACAAATGTAAATAACACCCATGCGCACACACACACACACACACGCATGCATTCTCACACACACTTAAGCTCAAATACATGCTTACACACGCTCACACACACACACACTTATGCTCACACACGCACGCACACAAACACCGTCATGCACACACACTTATGCTCGTGCTCACGCACACCCACACATACACAAACATTTATACACTCATGTACACACACCCATACACACTCGCAAAATGTATGCTCCCACACAGCCACACTCTCACACACACACAAACACATTTATACGCGCGCACACACACACTTATGCTCCTGCTCACGGACACTCGCACATACACAAACATTTATACACTCACGCACACGAATGCATACACACACTATGCTTGTGCTCACCCACACATACACTTATACACTCATGTACACACACCCATACACACTCACAAAATGTATGCTCCCACAGCCACACTCTCGCAAACATTTATACCCGCGCGTGCACACAAAGTCACACACACACACACACACACACACACACACACACACACACACTTATGCTCCTGCTCATGGACACTCACACAAACACAAACATTTATACACTCACGCACACAAATGCATACGCGCGCGCACACACACACACACACACTTATGCTTGTGCTCACACACACACACACATACACAAACCATTTAGACACTCACATACTCACAAACCCATACACGCTCACAAACATTTATACTCGTGCACACATTTATACATGCGCGCGCACACACATTTATGCTCATGCATTGCTCACGCACACCCACACATACGTATTTATACACTCTCGCGCTCACACAAAACACATACACACATTTATGCTCATGCTCACGGACACCCAGACTCACACAAACATTTATACACTCACGCACACATAGACGCATACACACTTATGCTCATGATCACCAACACACACACACACACACTCATGCTCATGGACACCCACACTCACACATACACAAACAAAATACACTCACGCACACACAAACACATACACACGCACTCACTCACACATTTATGCTCACGCGCACACACTTTAAAACGTGTCATTAATTTGTCGCACACTCTCCCCCACAGCTCAGTTTGGAGCGAACGCTATCCTGGGTGTGAGTCTGGCGGTGTGTAAGGCCGGCGCGGCTGAGAAGGGAGTGCCGCTGTACCGCCACATCGCAGACCTCGCGGGAAACAAAGACGTGATCCTCCCCGTACCCGTACGTGAGCCGCCCGCTAGTTGTGTTTATTTTTAGTTTTCATCGTAATCTCCGTTTTAAGTTTTAGTAATTTTATTTTGTGCTTTTGTCATTTTTATTAGTTAAGTTCATATATATATTCTATTTGTTAATATTTTAAACTAGTTTACTTCTAAGCTTTTATTTTATACAATTCGTTTTCATTTACGTTACTAATTTATGTGCTTTTGTGACTTTTTTTTTTTTTTTTTTTTTTTTTTTTTTAATTTTATTAGTGGTAGTTTAGTATTATTATTTGTATACCTTTACTCCCATTTTGGATTAGTTTTTATATTTTCAGGTTTTATTTATATTTTAGTTTTGTGCTTTTGTCATTTTTATTTATTTTATTTTTTTATTTTTCAGTAGTGCTGGGTGGTATGATCAAAAATATACTTCATAATTTTTTCACAATTTTTTCATATGAAAATATTTTCATAATTTCAAAATTATGAAAAATAATTCATAATATGAATTAATTACTTTTTTTTTCAAGCATGATTAACCACATTTTCTACTGATTGTGAGGAAATACTGTAGTTGATTGGCTTAAAATGCCCTATTTTTCTGTCATGACTGAGTGAATATTGTAGAAAAATTCCTCTAGTATTAATACAGGGTTGCAAGGCCCCACAAAATGATGCTGTTTAAGATTCAAAGATTCATATATAAACACCTGCGCCGCATTTTGACTTTGAAATTCAACGCTCATTTATTCAACGATGTCAAAGGCTTATAACACTGTAATATAATTTGACAGCTATCAATTATAGTTTAACCCATCCATCTTCACCGTCAGGCTTAGTTACACACACACACACACACACACACACACACACACACACAGCTGAGCATCTCCACAGTGAAGACCTTCTCAAACAGTGTCGCGCCGCGTTCCCAACGTTGTTAAAGTGACATACTTAAAAGCGACGTATTGTGGGATATTAAATTTATATCATAACAAAAATGAACACCGGTGTTCGGTATGAACCGGTATACCGCCCAGCACTCTGTCTCCGCTCTCATCCCTCTCTTCTCGTTTCTTTCCCTTCAGGCGTTTAACGTCATCAACGGAGGCTCTCACGCCGGGAACAAGCTGGCCATGCAGGAGTTCATGATCCTCCCTGTGGGAGCCAAGAACTTCCACGAGGCCATGAGGATCGGCGCCGAGGTGTACCACAACCTGAAGAACGTCATCAAAGCCAAATACGGCAAAGACGCCACCAACGTGGGAGACGAGGGCGGATTCGCACCCAACATCCTCGAGAACAACGAGGGTATGAGTTATTGCATGAGTTTATACCCAGTGGCTGGTCCCAGTATAGCTCATAAACCCAGAGTCTCGATCGCCCCCCGGTGGCCGGTCCCAGTATAGCTCATAAACCCAGCGTCTCGATCGCCCCCCGGTGGCTGGTCCCAGTATAGCTCATAAACCCAGTGTTTCGATCGCCCCCCGGTGGCTGGTCCCAGTATAGCTCATAAACCCAGCGTCTCGATCGCCCCCCGGTGGCTGGTCCCAGTATAGCTCATAAACCCAGCGTCTCGATCGCCCCCTGGTCGCTGGTCCCAGTATAGCTCATAAACCCAGCGTCTCGACCCCTGGTGGAGTTGCCACTTGGTTTATTCACTGCAAAAAAAAAGTTTAAACGTTCTCTAATAAAGATGCATTTCCATAGCTCTCGAGCTGTTGAAATCCGCCATCGAGAAGGCCGGCTATCCTGATAAGATCATCATCGGGATGGATGTTGCAGCATCTGAGTTCTTCAGGAGTGGAAAATATGATCTGGACTTCAAATCACCCGACGACCCGAAGCGCCACATCACTGGAGAGCAGCTGGGAGATCTGTACAAGAGCTTCATTAAGAACTACCCAGGTACGCACACACACACACACACACACACGGTTTGTGCACAAACAGACCCGTTTATGTGCATCTGGGTTTTTCTGCAGTTCAGTCCATTGAGGATCCGTTCGACCAGGACGACTGGGAGAACTGGAGCAAGTTTACAGGATCTGTGGACATCCAGGTGGTGGGAGATGATCTGACCGTGACGAACCCCAAACGCATCCAGCAGGCGTGCGAGAAGAAGGCCTGCAACTGCCTCCTGCTTAAAGTCAACCAGATCGGCTCTGTCACCGAGTCCATCCAGGCGTGAGTATACAGCACAGCTTCCTTGCAGAGCTGCGCCACAGGGCCCATTACGACCTCCTTGCAGAGCTGCGCCACAGGGCCCATTACGACCTCCTTGCAGAGCTGCGCCACAGGGCCCATTACGGACTTCAATTATTATTCAGTTCAATAAACGTGTCAGTGTTGCAAAATTCATAAATTATTAATTAAATTAATTAAATTCAGTTCAATGATAATTCAATTCAGTTCAATAACAGTGTAAATGTTGAAAAATTCATCAATTATGAAATTCAATTCCGTTTCTGTTGTGTAGCCGTTCTACAGAATTCAATAGTGTCATTCAGATCAATGTTAATTCAGTTCAATAAATGTCAATGCTGAATTTCGTCAATTATGAAACGTTCAATGTCAGTTCAGTAACCGTGTCAATGTTGCAAAATTGATTTAAATTCAGTTCAATGGTAACTCAGTTTAATTTAATTCATCAGTAATGAAAAGACTTAAATTCTGTAGAACTGCTATACAAGAGAAACTGAATTGAAGTGTCATTATTCAGTTCAAATTTGATTCCGTTCTGTTCAATCGGTGTTCAACTCTGTCAGTGTTGCAAAACTCCATTGAACAGCTCAGTTTTACAGCGTGTGTGTGTGTGCAGTTGTAAGCTGGCTCAGTCTAACGGTTGGGGTGTGATGGTGAGCCATCGCTCCGGGGAGACCGAGGACACGTTCATCGCTGACCTGGTGGTTGGCCTCTGCACAGGACAGGTACAAGAAAGCATCACACAGCGAAACCGATGCAAAATAACCGTTTCTTAGTTCTTGAATGTTCTGCCACACTATACGCATTAAAGGTGCAGTGTGTAATATTTAGAAGGATCTGTTGACAAATGCGATATCATATACATAACTATGTTTTCAGTGGTGTATAAAGACCTTACATAATGAATGTTATGTTTTTATTATGTTAGAATGAGCATTTCTCTCTACACACACCGCGGGTCTCCTTACATCGACATGTTTCTACGGTGGCCATGAGCGGACAAACGCGTTTCGTCACTGTTGTTCTTCAAGCAAAGAAGCGAATAAAACACTGATAAACAAGTAACAATATTCGCAATAGCATCGTTTTACTGATTAATGACGTAAACCTAATTTCTTACTGTATCTTTGTAAAGAAACCTCATTGCTGAACTGGCTATTCTCTGCTGTCTCAGACGACGACATCACTGCCTGTCGGCCACCGTAACTTGTTGGTTGCAATTCGCAACCTCACCACTAGACGCCGCTAAAACTTACACACTGCACCTTTAATCAGCGACGCAATATCACCGCCTCTTTGTTCTCGAATGTTCTGCCACACTAACGCATCTCCTCATGTGCTCAGATCAAGACCGGCGCCCCCTGCAGATCGGAGCGTTTGGCAAAGTACAACCAGCTGATGAGGTCAGCGATGACATCATTATACACCTCACAAATCAGGTTAAAGGACGATCTGTGTGTGTGCCAAACTCATCTCTGTGTGTGTGTGTGTGTGTGTGTGTTCAACAGGATCGAGGAAGAGCTCGGTGACAAGGCCAAGTTTGCAGGCAAAGACTACCGTCACCCAAAACTCTGAACATCCACCTTCCTCCAGCAGTACTTTTTTGAAACGAGTAAATAAAAAAAGATGAAAAAAAGTGAAAGAAATGGACTGTCAGTGCATTATTTACATGAACCGCCAGAACTTCAAGGGGACCGATAGTTTACTCCATGTCTTCATCTTTCTTCAGTGTAATCCTAATTACTTTAACTTTGTAAATGTAAGTTAGTATTAATTTACATAAACTTACACTAACTTACAAAGCCAATTACAGTAATACTAACACTTTCTTCTATTCTATATCTATTATCTTTATAAAAAACAAAACCGTACACGTACTGCGTTAGATTAAACTGGGAAGGGTCACAGCACTGGCATATTGTTAGTGTCACTGCTTCTATTGTTCTCATTTGTAAGTCGCTTTGGATAAAAGAGTCGGCTAAATGATTAAATGTAATCCAATCACACGCCTGGTGCATGAGCGAGCGACCAATCACACGCCTGGTGCATGAGTGATCGACCAATCACACGCCTGCTGCATGAGCGATCGACCAATCACACGCCTGCTGCATGAGCGATCGACCAATCACACGCCTGGTGCATGAGCGAGCGACCAATCACACGCCTGCTGCATGAGCGATCGACCAATCACACGCCTGCTGCATGAGCGAGCGTCCAATCACACGCCTGGTGCATGAGCGAGCGACCAATCACACGCCTGGTGCATGAGTGATCGACCAATCACACGCCTGCTGCATGAGCGATCGACCAATCACACGCCTGCTGCATGAGCGAGCGACCAATCACACGCCTGGTGCATGAGTGATCGACCAATCACACGCCTGTTGCATGAGCGAGCGACCAATCACACGCCTGGTGCATGAGCGAGCGACCAATCACACGCCTGGTGCATGAGCGCTCGACCAATCACACGCCTGCTGCATGAGCGCTCGACCAATCACACGCCTGCTGCATGAGCGCTCGACCAATCACACGCCTGGTGCATGAGTGCTCGACCAATCACACGCCTGGTGCATGAGCGATCGACCAATCACACGCCTGGTGTATGAGCGAGCGACCAATCACACGCCTGGTGCATGAGCGATCGACCAATCACACGCCTGATCAATGAGTAAATACCTCAGAACTAAATACAATTACAAAAACAATACAAAATTACTGAAACCAACTAAAATGGAAATAACTAATTCAATATATAAAAGAGCACATATTACACGTTCTTCTCTATATCAGTGTCAGTGTTTCTGAACTCCTGAAACGCCGCCATTGTAGTCTTGAGTTTCTCCCGGGAACGAACACGTCACAATATTCCTCATTATAATAATACGCAGAATAAAGGGGCGGGGCCTGGTTGAGTTTGTTAGTAGTGTGTTAAACTGGCAGTTATGGAAAGGGGCGGGGCACTTCCCAAACACACTCGAAGCGCTCGACCAATCACAACACACTGATCCAGCCGACTAATCAGAGCACATTGTGCTTTTTAGGGGGAGGGGCTTCATAGAGACAAGAAGTAAGCATGAGTGTGTTTCCCGAACCGCCGTAACTCGCTGTTTAACTACTATAGCACGATACATCGTTGAAGAAATCAGCTAGCTCGTCACGACTGTTTCCCCAAACCATGTCGCAAATTGGTCGTTCAACCGCGTTGATGTCACGCAGATGTTGGAGTAATAACTACTGTTAAGAGATCTGTTTGAGATCGAATTAACGCTAGATGTTTTGCAATAAATTACAGACATGCATCTGAGGAATATTTCTAATTTTTCTCAGTTATTTGGCTTTATTTCCAGATTCAATCATAGTCTCGTTCACACACACTAGAGCTCGTTCACACACGCGCACTCTTCAAAAACAACGCTTTGAATCACAAACTCAAAGATGTAAATGACATTTGTATGTGTTCTAAATAAAAGACACGTACAGAACGCACTGAATGTCAGCTTGCTTATTTTCCTGAAGATCAGGAGTTATTGAGTCCACGTCATGCGATCTAGAAACTGCTTCTAATCGCAGATCGAGAGTGTCGCTCAAACACACACCTCTGCGATGCCGTTTGTTGGAACGATGGTTTCGGGAAACACCGACTCGTTGAACTGCTGATAATGACGGAACTTGCGAACATAGTTGACTAACGATGCTTTCGGGAAACCAGAGCGTTACTCACAGACTGGGAAGACAGGAGATTAAACAATGGAGAATATGAGGAAAATAATCAACATTCAAGCAGGAAAACCTGTTCTAGTAGAGCCTGAAACAACAGAACACGTCCCCTTTATTAATGCATTCAGGCTATAAAGCTAAAACTGTAGATGTGAAGTGGTTTCGCAGGCTCATGCTGCATTAATGCACTATAAATATAATTTAAATCATGTTTTTTATTCATTTATTTTAAGCTTATTTACTTTAATATTATTTGTCTCCGTTTTTTTTGAGTGCCACACTGCAAAAAATGTTTTTCTTACTTAGTATTTTTATCTTGTTTCCAGTCCAAATATCAAACAATTCTTAAATCAAGATCGAAAGTAGTGAAATGACATAAGATATTAAGTCTTGTTTTCTGGGGGAATTAATCAAAATTAAGTGAGTTGATGCTTAAAACAAGCAAAATTATCTTCCAATGGGGTGAGAAAGATAATATTGTTTCTGTTTGAATTATGATTGTTTTTCTCACTCCATTGGCAGATAATTTAGCTTTTTTTAAGCATCAACTCACTTCATTTTAATTAATTCCTCCGGAAAACAGGACATAATATCTTATGTCATTTCACTCATCTAGTAAATGCATCTTGATTTAAGGATTTTTAGATATTGGACTGGAAACAAGACAAAAACACTGAGTAATAAAGCACTTTTTGCAGTGCCAGGCCCACTTCTCAACATCCAATCAACAACCCATGCACAGAACCAAGTCTCGCCTGACAATTGTCTTCTAGATAATGTGTTATTTGTCACGATGCGGAAGAAAAGCTCTTCAGAACTGTATGGCGAATGAATGTCCTCCATGATCTTTGGCTGTAACGGGCCTGTGCGCCGCTGACGTCAGAGAGCTGGAGGCTTCGGGTCTCAGGGCGAGAGTTGCTCGGCGACGATCATCAGGCCGAAAGCGTTTCAGCACGACATCCGAGAAACACACCCGTGTGTGTGTGTGTCATATTAGCGTGCGTGAGTATGATGTAGTGCCCAGGGGTCAGAGGTCAGGCTGTCGTTGCTGCGCCGTGATGTTTGCGTCAGAGAGAGAGAGACACTTTCACACACTATTCTGTGTTTTTGAGTCTCAACGTCCTGCTTTTAAACAGCGATGAGACACTTGTTTTTGCAATAGAGGGTTTTTTTTCATGTTACGGACCAAGTGAATTTTATTAAAAAATATCTTAAAAATAGGCTTGGTAAATTACCGGTCAAAAGTTTGGAATAATTAATCCTTTTTTATGATTTTCAAATAAATCTTTTCAAGGCTGCATTTATTTGATCAAAACTGTAAAAAAAAAAAATTATTAGAATGTAAATCATCTGTTTTCTATGTGAATATCTAGTAAAGTGTAATTTATTCCTGTGATCAAAGCTGTATTTTCAGCATCATTACTCCAGTCTTCAGTGTCACATGATCCTTCAGAAATCACTCTAATATGAGGATCTGATGCTCAATTATTATTGGTCCTTATTAATATAAATAATAGCGATTCTTATTTTTATCAATTTTGAAGGTTTTAAATGTCTCAGATCTCTTTGATAAATAGAAATGTCAAAAGAACAGCATTTGTAACATTATAAATGTCAAAATTAAGTTCTAATTATTTATCAAATAATTGCAGAATACATTTTTTTTAATGGTTTTGTATCTCAGGTTCCACTGTTTTCAACACTGATAATAATCAGAAATGTTTCTCGAGCATCAGATCCTCATATTAGAGTGATTTCTGAAGGATCATGTGACACTGAAGACTGGAGTAATGATGCTGAAAATACAGCTTTGATCACAGGAATAAATTACACTTTACTGTATATTCACACAGAAAACAGTAATTTTAAATGTTGTATTTTAGATCAAATAAATGCAGCTTTGGAGACGATCTTGTTCCCAGGTATGATTGTGTGTGTTGCATGTGTCTGTCGGTCCGTCCGGAGGTTGAAAGGCCCGTGACCCGTGGTCATCGCTACGGAAACTCTCATCTGACGCCGAACTATTGTGTCTGCGCTCTCACAGGAGGAAATAGTTCCTGAGCGCCGGCCGTTTCCAGGGGGAACTTTTATAGGGGGCGGAACCTGAAAGGGTCAGAGGTCACATCAGCCTGTTACTGTGAAGAGTGATGAGCTATAAAGAGGCCGACGATTAAACGCGACACAAAGCGCAAAAATGTGAGCGTGCGTGTGACATGTTCATCCTGAAGTGAAAGAGTTGGTGTGTATCAGCTGGAGAAATGAGAATCTGCGCTCAGTGTGGAGGCCGTGACGTGTGTGAGGGGCGGGGCGTCGCTCACGGCAACCGTTAGCGATGTGTGACATCATAGCGATGTTTCTTAAAAGGCCGGGTGTTGCACCGGCTCCGACAGAGACCCGTCCTGAAGCCGTACAGGGCAGAACCCGAGCCGAAAGCACCGGACAGATATTTACTTCTCTTTAAAAACAAGGATGGCTTTTTCATCTCCTCTAAACTTTACCTCCTCTCTTCATCCTGCTCTCCTCGTGTTTCTCATCATCACCGTGACAACGCAGATAGAGGGACGGCCATCGCCACGCCAATCAGACGCACAGGTGAGGATTTCACTCCTGACTCGACCAATCGCGTGAGTTTGGGGGCGGGACTAGCTTGACTGATGGATGATGACAGATCGGTGTTTGGGAAACCTGTTTGATAACAGACATTGCTTGTGTGATTCGGTGCATTACATGCTGTATAATGCCTGTTACTTTTTAAAAATAGTAGCAATATTGAGGATAAACACCTCAAACAGTCGTGCACTAGATTGTTGTCACATGACCTCATCTTGTTGCATGTTTAGTAATTCGCAACAGTCGGTTCTGAAGTAAATATCCTCTTCATTTTCTGAATGAAAACTGAAAAACAGTTAAAGACTGTGAGGTTGTTAATCGATGTTATTTGCTTTAGTTGAAGTCATCTAATCACATTATTTAAAGTCCCTCTGTAATCAATCATTTTATCCCTTACAAACTCATCTTTGATCACCAAAATTGCATATTTAAGCTTTGTTTTTTCCTTGGATTTTTTTTCTTCATGCCTTAAAATATCTTGAATGTAACTCGACACCCTTGCCTCATTTAGTTTGTGCGGTTCTATGAATATGCAGATGAGCCCCGCCTCCACTCACTCACTCAGCTCAGAGATCCACTGGTTGACGATCACACGTTGATCTGATTGGTTACAAGGTCGTTTGTGACGTCAGAAACACCAGCGATTTCAAACCGTGTTTTTGAGACTGTCTTTGGTTCACTGCAGTTTTAACGAGAAAATACTCAGCAATGCTGTCGACTTATGAACTCACACACGGTGTGTCTTAAAGCGTATTAAAAACACCACATACACACATAAACAACATTAAAAGCTGGATTTTCACCTCAGGGGGAGTTTAATTTACTTTTTAAAATAATCATGTTTGTTTAGCAGTGGAATTCCTGATGGAAAAAATACATTCACGTTCTCAAACTTCTACATATATAATCAACATCTTTAAATCAATAATTTTATATTTAACTCGATTATATCATTTGAATTGCATCTCAAAATAATGAACAAACCAGTGAAGTTTTAAATAATGTTCTCAAAACATTAGCACAAAAACATAATTATACATTGTTCAATCATGGAATGTTTTTTTCCTGAAACATTTTTGTCTGAGTGTTTCAAAAGTAATGTTCCCATAATATTTTATTTTATTTTGTTACATATTTTTAACGTTGATTTTTATTTATAGATAAAGTATAAAATGAATAATTAAAACAATATTATCACGAGAGTAAAGTTGCAGAAGAAGAAGGGCCTTTCCTGCGAGCGAGATGCAAGAGCACGGGGAAGTGGCCATAGGAACTTCACAAACACATATATATTAAATGAGGAACTGATAAATCAATCATGTCAAAAATATCCTTTCAAAGTATCAGCTGTGGCCCTCTGGGCAGCTAAATATTCAACACTGTGGTTTTAACACTTCATAGAGGCAGAACGAGCATTTTCATCGAGACCAATTAAGAAAACGAGCTCATGCGACATGTAACTTATATAGGCCTAACTGTATACACACATACACACACCAATAATTTAATGGAAACGTTAAATGGGTTAAAGCCGTTAAGTTTTGAGTCAGATTTTCAAACAATCTTTAGTTTCAAATCCAAGTTTGTAATGTGATTCTCCTCGTAGGTTGGCTTGGTTCATTGGTTATGGAAAGGATAATCTACTTGGAACTGTTATTGATGTTTGCAGCGCAATATTTGACCGGAAGTGTAACATTTACGGTTATTTTCCTCAGTCACGGCTCGTTAGATCTTGCATTCTGCTCGATTTGAATCAGAGAAGTAGTGCGTAAGGGTACATTTATTTGAATGAACGAATAATATTAAAAATTATCTGAATTTATTATCGAGAGAGAGAGAGATGTACGAATTACCTGCAAGTAACAGTTCAGCAGCAACGGAGCTTCCAGCCAATCAGAATCGAGTATTCAGACAGACCAAAGAAACTCCTAACGAAGACATTTTAAAATCCTTATGGAAAAAATGAAAGGAAAAAATTGGCTGGTTGTCATCAGAAATATAAAATATTATTGGCTGTTTTAATATATATATATATTTTTTTTACTTTTTTTTTTTTTTTATAAAAATGGAGGATCAAGTCTAGCGCTAGTCGAGTCACACACTAGCATAGTAGGCTACTCTATAAATAAATATATGATATACATAGTACATGTAGTATTGCTGCTGTCTATTTGAAAATAGACATAATTTAGGCGATACCGTCTTAAAATTACACACTTTAAGCTTTCAACTTTTTTAGATTTAAAATGCAAAATTACTATTTTCAGGGTTATTATATTTAACTAAGGGGTGTTAACACGACATAAAAACTGAAAACTTTTTATGCACTTTCGCCGTTCGTTTACACTACAATAGTGTTTTGTGGGCCTGAAAACACAAACTTTTGAAAACGGGTTTAAAAGTGCAAGTTTTTGAAAATTATATCATTATCATCTCTATCATCACAAAAATGTGAATTTGTGAAAACAATGACATTATGCACAGTTCGCCCGCTCTTTATTTTTCTTTTTACAAAAAAGTGACACCGCCATCTACTGGCCTGGAAGCAGAATATAACGCTTTTAGTTGTTTTTGCGGATCCAGTTGTCGCCTGTAGGCGAACAACGCATAAGAAAAACGTTTCCATTTTTAGTACATCTTTGTCGTGTTAACGTCCCTAAATATATGATACAGTTTGAGTAGGATTGCGCTGTACTATTTGAATCGTCAAGTTATTCCAGCATACAGAAAGTTGACAGTATAAACTGTGTGCAGGTTCTGCAGGATTTGTTTGGGCTGAAGATCGGCTCTCTTCTATTGGCTCATGCAGAGGTCATGGAGGGGTCAGCAGACTCCGCCCCCCCGCTCTTGCCCCGCCCCCCATCACACGTGTTCCTGGACGTCCTGAACCGGCACCGGAAGCTGCAGGGCCGGAGCCGGAAGGGAATGGCGCGGGGGTGCTTCGGGATGAAGGTGGACCGGATCGGGGTCATCAGCGGTCTGGGATGCTGACGCACACACAGGTACTCATAAAATGATTAAAGATGTTTGATATGGCCTAGGGCTGCACAATTAATCGCAATGAAACCGTACGTGATTTGGCAAAGGCTGCGATTATTTTATGTGGAGTTTGTCAGTGCAACACGGCTGATCGGTAGTAAATGCTGCTCCATCTGAACACCAGCGGGCGTCTCAAACACACACACACACACACACACACACACATACCGCATGGCATATCCATCTGAACACCAGAGGGCGTCTCACACACACACACACACACCACATATCCATCTGAACACCAGAGGGCGTCTCACACACACCAAATATGCCCCGCAGAAGTATGATAACACACTTCATTCCAGCAAATCCCTAATCATAATATCATAATATCTGTAGCTGAATAAACAGAAGAGTGAAACGCTCTAATTGATTAAACATGACTAATAAACACACGACTGCCTTATTCTGTGTAAGAAGCGCATCATCTCACAGGAGGAGGAGCTCAGCTGTCGTCATGAAGTGAGTTTGGAGTAAAAGTATGTTATTAAATGTTGTCTTTTGTTGGACAAGAGGTTATTAAATGCTTCTCATGTTTGGAAAGATGTTTGACGCGTGTTGCTTTTTCAAATGCACGTTATAAGCGACTCAAACTCGCAGTGCTGTCAGACGGAGCCGCGTTTACAGAGCGATCATCAATGACAAGCTGCGCATAAACAATAATCACAGCTTTGCGATTTCAAAATCGCGATCAGCCAAATCGGTTGAAGTGCGATTGTATATTGCGATTAATTGTGCAGCCCTAGTTTGACCCCTCTAAAAACACATAGTATATTTTGCTATATTTGTGTTATTGTTATGACTAATTTTCTGAATGTGTGTGTGTGTGTGTGTGTGCAGGTGAGCGCGAGGACCATACCTTCGCCTGCGAGCATTACACAATCCTTCTGTTCTGATGCTGCCTTCACAAAAGCGTTCGTGTTATTTTAGCATCTGCTGGGTAATTTTCAGTCCAAACGGCTGTAATGTGTCCATCTGCAACAACAAAACTCACCGTTTTGGCCTTTTACACTGAACTGAACGCAGAACTTGACATATTTGTCGTTTTAAGATGCTGAGGTTTTCTCAGCTGAGTGTGTGTGTGTGTGTGTGTGTGTGAGAGAGAGAGAGAGAGAGAGAGAGAGAGAGAGAGAGAGAGAGAGAGAGAGAGTGTGTGTGTGTGTGTGTGTGTGAGACCTCTGGCTGATTGTCCAGTCAGTTTTGTTTACTTTGTTTACGTTTGACTTGACAGAGCTTCTGTTCAGACATTTTTGTGAGTGGGAACTTGTTCTCAATATTTAACACAAGTTATAACTTGTTTGTGTGATGTCCATAAATGTTATTTAACATCTAAATTAAAGGTGTTGTTGATTTTAAACCTGACTGATATGTGTGTGTGTGTGTCAATTAAACAACAATTAAACTGCACAGATTCCCAACAGAAAATGACCAAGTGCATAAGTAACTGTGGGATCTGTGAATATATAAAACACAGTATAAATTGTACTTAAACACTTTGTTTTATACACACACAGACACACACACACACACAGTTTTGTGTATGTAACAAATACGAGGCTTCACTGAAACAACCTAAAAAATCTAAAACAGAGGGGAAACTATGATACGTTTCAAAGGTTTAGGTTTCAAATATCTTTTTTTTTTCTATTGAGAACATTATATAAACAAAGAAGGAAGCAATCACATTGTAGAACAAATAAACGAGAGAAAAAAAGATACAAGACAGGGGTATATAACTAATCAGAAAAGATTATATCAAAGTATTTCAATTGTTGTAGTTTTCAAATATTTTTTATTTCATTTTAATTTCATGACACCAAGAGGTATTACATATTCACATTACATTAGCTAGTTTTCAAATATCTTTCAAAGTAACGGTTCAGTGGAGTGACGTAAGGAGGAGGCGGGGCCTGCGCCAGGGTCACGTGATACCGCTGCTGTGTTGCTCGAGCGACTGGAACTGAACCGAATCACCGCACACAAACCCGCTCCGTTTACCGGCCCAGCGCGATCTTCCGCTTCCCGCGACGCGCTCAGCAGCGGCAGCATCAGCATCATGTCGGCGGTGCAGCGGATGAAAGTAGCAAACGAGAAACACAGCAAGACGATCACACAGAGAGGACACGTGCAGAAAACCACGGTACGCGCGCTCCCGCGGCTCACAGAGACATACCACACGCGAACACGTAAATTAATACACAGTATATGGGTTTACACACAACGCATATTTACACTCACAACATCAGCACAAATAGATGAACAAAAATACACATTCACCACTAACAAAAACTATAATGTCTTTTGCCATTAGTACCATATTTTCTGAAATATATATATCAGAAGTATGGAGTGCTGTTTGTGTCAAAAAAAAGTGTCGACTGCTTCGTGCAATAAATTTGCCTATTTATACTTTTACTGCTGTTGTTTATTGTGTCGTTCGTTCAGCTTAGTGTTATGCCTTACATACAATATGTTATTGTTTTCAACGTTAACGCATTTTACAGACATCCATGCAGGTTTATAAATAAATGGAACATTTAGGTTTTTTTTAAATGAGTTTTCTAAAACATTCAGATGCATTTATTTTGTTATACTGTATAAACGTGAATGAATCTATATTTAATCTACGTGCTTTGTCATAATATTCAGAGTTTTAATTATTCAGAGTTTTAATTTAGAATGATGGTAAGAAAACTATGGAAGCTTGTTACCGCCACAGAATAAAACAATATAAAAGATAATTGCAACTTTTTATCTCACAATTCTGACACTTTTTCTTGCAATTACAAGTTTACATCTCGCAGTTTATATCGTATAGAGCAGTGGTTCCCAACCTTTTTTTGTCTGAGACCCCCTTTTTCCCAAGATAATATTTTAGGGCCCCCCTTCACATTTAATGATATTATCGCTCTTGTAAGCTTGCAGCACGGATGACAAAATATGTTTTTTTTTTCAAACAAACGGTATGTTTATGCACAAATAATAGCCTATAGAAAATACAATAACAAAAACATCAGTAGGCCCTTTTTAATTTAAAAACGTAATCCTAGGAGAAGCCTATAAATTGGCCCTATTTGAAATGCAAAAACAAAAATATTCACACTGGTGTGTAGGTAAAAAAAAGAAAGAATATAGGCTATTACTAAATGGCTGTTGTCTGGGGCCTCAATACTTGCATGTTATTTGTGAGGCTTTGTCAACGTGAGGCTTTATTTTTTACGCTTTTGGCGCTATAGCGAGCGATAATAAACTTGCATTTATTAACAGAATAATGCGTCTTTCGGAAGAACATTGTAGCCGGAACTACTTCTCTCTGTGTACGTCGAGTCACGCAGGTACTGGTCTACTCCGCAGTGGCAGCGATCCGAACCAGTGTAAAATAGTCCCAATGTAAACACTTATTATAGGTGTACCATAGTGGTTCAGGATAAGACAAAAACACGGATTTGAAAATGGATTCATGATGAACTCGCTCATTATATACATTTTGTAAATTTTGAACTGAAAAAAAGACTTTTATTTAATGCTCATTGCTCAAACCTTTCAAAATATGACGCGACCCCCCTGTTGGGAACCGATGGTATAGAGTATATTATATATAGTATAGAGTTTATATCTCTATACTATCTCTGCAATTCTGACTTTTTAAATTTTGAGTTTATATCTGCAATTCTGAGAAAAAAGTCAGAATAGCGAGATGTAAACTCGCAAATATCTTTTAAGTAGTTTTTTTCTGTGTCGGAAAAGAGCATCCAAAGAAAACTTATTTAAAAAGTCTAAATGTTCTGTTTTTTTAGCGGGATATCTGTAAAATTTGTTTCAGAATACAACAGAAATAACAGTTAATGCTGTGTGAATAATCACATTTTCAAAGTTTCAACTTAAATTTTGGCTTCCAACAATGGCAGTTTTATTTTTACATTTAATTATTCAATTTCTGTAATACGCTATTACGGTAGTTGAATACTGTGGTGTCAGACTTGCATTAAAAGCTATTTTATTTGTATCCTTTTCTCTTGAATTTGTCCTATTGTTTGTATTATATTACTGACGGTTCAATAAAATAATCAAATTCTTGAGGGCTTTTTTGCTTGCATTAGTTAGGAATAAAATCATTTTTACGATGCATTGTGATGCTGATGTGACCGATTCTGCATCGATGCATAAAAACAAAATAATTCTTTAAAAAAAATTAAATAGACCTATCATATGTATTAATGTACTGTTTTCTTGTAAATAATGTACTGTTTTTATAGGCTATTTTAATTTAAAAAGTTGCATTTGTTCTTTGTAAGCATACTCTTTGTATGTTTAATTAAAATCAGTTTATTTGTAATTAATACACTAAAGACTATTTAATTTCTGTATTATTTCTTACTTGAATGCTACTGTTAAAAAATAAACCATTGTTAATTTCATCAGTTTTTTTCCTTATATTGTATTTGTTCTGCCTTTTGTAATTTGTATCTTTGTTCTTATTTTTAATAACACAAATAAAATAACAATACGAACTATTTTGTGATTATTAATATAATAATTATATTTTGGGGTGCACCGATATATCGGCCAACAATCGGTATCGGCCGATAATAGCAATTATTGTCACTATTGGCCATCTGCATATTTCTGATAAGAAACAAAGTCTAAGCTTTCAAATTCTATTACAAAAGTCAAACAATTGATGGCGTTTTTATGTTTTAAAATGGTTGGCAATTTCTTTCCATGAACACTTTTTGTTATTCTGGTTGAAACTCTTCACATCCTGATAGCAATCCATAATAGAAGTGGTCTAAATATTAAAAATGTACATAAATCTTCTGTGGAAGTCTCAGGACCAAAATCTGTTTGTCCAATCATTGACCTTGTTTCTCTGACAACACTATCAACACCAGAATAAATCTGCAGTAGTCAGGTGGTACAAGTTAGAGCTCTGTTAGTTGTTTACGTTCATTATTATTGTAGTAGTATGTGAGTGTTTTGGTAGTTTATAGGGCTGTCACTTTTGTGAAAAAAATCCTGTTCGATTTTTGAGACGTAAGTGTTCATTGAATCGATTGTAAAATCGATTTCCATGTCTAAAGACGTTTCCATTTTCAACACCAAATACAGGCAAATCCACGGACACCTAACAGGCATTAGGACGAGCGTAAAGAGGGCGCTTGAGACGCGCACAAGTCAGCAATATTCCTGATGATTTACTGGCGTGTAGTTTCGTGGACAATGACAAACAGGAGCGCAACATTCAGGGATTGAGATTAACTCCCTCGACTCGCCAGATGCGGTAAAAATGAACTTTGGCGGGAAACGCTGTCAAATCACGAGCCAATCTGGCGTCTGTTTACTCACTTTCTTTGCTGGGAAAGTTCGTGTGAGCCAAATCTGCACGGATTTAGCGCAAATACGCAACTCGTCGTCATGATATATTAAATACAGCGTATTGCAGAATCTGCGCATTTCTGGCTTACTTGAACACACACGTCACTGCGCAACACATAACGGCGCGCTTGTTCACTTGCACTGAAGTAATAGCGAATATTAAAAAGCATTTGGTGAACAGAAAAGACATTGTTATTTTCCAGCATCCGACATGTTCTGTGTCCTGTATTGATCTGTCCACCTAAAACACATTTTTGGTTTAAAAAAAAAAAGCCAGTTTAAATCGATTCCCTATTCTCGTTTTCGAAACTTGTGTTGGTTGGTCCGATCGATTGTGCAATCGATTTTCAAACGTAAAGTGACAGCCCTAGTAGTTTAACGCCGTCTCTCGTGACGCTTTGCGGACTCTGCTTGAAAGATACAGAACAACTTACTGAAATGTATCGTGTTTCAAGTAATCGCTCAAACATTGCTTCAATAGTGGAAAGTCAATAAAACAGCTTGTGAAAAATGTCACTTAACGTTGCTTTTACCTCAGGAAAGTTATCCAATGTTCACAGTTTGTTAGTTAGCTATAAAAACACTAGAGAGAAGCTTATTCACACAGGTGAAACTCGAATAATTAGAATATCGTGCAAAAGTTCATTTATTTCAGTAATTCAACTTAAAAGGTGAAACTAATATATTATATAGACTCATTACATACAAAGTGAAATGTTACTGGTATCTAAAATTGCGATATAATAGCAACCGGCAAAATATACTTGATATATGTCTTGATGAAAATTACTAATATAAGATTTTCTCCTATTCGTGTTAATCGCGAAAACCATATTCAGCAAAATAAACATAATGAATTTTGCCATTATTGAGCAGCCTTAATAACTGCAGACAAGCTATTTTTTATTCACCTATTACTATGCAAATTTTGAGATATTGCATAAAAAAACTGGGGCAAATAATTTTTTATCCAAAAAGAAGACGTGCGCATAAACTGCGACGGAAACACATTTACCGAATAAATCCCTCAATGCGCAAAACTCATTTGACTTTGCCTCAACAGAGGCTGTGATTGGATAACTGGACTAACCAGCGGACCAATCGCATCGCAGCATCTCAAATGTTGGTTTGGTGGTTCTGAAATGCCTGAGCCAAACTTTAACAAGTTTGCACTGTCGACATGGACGAATGTATATTGCGAAGCAGTCGACTCCTTTTTGCCACGAATGGAACCCCATACTCTGAAACCTGTGCTGTGATTGGATGTTTGAGCAGTAGCTGTGAGTAAGTGAATGTGTGTTTGTCCTGCAGCGTGTGGTGAATGAGGAGAAGTCTCCGGTGGGTCCGTGGCTCCTCGCACTCTTTGTGTTTGTGGTCTGTGGCTCAGGTGAGATGAGAAAACAGCTCAACCTTTATTACATTAGTTACATGACGTGCTCGCTCATAATCACATATCAGTGTTTGTTGAGAAATGCTCCGCTCGAGACGTGGTGCTGTGCTCAAAGACACCCATCTAATGCATGTTTACATGGGGAAAACAATCAAAAAATTCTATCTATCGTTTTATTTCAATCTATCGTTCTATCATTCTATCACTCACTGTATCTATCGTCGCATCTATCACATCTATAGTTGTATGATGTATCTATCATTGGATCTATTGTTTTATCGTTGCGTCTATCGTTGCGTCTATCTCATCTATAGTTGTATCTATTGTTTTATCGTTGTGTCTATTGTTGCGTCCATCACATCTATAGTTGTATCTATCATTGTATCTATTGTTTTATCGTTGTGTCTATTGTTGCGTCCATCACATCTATAGTTGTATCTATCATTGTATCTATTGTTTTATCGTTGCGTCTATCGTTGCGTCTATCACATCTATAGTTGTATCTATTGTTTTATCGTTGCGTCTGTCGTTGCGTCCATCACATCTATAGTTGTATCTATCATTGTATCTATTGTTTTATCGTTGTGTCTATTGTTGCGTCCATCACATCTATAGTTGTATCTATCATTGTATCTATTGTTTTATCGTTGCGTCTATCGTTGCGTCTATCACATCTATAGTTGTATCTATTGTTTTATCGTTGCGTCTGTCGTTGCGTCTATCGTTGCGTCTACCACATCTATAGTTGTATCTATTGTTTTATCGTTGTGTCTATTGTTGCGTCCATCACATCTATAGTTGTATCTATCATTGTATCTATTGTTTTATCGTTGCGTCTATCGTTGCGTCTATCACATCTATAGTTGTATCTATTGTTTTATCGTTGCGTCTGTCGTTGCGTCTATCACATCTATAGTTGTATCTATCATTGTATCTATTGTTTTATCGTTGCGTCTATCGTTGCGTCTATCGTTGCGTCTATCGTTGCGTCTATCGTTGCGTCCATCACATCTATAGTTGTATCTATCATTGTATCTATTGTTTTATCGTTGCGTCTATCGTTGCGTCTATCGTTGCGTCTATCGTTGCGTCCATCACATCTATAGTTGTATCTATCATTGTATCTATTGTTTTATCGTTGCGTCTATCGTTGCGTCTATCGCTGCGTCTATCGTTGCGTCTATCGTTGTGTCTATTGTTGCGTCCATCACATCTATAGTTGTATATATCTACCGTTGCGTTTATTTTTGCCTATCGTATCTGTCGTTGCGTCTATCGTTGCATCTATCGTTGCGTCTGTCGTTGCGTTTATCTTTGTGTCTATCGTTGTGTCTATCGTTGCGTTTATCTTTGTGTCTATCGTTGTGTCTATCGTTGCGTTTATCTTTGTGTCTATCGTTGGGTCTACCGTTGCGTTTATCTTTGTGTCTATCGTATCTGTCGTTGCGTCTATCGTTGCATCTATCGTTGCGTCTATCGTTGCGTTTATCTTTGTGTCTATCGTTGTGTCTACTGTTGTGTCTATCGTATCTATCGTTGCGTCTATTGTTGCGTCTATCATTGCGTCTATCGTTGTGTCTATCGTTTCATCTAATAATAAAAGACAACATACAATAAGATTAGTTCATAAAATTATTATATTAATACTTTAATTAACACTCCTTGTGCAGTTTGTGTTGAACGTCAGAACACAGAATCTGCTGTTGTGGGAAACACTATATTGGTTTGTTGTTTCCACACTAACTTTGACTATGATCCAGTAGAGATGCTTTATCTCAGATCTCGCTGATGTTTCAGACCAAACTTTCCACCTGCATGAATAAAGCCATGGTGTTTATTTACATCGAGTCGGATCTGTGTGTGATTTACATGTTGTAAATAATGAGACTTGTTTCACAGATCTTATATGTAAAACCTATGGCTTTCAACAGCTAAGAATAATTTTACTGTGTAAAGATGATGCTTTAGTGTGTCTACAGTGTATCATATCAATAATTTCAGTGATCAGTCATACATTTCACTGTCATTCTTTCATACACCAATATGTTTGTCCAGTATTCAAGAGTCATTAAAACACAGTGTTTGAATTTTCACTGCAAAAATATTTTAAAACAAAACATTTGGACTCTTTAACAACGAGGGTCAAAATATGCAATATATGCTTTCAGATGTTATTTTTAATCATGCAACTAATAAAATATGATCTTTTGGGTCACACGTCTTGCAAAATGTGCAGTTTGCATTGCTCTTGTGATCAGGCTTTAATATGTATTAAATATGTATGTATTAATATTATCTTTAATATTATATCTCTCTTTCACTTTTAGCCATCTTTCAGATCATCCAGAGCATCCGGCAGGGAATGTAAGCGCCGCTGGAAGCCGCTCGCACTGATCTTCCATGGAGACGCTTTCTTCTTCGGTTAATCTGTTCGTTTTTGTTTACAGCTGATTTCAGTTCTGCGCGTGTGTGTGTGTGTGTGTGTGTTTGTTGTGAGGATTTTTTGGCTGCTCCTCAGGACGCTCTGATTTTATTTTTTAATTGTTAAGTTTCCACTGATTCGTGTCGTTCTCAAGTAAACAATAGCTGTGTTTCCATCCAAAGTGGCGAATTTAAAGCAACACTAAGTAAGATTTTTTACCTTAAAATAATATTTCCAAAATCGTTTTAGTGGTTCATTAAGCCGTAACAGGGTGAAAGGCACTTCTGGATTCGCTATGGATTAACCACGCTGTGTAAGATTGCCAGATCGGGTCGCGTTTCTGTAGTTCTAATGAGACATAAGAAAACTACAAGTTTGACTTGCTTTACGTCAAGCGTTACAATAGTCATTATTTAGTTTTTCTTCGTTTCTGGTGTCGCAATACATCATACTTTCATGAAATCATGCAACATGCTCTACCTTGTCTGTGGACATCGTTCACTCCAAAGCCGGCGCCGGATAAACAGCGAGCGCGCGTGCGACAGTCGGCTGCGCTAGGCTAAATTATTTACGACAGCGGTAATGGACAATTCCGCTTCCAACCTGTAGGGCGACCGCAGAGGAAAAGTCACTTGGTGTTGCTTTAACTTGTGCGCTAAATTGGAATGTTGCATAAAACATTCGCAAATAAAGCAGCGTTTCCTTCTAATGTGTTCAAAAGAACAAAAACATCACGTACTGGGAAATTGCAGCAAAATATCAGTAATAAAAAATCAGGCTACTAGACGCGATTGGTCCGCTGGTTAGTCTGGTTATCCAATAGAGCTGTCACTTTTGTGAAAAAATCCTGTTAGATTTTTGAGACGTAAGTGTTCATTGAATCGATTGTAAAATCAATTTTCCATGTCTAAAGACGTTTCCATTTTCATCACCAAATACAGGCAAATCCACGGACACCTAACAGGCATTAGGACGAGCGTAAAGAGGGCGCTTGAGACGCACAAGTCAGCAATATTCCTGATGATTTACTGGCGTGTAGTTTCGTACACAATGACAAACAGGAGCGCAACATTCAGGGATTGAGATTAACTCCCTCGACTCGCCAGATGCGGTAAAAATGAACTTTGGCGGGAAACGCTGTCAAATCACGAGCCAATCTGGCGTCTGTTTACTCACTTTCTTTGCTGGGAAAGTTCGTGTAAGCCAAATCTGCACGGATTTAGCGCAAATACGCAACTCGTCGTCATGATATATTAAATACAGCGTATTGCAGAATCTGCGCATTTCTGGCTTACTTGAACACACACGTCACTGCGCAACACATAACGGCGCGCTTGTTCACTTGCACTGAAGTAATAGCGAATATTAAAAAGCATTTGGTGAACAGAAAAGACATTGTTATTTTCCAGCATCCGACATGTTCTGTGTCCTGTATTGATCTGTCCACCTAAAACACATTTTTGGTTTAAAAAAAAAAAAGCCAGTTTAAATCGATTCCCTATTTTCGTTTTCGAAACTTGTGTTGGTTGGTCCGATCGATTGTGCAATCGATTTTCAAACCTCTGCTGAGTTAGTTGTTCCTAATCGAGGGATTTATTCGATGAATGTGTTTCCATCGTAGTTTATGCTTATCTGAGTTTTATTTATAGTTGTATCTTATCGGATACAACATTTATCCACCTCAATTGAGCGCATACTTCTTTTTTTTTAATGCGCATTTTTTGAATTTATGCGCATTTTTTGAATTTCCATCCAGCATTAAAATAAATAAATAAATGAGATATCCCAAAATGTGCATAAAAATATGTGTAAGGAAACAGCTATTTATGAGATGTGTATGAACTCAGAGAAATGTGTGTGTTCAGACATCAGTAGCCATATGAATCTGCACCTCTTACAGGAAACTGATGCTCTGGAATAATGATTTTATACAAATAAAAGATATTTTCTCTATCAGCACTGTGTTTTACTTTATTTATTTTTTTAAATACTGTGGTTTTCTATGAAGTAAAGTATATTTCCAAAAGTATGATTCTGACTAATTGGTTTGTCTTTTTTTTTTTTTTATGTTCTGACTTTGTAACTCATAAAATCGATAAATGCTCTCTCTCTCTCTCTCTCTCTCTCTCTCTCTCTCTCTCTCTCTCTCTCTCTCTCTCTCTCTCTCTCTCTCTATTTTTCGATTCAATTCAATGAGCTTTATTGGCATGACAAATTGTAAAAAAAATTTACAAATTAGAACAAATCCTGCATTAAACAGGTGTGGGAAAACAGAAATAAATAAATTAATAAATAATTAAGTAAAATACAATATATGTGCTTTCAGTGGTGTGTGTGAGTAAATTGGCGCTTCACTGTTTGGTCGACTCTCTATCTCGCTCTCTCTTTCCCACTCGCTCTCTCTATCTCTCTCTCTCCCACTCGCTCTCTCTCTATCTCGCTCACTCTCTCTCTCTATCTCGCTCTTTCTCTCCCACTCGCTCTCTTTATCTCTCTCGCTCTCTCTCTATCTCACTCTATCTCTCTCGCTCTATCTATCTCGCTCTCTCTCTCGCTCTCTCTCTCGCTCTCTCTCTCTCTCTCGCTCTATCTCTATCTCGCTCTCTCTCTATCTCGCTCGCTCTCTCTCTCTCGCTCTATCTCGCTCTCTCTCTCTCTCTATCTCGCTCTCTCTCTCCCACTCGCTCTCTTTATCTCTCTCGCTCTCTCTCTATCTCACTCTATCTCTCTCGCTCTATCTATCTCGCTCTCTCTCTCTCTCGCTCTATCTCTATCTCGCTCTCTCTCTATCTCGCTCGCTCTCTCTCTCTCGCTCTATCTCGCTCTCTCTCTCCCACTCGCTCTCTTTATCTCTCTCGCTCTCTCTCTATCTCACTCTATCTCTCTCGCTCTATCTATCTCGCTCTCTCTCTCGCTCTCTCTCTCGCTCTCTCTCTCTCTCTCGCTCTATCTCTATCTCGCTCTCTCTCTATCTCGCTCGCTCTCTCTCTCTCGCTCTATCTCGCTCACTCTCTCTCTCTATCTCGCTCTCTCTCTCCCACTCGCTCTCTTTATCTCTCTCGCTCTCTCTCTATCTCACTCTATCTCTCTCGCTCTATCTATCTCGCTCTCTCTCTCTCTCTCTCTCGCTCTATCTCTATCTCGCTCTCTCTCTATCTCGCTCGCTCTCTCTCTCTCTCGCTCTATCTCGCTCTCGCTCGCTCTATCTCTATCTTGCTCACTCTCTCTTTCTCTCGCTCTCTCTCAAATTCCAAATTGCTGTATTGGCATGACTGTAAATAATACAATATTGCCAAAGCTTAGAATGCGTATAATAATAATGACATAAAAAAATAATAAAATATTATAACATAACTTAAATTTAAATGAACAGTGTAAGATTGAATGATCAATACTGCGAGGTTTTGTTGCTGTAAATGCGTTTGTTATCATTAATTAATTCAGCCATTGATAGCAAATGTCCACTTTGTGATCAGTGGGAAACTATTTGTCACTGTTTTGTACATTGTGACAGTCTTAAAGGCTTATGTTTGATGCCTAATTTCATGTTTGTGGATTTTAATGGAATATTTTCAAAGGTTGGTTTCATTTTTGAAAAAAAAAAAAATTGAAAAAAAGGGCAACTTGTTAAATTTGTTTTTGGAAAAGCGAAAATGGCTCTTTATCTGACAAGAAAGGGAACAAATAGGAGGCGAAGTTGATCGGGATGTAGTACAAGTTTTTAAGAGTTTAATAAAAGTAATAATTAAATTTGATTTTTTATTTTATAAACTATGAAGAATATAGAGGAATGTGAAAATGTATGGAATTACAAAGAAATCTTGTGATTTGTTAGAGATGGTGAATACATTTTTGCTAAATGTCTTGAGTGTGGAGTATGTTTGGTACTTGTTTTTAAATTATTTAATAGTGTTATAAAAATAAAAAAATCTCACTCTCTCTCTCCCTCCCTCGCTCTCTCTCTCCCACTCTCCCTCTCTCCCACTTGCTCTCCCTCTCTCTCCCACTCCCTCTCTCTCTCGCTCTCCCACTCGCTCTCTCTCGCGCTTTCCCTCTCTCTCCCACTCGCTCTCTCTCGCTCTCCCACTCCCTCTCTCGCGCTCCCTCTCGCTCTCTCTCTCGCTCTACCACTCGCTCTCTCTCGCGCTCTCCCTCTCTCTCCTACTCGCTCTCCGTCTCTCTCTATTTCTCGCTCTCCCACTCCCTCTCTACCGCACTCCCTCTCTCGCTCTCCCACTCTCTCTCTCCCTCTTTCTCTCCCACTCGCTCTCTCTCTCTCGCTCTCTCTCTCCTACTCGCTCTCCCTGTCTCTCTCTATTTCTCGCTCTCCCACTCCCTCTCTCTCTCTCCCGCTCTCTCGCTCTCCCGCTCCCTCTCTCTCTCGCTCCCTGTATCTCTCTATTTCTCTCTCTCTCTCTCTCTCTCTCTCTCTCTCTCTCTCTCTCTCTCCTCTCTCTCCTTCTCTCCCTCTCTCTCCTTCTCCCCCTCTCTCTCCTTCTCCCCCCCCCCCCCCCCCCCCCCCCCCTCCGCGGTGACGTCAGTAGTGTGAAGAAGAAGATGGCGGCGCTCGTGAAGGCGGAAGGTAAGTTGCGGACCCGTTTCTGTTACGGTGACGCGTTACTGTCAGCGCGCGAGCTGCCGGTAATCAGAACCCGTTCGCACGGCTCGGTTCGGACCCGGTGCGTGTGTGTGTTTCTTTTACTTCTGCATTAGTGTATCGTGTGTTTGTGTTTATCCCGTCAATCAGTGTGTCAGTCCGGGGCCTTGGGGTTTGTCATATGTATTTATGTTTATGAATAAAATAATTAAACTCATTTAGATGGTTTCGTTCGGTCCGGTCTGCGTCGACAGGCCTGTCTACATATAGTGTGTGTGATTGGGTCATTATGGGTGGGTGTGTGTGTGTGCAGGAAACGCTGCGTTTATTGCTCTTACAAAAAGTATTATCATATTTTTGTACACGGTCATGATTTTCCCCTGTATTATTGTTTAAATACTATGGTGAATATGGTATAATAATTCAGTAGCATGGGCTGATACGATAGTACTGGTATTTTTCTCAACGTCTTTTTATTTTGAGATTATGGGCATTAATAAACAACTGTCATTTGACCAATTAACATTTTTCATCATCTAAAATTTACTGACATTAATACACATTCTTATTATATATTTTGGATTATATAGCCTACGGATTACATCATATACTCTGCCGTGTGCATATCATCATCAACATTACATTATATTAAAAGGAACTTATAAATCGTTTGTCATAAATATTAGGTTATGTTTGATGACCATGTGACTGTTTTTCGTGTGTTAGTCAATTGGAGGCGGGGCTATGCTGAATCTAGAGTGCTGATTGGAGGAGAATGTTTGTTGTGTTGATGTTGTTGTGAGGAATCCTGTAGGCTGATATTCCCTGATCAAGTTTGTGAAACTGATATTCCGGTTTATATAATCTGATTGATTGAGCTACATTTGTTGAAAAAAAAAAAGAGCCTGTGATGGAACTTGGATTTTGATGATTATGGTTTACAGATTATGAAAACCCCAAATTCAAAATTAGAATATTGTGAAAAGGTTTTCATAAGCTGTAAGCCATAATCATCACAATTATAACAAATAAAGGCTTGAAATATCTCACTTTGCATATAATGAGAGAGGGGGTTCAATCTTCAGCTGGCTGGCAGGAGACTGTTACCCTTACTGGCATGTCACGTGACCTGTCAGTGGCTGGCTAGTTGTCTGGCAGTCTGCCTTTGGCAAGTTTCAGAAACCATTGATTTTTGATAGTTTTTGTGTTTTGTGTTCCTCCCTTTCTAGCTCATTTATTATGCATCTGTTGATATGATTATGTTCTTTAGTATGATTGCTGTTTTGAGGACTGTTATCCCAATATAACCAGTCAAATGGCCGTGATCCGACTGGCAGCTTACAGACGCTTGCTCAACGCACATCCAGTCAGCCGCGGCTCATAGTGCGAGTATAACGCGTTGCCTGACTCTCTCGCTGCAAGGAAATAAATTGTTTTCTTATTATGAATATAATGTCACGCATCTATTCTTCTTTGCACGTGTGTTGAATAATAGTTTAAGTGCGACAAGCAATGGCCTATATAGATTCTTATTTTTTTATTTGTAAATATATTTTTTTTATTTGTTTTTATTTGTAACTAGTTTTTTTCTTGGGTTTTATTTGTAAATAGTCTTTGTAAATTTGAAAATAGTGATACAGTCTGTGCTAAGTGATTTTACCGTTAAAGTTGGCATTCTTTTATTGAATAATTAAAAAGCTTTCTTTTATCAAATTATTTAAAAGCATATCTATTTTGTCCTGGTGTCAGAAAATTGTCAAGGCAATGACAAAGATTCATGTTATTGGGAGTAATTCTCGTTTTTATAGGCTACTTTTTCACAGATATTAAAATCGTCCCGGTCTAGTACCGTAAAAAAAAAACGTGAATTAATCCCAATAACATGAATCTTTGTCATTGGCTTGACCATTTTCTGACACCAGGATATAGACCATTGCTTGTCGCACTTAAACTAGGCTATTATTCAAAACACACACAGTGTGCAGTTGCAAAGAAGAATAGATGCGTGACATTATATTCATAATAAGAAAACAATTTATTTCCTTGCAGCGAGAGAGTCAGGCAACGCGTTATACTCGCACTATGAGCCGCGGCTGACTGGATGAGCGTCGAGCAAGCGTCTGTAAGCTGCCAGTCGGATCACGGCCATTTGACTGGTTATATTGGGATAACAGTCCCCAAAACATCAATCATACGAAAGAACATAATCATATCAACAGATTCCTAATAAATGAGCTATAAAGAGAGGAACACAAAACACAAAAATCAATGGTTTCTGAAACTTGCCAAAGGCAGCTGCCAGCCAGCCACTGACAGGTCACGTGACATGCCAGTGGCGGCTCCTGCCCGCCAGCTGAAGATTGAGCCCCTACTGTATAATGAGTCTACATAATATATTAGTGTCAGCTTTTAAGCTGAATTACTGAAATAAATGAACTTTTGCATGATATTCAATTTTTTTGAGTTTCACCTGTATTGGTTTACATGTGAATCCCATCTATTCTGAGCTTTTTTTATTTATTTACAGAATTTAGAAGTCTCTAAATCTGTCATAAAATCTGTCATATCGTCTTCATACAATTATGAGAACATCATAATTGTGTGTTTGGGACATGGCTTTAAATGGTGAGATTTTTGTTTTTGTAACCAGACTCTCAAAAATGATATACAAATTTGGATTAAGATCAGCCGATATATCGGTTATCGGCTTTCAAATATAATAAGTTATCGGTATCAGGCAAAATGTTCATATCGGTGCATCCCTAATTATTACAAATAATTTTACTCATAATTTCGACCTGATATAAAATTTTAGAGCTTGGCATAACTAGTTAAATGTGTGTTATTCATTATAAGCTTATTTTAATTCTCCTTTTGTCATCTTGCAGCAGAAGTGGATCGTAGAGAAATAATCGACTTAAGATTACGAGGGTCAAGGAAATCGTTAAGGACCTCTTTGAAAACATTACAATATAATTTGGTGACGCTAGTGCACAGATATTACACAATTCTTGTTTTTTTTTGTGGCACATAAAAAAAAGTGTAAAATAAAATGTATGTTATGTTGCTTTATTAAGACTTTAATCATTAGCTCTGGATTGTCGGTGGTGTGAGTGTGAATGTTTGTCGATTTGCTCCGGCTTGTAAATGTAATGTTTTATGTATTTAATCAGATCATCTTTTGTCATCATAATGGGAAGCATTCAGATATGATCAGGACACGTTCTACAAGAGAACATGAATGTTTCTGTGTGTATGATGGAGTGTATGCTGGTTTCATTGAAACGAACAGACGGTTGAGTGTTTGGATCAGAACCGCTCGCACCTCAAACCATTAAACCAGCAGCACTGAACTCACAGGGAGGAAACACATCAGTATTATATAAAAGAAGTGTGTGTGTGTGTGTGTGTGTATAAAAACTGTGAGAGTATATTTGATCACCCACTGCTGTGGTTACTAGGCAACACAGACGGCAGATCCGGAGAGAGAGAGAGACTTTCTATATAAATTCATCATGATTCTAGTTCTGTTATTTATTTTAATCCTATTTTTATCGGGTATAGCTTTTATTTTATTTTTCTATATTTCTTTATATATATATATATATACATGTATGTTTATGTATGTGTAGTCTGTCATGTTACTGCAAGTCCTGTAATTGTAAATATTGTTACTGACAATCACAACAATAAGACAGACAGATAGATAGACAGACAGATGGATAGACAGATGGATAGATAGATAGATAGACGGCTAGACAGACAGATAGATAGATAGATAGATAGATGGATAGAAAGATAGACAGACAGACGGATAGATAGATAGATGGCTAGACGGATAGATAGATAGATAGACAGACAGATGGATAGACAGATGGATAGATAGATAGATAGACGGCTAGATGGATAGATAGATAGACAGACAGATAGATAGATAGATAGATAGACGGATAGATATAGACAGACAGACAGATAGATAGATAGATAGATAGATGGCTAGACGGATAGATAGATAGATAGACGGCTAGACAGCAGATAGATAGATAGACAGACAGACAGACGGATAGATAGTTAGATAGATAGACACACCGACGGATAGATAGATAGATAGATAGATAGACGGCTAGATAGATGAATAGATAGGCAGACAGACGGATAGATAGATAGACAGATAGACGGATAGATAGATAGATAGACGGATAGATAGATAGACGGATAGATAGATAGATAGATAGACGGCTAGATAGATGAATAGATAGACAGACAGACGGATAGATAGATATAGACGGACAGATGGACAGACAGACCATAAAGCATTATGAATTGAATATAATAATCCCCACTATATACACCCCAAAATCATAACATTTTGCCCCATCACTTTTGAAGTGCCACCCTTGACATACATACAAACCAGTGATGCACTGATATGAACATTTTGGCTTATACCGATATCCGATAATCCTGTATAGCCTGTCTGAAAGCCGATACTGCTAGTGTTGCGGAGCATCAAAAAGCATGTCTAATTAATTGAAATCATGTATTATGAATCAACTTATACAACTTTTTTTTTTTTTTTAAATCTATGAAAAAAGTCATTATTTCTGTGTTGTGTTTTTTCTGGTAATAAAATGAAGACATAAAACACAAATTGTATCATTTATCATCAATTTTAATCATATGCAATTAAATAAACTTTTTGTCAAATAACGTGCTGCACAATGAGCTTTAGGCTACTGTTAAAATTAAAACATGGAAGAAAAATATATTATTTTTAAAAAAATTTAGTTTTGATAATTTATTTGGATTAGTGTTAGTATTATTACATTGGGACATATCTAAATTCTACAGTACAACGATAATATATTTCTGTAAAGTTAAACCGAACTTTTATTTTGACGGGTTGCCGTGAAGACCTTTTGAGTTTCTGTGTGTTTATGTCATGATGGTAGTTTTTCTCAAATGAAGCGGTTAAATGATCACGAAGTGACATTCAGAGTGGATCTAGAGCCTGGAGACGAAGTTCATGCATTTGTGTCTTCATATAGGCAAAAAAACAGCGCCACAAGTACTTCAGTGTGTGTGTGTGTGTGTGGTAAATGAAACTGCATGTAAAGTTGTCTGCACCATTCATTCACACAGAACATGCAGGATTCGTATTTAAATAGTCTTTGTGGTTTAATATTCACACACACTAGTCTACATCGAGATTTGATTTCAAGTGTAATGAACTGCTTTCTAATTTATTCCTCAAAAAATTTTTACAAATTCTGTGAAATTCTGCGTTATACAGTAAATTCCGTTTTTATGACTGGATTTCGTCAGCATTTTAGGGGGGGCGGGGGGTCGTTTTGGGGGGGCGGGCCGCCCCCCCAAAACAATGGTAGGGGAAACATTGCGTTTAGTAAGCCGTGTAATAATGAAGCTTGTATTACAGCCTCTTACCGTATGTGCATGTTTTCTCTCTCTCTATGTGTGTGTGTGTGTGTGTGTGTGTGAGGCAGTGTTGCAGTTTAGTCCTCCCTGGATCGTGTGACTGCCCTCTGCAGGCTGAAGGGGTTAATGAACTTCACCATGAACAACAAGGACGCCACGACAGAGTCAGGTTAGGCTCACACACACACACCTTTAAAATATTCATGCAAGTCCACTAGAGCTGCACGATTCTGGAGAAACTGAGAATCAAGTGGGTTTTAAAATAAAATAAAGATTATGATTCTCCCACGATTCTGAACTAAACAAAATAACGTAATTTACTAGATGTTCTGACCAAATGTAAAAAATCTTTAATTAATTTGAAATAAAACATTTTTTACTCACTCACTCATTAAGACTTTCATTACTGGATGAATCAGTGTTTTTAAACAAATCTATTGAGTGAATTATTTAATGACAAACACATGTTTAACAGTCACTTGTCTCCACCTACTGGTGTAACGATGCAATGACACAATCATTATTTGAAGCGCCAAGTTTCTATTAAAAGGTGATTTACTCTACATTGATCACATCAGTGTTTATATCCGATCTATAAACTTTTATCTTAGAACTTCTGTGATAATCTGAATGATTGTAAGACAGAAATATTGATACTGTATGCTTGAAAAGTCTGTTTGTGAAGCTGTTTCATATCTATTCATGACAACGGCTCTCTCTGGCTCAGAACGCAGATCTGAATGTTCCTGTGATCGGACTTGTCAAAGGTTTAATAGACAGAGCCGAATGGTTCCCAGAATCAAGCAGAATCATATTAAAAGCAGTAATAATAAGTGATGCTGAACAGTGTTTTGCGTGATGCAGAGACCAGCGGTCAGATGAAAGTGTTTTTGCCCAATAAGCTGTTGGAGTGTTTGCCTCGCACCACGACTTTACCCAAAGAGAGACTGCGCTGGAACACAAACGAGGTGTGTGTGTGTTAGGGTCATTATAGCTTTTATTTAAGTTTTTATTTCTGTATTTTCTGTTTTCTCCTTAATTAGTGATGCACCGATATGAAGATTTTGGCCGATAACGATAACCGATAATTCTTTATATTTGAAAGCCGATAACCGATATATTGACCGATACCGGTAGCCGATAATTCTTTATATTTGAAAGCCGATAACCGATATATTGGCCGATATCGGTAACCGATAATTCTTTATATTTGAAAGCCGATAACCGATATTTTGGCCGATATCGATAACCGATAATTCTTTATATTTGATAACCGATATACAGACCGATATCGGTAACCGATAATTCTTTATATTTGAAAGCCGATAACCGATATATTGGCCGATATCGATAACCGATAATTCTTTATATTTGAAAGCCGATTACCGATATATTGGGCGATATCGATAACCAATAATTCTTTATATTTGAAAGCCGATAACTGATATATTGGCCGATATCGGTAACCGATAATTCTTTATATTTGAAAGCCGATAACCGATATATTGGCCGTTAAATCTAAATCCAAGTTTTTATATAATTTTTGGGAGCCTGATTACAAAAACCAAAGTCTCACCATTAAAAAACACGTCCCACACAAACAAAAAAAGTACAGTAGTACAGTAATGAATTTTACAAGCCAACTTTAGCCAACTTTCCTTACCAAAAGAAAAATTCGAATCATATTTCATAACCATCATGTGTGTATCTGAAGTCTCTCAGCTGAAGGAAATGATACATTATTTATCGGCTTTAAAATATCGTCCAATTTTTCTTATTGGACCGATAATGATAACATTAAAAATGAACATATCGGCCGATACCGATATAGTGGCCGATATATTGTGCATCCCTAACTTTAATTTTTTTTTGCAGTTTTATTATTATTGTTTTTAATGTCTTGCAGTTTACATTTATTTTATTTCAAGTTCCAAAAATGTTTTTTTTTAAATGGTTTTAGTGTTAGTTAATGATAATAACCCTGATCACAACACACCAAAGCAACTGTCTGGTTTATATCCAACACTCACCCTTGTGCTTTACGTAATTTGGTGTTCTGGGTCAAAAATGACCCGTCCTTTTAAACTGCTAATAAATCTCTCATCATGCTATATTATCACCAAACACTGGACTTGTAATCGTGTTTTCTTCAGTTAGCACAGGTTGTGTGTGTCTCTTTGGACTGATTGATCGTAGCCTCATTGATCTGAGCTGATGCTCCTCAGTTTATTAAAGTTCACTCAAGCTTATTCATCTAACAGAACCTGATGTGCCTCAGCTCAGATCAACGACGCTACGATCAATCCGTCCAAAAGACACACACAACCTGTGCTAACGGAAGAAAACATGTTTACAAACACATTGAGTCCAGTATCTGGTGATAATATAACATGATGAGAGATCATTTTTGACACGGATATGAGAAAAGTACACAATTGATACAGTTTTACAGTTTTTTTATAGCCTATATGTGCAAAGTCAGTAAGTTTAAGTCCAATTCAATAGCTTTTTATAAGGAAAAAAAGTCAAAATGTCTTGATTATAATGCAAGCTTGTCGTGTGTTTGTTTGTGTTTCAGGAAATTGCGTCCTTCCTGATTTCTTTTGACAGACATGACGAGTGGCTTTCCTGCAGCCTTAAGACCAGGTCAGTGTGTCTGGGATTGTGGGAATGTGCGGATGAGCATCACGGAGCGACACTTTTCTTCTTCGTAATAATGGACACTGATGTATTGTTCACTATCACTGCAAAAAACTTTGTTTTTACTTAAAGGATTAGTTCACTTTCAAATAAAAATGTCCTGATAATTTACTCTCCTCCACGTCATCCAAGATGTTCATGTCTTTCGTTCTTCAGTCGAAGAGAAATGAAGGTTTTTGAGGAAAACACTCCAGGATGTTTCTCCATATAGTGTCTTCAATGGGGTCCAACGGGTCGAAGGTCCAGATGTGAGTTTCAGTGCAGCTTCAAAGCCTAGACACGATCCAGCCGAGGAATAAGAGTCTGATCTAGACAAACCAGCGGACATTTATAAACAAAATAAACAATTATATACTTTTTACCACTAATGCTCGTCTTGGACCATCTCTGAGATGCCAGTGTTTACAAGTCTGGAGTAGGAGGACCGTTTAGAGTTATTGTATGTTGAATGACACATATTATATGTATTTGTGTCCGTTTATTGTTTAAAGGGGTCATATAATGCCATTTTATTCAAGCTAATATGATTCTTTAGGGTCTAAATTAAAAGTTTGTAATATACTTTAATTAAAAATTCTCATTAGTATTGTAAGAAAACACTTATTTTACCTGGTCAAAAACAGCTCTGTTTTCAGCACGCCGTTTCAGTGCATATGCCTTTAAATGATAATGAGCTTCTCTCACCCCGCCTCTCTGTTCTGTGCGTACACTGTTTGTAACACAATAACCATAACGCGTTGTTCATTAAAAACGTGGGGTTATGAATTATATTGAGAACGTCGTACATAGAAAACATGCTGTAATGTACCCTGAGTGTAAACCTTAGACGCATTCATCGTGAAGCGTACAAGCGATTTGAAAAGATTAATATAAATATTAATATAAAGTTTAATAAAACGTTACTCACTTCAGTTCTTCTGGAGGTTCAGCAGGAACACGAATATCTGGTACCGATCCTTTTTTCAGGAGGAGCTTCTTAGCAAAACCAGCTTTATACTGATCCTCGTTTATAAAGCAGTCTGGTGTGTGAAATGATTCGCGCAAACATGAGAGCATTGACGTTGCTCGTGGGGAATATTCCCTTCGAAAACAAACTCAGCCGCTGCGTCTTCAGTGGTTCGGATAGGAACATTAAAATGACTGTGTTCGTTATTACACCCAAGAACAGAACACCACACTCGCTTAGAGCCATTCTGCTCATAGACAGAGCTCCAGCATATCAACAGTGACCGCGCCGGTCCGCGCGGAGTATGATTGACAGCTCGCTCACGAGCGAGGGCGGGTCTGTGTTGAAACGCTGCTGTCAATCAACAATCGTGGGAGGGGCGTCCGATTTAGTGACGTCACACAGTCGAACGGCTTGATTTGAGGCAGGGGAAAACATAAGGAGATTAAAACAAAAACACTGGATGGAGTTTTATCATTATATGATGGTTGTGTACAGGCACTGCCAACACACATTTCAGTACAATCAACTTGTAAAAGTGCATGTAGCATTATATGACCCCTTTAAAATGGTCCTTGCGCGTGCATATCCTGGTGGTTTAACGATGTCACGCGTGACCTTTCCAACGTAATGCGTGGCGCATCACAGATAGTGCAAGACGGGCATTTGTGGTTAAAAAGTATATAATGTTTATCTTTTATATAAAATGTCCGCTGGTTTGTCTAGATCAGACTCTTATTCCTCGGTTGGATCGTGTCGAGACTTTGAAGCTGCACTGAAACTCACATCTGGACCTTCAAAAATGGAGACCCGTTGGACCCCATTGAAGTCACCATATGGAGAAACATCCTGGAGTGTTTTCAACAAAACCTTAAAGCTACACTGTGTGATTTTTACCCCCATCTAGCGGTGAAAAGGTATATGACCATCCAGTGAATATTAGTTTCTGTTCCTCTCAATTCCGATTTCGTTTTAACTCCTACGGTGGCCAATGGAGTCCAAGATTAACATGGCTTCCAGTTCGACCTCGTCCATCAGTGTTCCTTCAAGTGATGAGGTTATTTTAGAAAACTATTATAATTTGCTGTAATTTAATTAGTCAGATAACATATAGGTTATGACATCTATGTAAAATGAATAATAGTTTTATGTTTTCGTATTTTTTTTTACCATTTCATTGCTAACATCAGTTATCAGGTTCCCAGACGAATGCAAGCTAATCTTAGTAAAGTAACTTTTATTTTTAACTTTTAACTCTTTTTTGCTTCCTTGGCGACTCTGATACGTATCCTCGAGAATAAGAGTGATCCTCCATCAGCAACAGACTTTCAAAAAGGCTTTCAGGTTTTTATATATCAGTCTCAAGCAATCCCCCTCTTCACATTCGACACGGTGCCATCGAGTGTTAAAACGCGAAAGGCGACGCTTGAATTAACGGGTATGTCCCTCTTTGGCTAATGTACTTTCAAGATGGAGGGGCAACATGGCGACCGACATTAGAACCCCTTACCCGTATGTATTTTCAATGGCATATTATACACTCACGAGAATACTTTATTACTTGAACGAAGTAAATATACATTAATGAGCACATATATTTTAGAAAGAACTAAGTGTTTTTAGCTAACAGTAAACTAAAAAAGTTACACAGTGTAGCTTTAATTCTCTTCCACTGAAGAACGAAAAACATGAACATCTTGGATGACGAGGGGGAGAGTAAATTATCAGGAAATATTTATTTGAAAGTGAACTAATCCTTTAAGATTCTTAACCCTCTGGTGCTCTCCATTTTTGACCGATTTGGTATGTGAACACACACACACACACACACACACACACACACACACACACACACACACACACACACACACACACACGAATGAGTCGAGTTTCCTCTAGTGGAAGCGTTTGGTACTGCAGCCGAACACACTCTCACTGAACGCTCTTTTACTGAGAGCACAACTGGTTTAGATTAATGGCTTTGATTTTCTCACAGTTTTAGAGTAAAACATGTTTATGAAAAAAATGTTTATGCATTTTCATAACAATAAACGTAAATCTTTCACTTTCAAGTTCGTTTTAAAAAATAAATAAAAAAATCCACTTATAATCTTCCAAGTGGCGTCTTTAAAAACAGACCAGACTTCAGTCTGAGCTCCAAAACATTCGAGATTTATGACGGTTTAAGCTGGAAATCTAATCGGTGAATAAATGGATTATAAACTAGTGCATAAATATAATTGAGTACCATAAAATCCCCTAAAAATTCAAAATATTAAATAAAAAGTATTATTGAACTAAAATACAGTGCATTCATTTCAATAAAAAAAAAAAAAAAAAAAATTACATAAGATATGTCTTGTTTAATAAAAAACTGATAAACATTAGGAGAGTTTGTGCTTAAAACAAGAAAAAAAGTCAGAAAAATAAACATTTAAATTAAATGTATTTTCTTATATTTTTTTCTTCTTGTTTTAACCATAAACTCGTTTAATTTTTACATTTATTTTTTCATCAAATGGACTCTCACTGAACGCTCATTTACTGAGATATCAACCTCAAATTTGGAGCACAACTTGTTTAGATTAATAGCTTTGATTTTCTCACAGTTTTAGAGTAAAACATGTTTATGAAATGGTTGATTGAAATGAATTGTTTATTTTTTCATTAAACAAGACTTCTCAAGTAAATGGATCTTGATTTAAGAATATTTAGATGTTTGTCCTGGAAAACAAGACAAAAATACTGAATTAGAAAATGTATATTTTTTGCATTGTAAGAAAAGTAAATGTTCAGACTGATGGTTGAGCTTGTGATGTTTTGCCCCGTGAAAACAGTTAAACAACCACAAGAACATGTCAACAGCTGTAGTTTTAAACAGCGGACTGAGACAAGGTCTGACACCTGAGGGTTATGGCAATAAAACATATTAAATCTGAAATTAATATTAATAAGAAGGAAATAGTTGGCTATGTGTGAGTGATCAAACATTAATGACAATTGTGAGTCTGTTATGCCAGTGTTTCGGTACATTAGTTGCCTGTATTAGTGAATATAGAATAAATAGAATTGTATTTTGACTCAAATATGTCCTTGCTTCCATCACGTTTGTGACTGAAATAGATGTTTTGTGTGTGTGTGTGTGTTCAGGCCACAGAACGGTTCAATCATCCTGTATAATCGCAAGAAGGTAAAATATCGGAAAGATGGATATTGCTGGAAGAAGAGGAAAGACGGGAAGACGACGAGAGAGGATCACATGAAGCTGAAGGTTCAGGGCATGGAGGTGAGAGCGCCACCTAGAGCTCAGAGCACGCATGTGTGTTCACACTGCCTGAACACACACCGCCGCTCACACGTTCGAGATCGGGAGGATTTTTAATGTTTTTAAAACTCTCTTCTGTTCACTAAGGCTGCATTTATTTGATTAAAAACACACAAAAAAACAGTAATATTGTGAAATATTATTTACAGTTTTAAATAATGATTATAATATACAGTAAAGTGATCACAGGAATAAATTACACTTTACTGTATATTATAATCATTATTTAAAATTGTAATAATATATTTTTTAAATCAAATAAATGCAGCCTTGGTGAGCAGAAGAGACTTTTGTACGGCAGTGTGTATGGCAGATGTTTTTGAATGCAGTCTCTCATGATACAGTAATATTGTGGAAGTGATTGGTGATATGTGATGATACGGCAGCTCACACACACATCTCTGTCTCCGCCGCAGTGTCTTTACGGTTGTTATGTTCATTCCTCCATCGTCCCAACATTCCACAGGAGATGCTATTGGCTGCTGCAGGTTAGTGACACGTCCGGCCAATCAGGAGCCAGGATCAATGCATATAAAAGAAGGAACTGTTGTAATAATATTTTTTGTACAACATCCTTTAGTAATTATACACATTTTATAAACATTACATATTTACAATGAATAAGACATAAAAGAATACCATGACATAGAGAATTCTGAATTAGAAAATTAACTGTGTGTGTGTGTGTGTGTGTGTGTGTGTGTGTGTGTGTGTGTGTGTGTGTGTGTGCGCGTGCGTGCCTGCCTGTCGGTGTCTGTCTGTGTGTGTGTGTGTGTGTGTGTGTGCGTGCGTGCCTGCCTGTCGGTGTCTGTGTGTGTGTGTGTGTGTGTGTGTCTGTGTCCGCGTGTCTCTGTCTGTCTGTCTGTCTGTGTGTGTGTGTGTGTCTGTCTGCTTGTGTGTGTGTGTCTGTGTCTGCGTGTCTCTGTCTGTGTGTGTGTGTGTGTGTTTGCAGAACCCAGACATCGTGCTAGTGCACTACCTGAACGTGCCGTCGCTGGAGGACAGTGTGAAGTCGTGTGGTCCAGTGTCCTGTGCTCTGACCGACCGGCGGGACAGTCTGCGCTGGAGCCGAGACGAACTGCTGTCGCAACTCAAACCCATGTGTGAGTGACCAATCACACGCCTGATCAATGAGCGATCGACCAATCACACGCCTGATCAATGAGCGATCGACCAATCACACGCCTGATGAATGAGCGCTCGACCAATCACACGCCTGATCAATGAGCGCTCGACCAATCACACGCCTGATCAATGAGCGATCGACCAATCACACGCCTGATTAATGAGCGATCGACCAATCACAGGCCTAAACAATTAGCGATAAGCCTAACACACGCCTGATCAATGAGCGATCGACCAATCACACGCCTGATTAATGAGCGATCGACCAATCACAGGCCTGATCAATGAGCGATAAGCCTATCACACGCCTGATTAATGAGCGATCGACCAATCACACGCCTGATCAATGAGCGATCGACCAATCACACGCCTGATCAATGAGCGATAAGCCTATCACACGCCTGATCAATGAGCGATCGACCAATCACACGCCTGATCAATGAGCGATAAACCTATCACACGCCTGATCAATGAGCGATAAGCCTATCACACGCCTGATTAATGAGCGATCGACCAATCACAGGCCTGATCAATGAGCGATAAGCCTATCACACGCCTGATCAATGAGCGATCGACCAATCACACGCCTGATCAATGAGCGATAAGCCTATCACACGCCTGATCAATGAGCGATCGACCAATCACACGCCTGATTAATGAGCGATCGACCAATCACAGGCCTGATCAATGAGCGATAAACCTATCACACGCCTGATCAATGAGCGTTCGACCAATCACACGCCTGATCAATGAGCGTTCGACCAATCACACGCCTGATTAATGAGCGTTCGACCAAACACACGCCTGATCAATGAGCGATCGACCAATCACACGCCTGATCAATGAGCGATCGACCAATCACACGCCTGATCAATGAGCGATCGGCCAATCACACGCCTGATCAATGAGCGATCGACCAATCACACGCCTGATCAATGAGCGATCGGCCAATCACACGCCTGATCAATGAGCGATAAGCCTATCACACGCCTGATCAATGAGCGTTCGACCAATCACACGCCTGATCAATGAGCGTTCGACCAATCACACGCCTGATCAATGAGCGATAAGCCTATCACACGCCTGATCAATGAGCGTTCGACCAATCACACGCCTGATCAATGAGCGATCGACCAATCACACGCCTGATCAATGAGCGATCGACCAATCACACGCCTGATCAATGAGCGATCGACCAATCACACGCCTGATCAATGAGCGATCGGCCAATCACACGCCTGATTAATGAGCGATCGACCAATCACAGGCCTGATCAATGAGCGATAAGCCTATCACACGCCTGATCAATGAGCGTTCGACCAATCACACGCCTGATCAATGAGCGATCGACCAATCATACGCCTGATCAATGAGCGATAAGCCTATCACACGCCTGATCAATGAGCGTTCGACCAATCACACGCCTGATCAATGAGCGTTCGACCAATCACACGCCTGATCAATGAGCGTTCGACCAATCACACGCCTGATCAATGAGCGATCGACCAATCACACGCCTGATCAATGAGCGATCGACCAATCACACGCCTGATCAATGAGCGATCGGCCAATCACACGCGTTCATCTCTCTTCAGTGTGTATTGTTGCAGTTTGAGCATGAAAAGTGAGTTCTTCTCTATATCAGTGTCAGTGTTTCTGAACTCCTGAAACGCCTCCATTGTAGTCTTGAGTTTCTCCCGGGAACGAACACGTCACAATATTCCTCATTATAATAATACGCAGAATAAAGGGGCGGGGCCTGGTTGAGTTAGTTAATAGTGTGTTAAACTCGTGGTTATGGAAAGGGGCGGGGCACTTCCCAAACACACTCGAAGCGCTCGACCAATCACAACACACTGATCCAGCTGACCAATCAGAGCACAGTGTGCTTTTCAGAAGGAGGGGCTTCATAGAGGCAGGAAGTAAGCAGAGCGTTACTGACAGACTGGGCAGAGAAGAGCCGCAACAATGGAGAATATGAGGAGAATAATCAACATTCAAGCAGGAAAACCTGTTCTAGTAGAGCCTGAAACAACATCAAGCTAAAACTATAACAGTTTCTCAATGATGATAAAATAGCACTGGGAAGGACGCTTTAAATGAATCAAAAGTCACTATTTCAAGTAAATGCTATTCTTTTCAACTGTTTTCAACACTGATAATAATCATAAATATTTCTCGAGCATCAAATCCTCATATTAGAGTGATTTCTGAAGGATCATGTGACACTGAAGACTGGAGTAATGATGCTGAAAATACAGCTTTGATCACAGGAATAAATGACATTTTACTGTATATTCACAGTTATTTTACAGTGTAATAATATTTCACAGTTTTTTACTGTATTTTTGTTCAGATAAACAGTCTTGGTCGTACAGTATTTCATCCGTTACGTATGAGTGATGCAAACACGTGACACGTGCGATTACTGCTGTACCGGCAGAATGATGGTCAGTGTGACTTTGACATAGGTGTGTGTGTTTATCTATCTGTGTGTGTGTGTGTGTGTTTAGTCCACAGTTTGAAATGGTCTTGTGGAGGCAACGGCGCCGTGGATCTCTCTGTGGAGCAGATGGTGCAACAGATCCTGGAAACACAACAGACCAAACCCCAGCCACGAACACACACCTGCCTCTGCGGTAACACACACTCCTGCCACCCGACACACACTCGACACACAGGCCTCCTGCGTTATGCTGATCTAACGATGTGTTCTAGCCCATATCCCGCACACAAAACGGCTCGCTTTCTTACATTTTTAATCAAACATCGCGATTGTAGTGTTTATTTAGCTTTTTTGAGTTAACTATTATTTTTTTTGTCTGGAGCTCATTATTAATAACTGCTTGTGATGGAGAAATATTTTATGCTAAAAACTACTGGTGTCAAATTGACTAATCGCATCTAACATGAAAGTTTGTAAATATATAATATATGTGTGTGTATGTATATATATATATATATATATACAGCTCTGGAAATAATGAAGAGACCACTGCAAAATCATCAGTTTCTCTGGTTTGATCATTTATAGATATGTGTTTGGGTAAAATGAACATATTTGTTTTATTCTATAAACTACTGACAACATTTCTCAACATTTCAGATGCATGAAAGTTGTGAATGAAAATCAGGGATATTCCACCAAATATTGATTTCTGAACTCTTCCTAGTTAAAACATTAGTATTGTGTTGTTTAAAAATGAATATGAACTTATTTTCTTTCCATTATTCGAGGTCTGACAACACTGCATCTTTTTTTGTTATCTGCAAATAAATGCTCTAAATGACAATATTTTTATTTGGAATTTGGGAGAAATGTTGTCAGTAGTTTATAAAATAAAACAAAATTTTTAATTTTACCCAAACACATATCTATAAATGATCAAACCAGAGAAACTGATGATTTTGCAGTGGTCTCTTCATTTTTCCAGAGGTGCATATATTTTTATATATATATATATATATATTATATAAGTATTCACAACGCTTCACTTTTTCCACATTTTGTTATGTTACAGCCTTATTCCAAAATGGATTAAATTCATTATTTTCTAGCTCATCTAAAGAGATGGTATCCATCCCTCCTGGGCTGGTGCTGCTCTTCTCTCTAGTAATTTGGCTCAAAGTCTTAGAGATAAAACAAAGGCGCGGGCGCGCGAGAGAAAATAAATAAATAAATGAGCGCACGGGTGGCGCGTTAGTTTTAGTTAGTTTTAAACTGTTGGTACAGATTGTCAATTTACATCCATGTGGACAGATTGGTGAACTGTGCGCAGTCGTGTAAAACTGTGCACACGGTACAGTTTATTTTTCGTCAGTAATGAAGCTTGGCTGTCCATCTAGTGAAAAATGTTGGTACTGCGCCCAAATAAAATCTCACTGAAAGCTCATTTTTTTAGATCAACCCTAAAATTTGGAACACAACTTCTTCAGATTTTTCTTGCAGTTTTAGAGTAAAATATATTTTGTAATATATATATATAAGGAACTAAAAAATACTTTTGTGTTCATTTGTACATCCGAACACTGATCAACTGCCATGCTTCGCTCGTTTGCAAGCCATGATATCTCCTGAGGAAAAACTCAAATCGTGCTCGCGCGTTCGTACTTCCTAGCTCACTTTCTCATGGGCGAGCCAATTTCTCTGGGCGGGCAAAGCAGAGAAAGGGGAGGTAACCTTTCCCCCGTATTACGTCATACAGAGGAGATTCAAGATCAGCCTGTCTGAGCTTTCATTTTCTCAAAGGCAGAGAGAGATAGCCAAAGCTCGCTTTACACCGATTTAAATTTCTAGCCACTGGGGGACCATATACAGGCAGGGGAACTCATATTAATGTTAAAAAGCCTCAGAAAGTGAAAATTTCATGTCATGGGACCTTTAATCAATAACAATTGATTGCATTCAATTATTCATACACCTACGTTCAAGTTTCGGTTCAATTTTCAAAAACAATAATGCTTTTATTCAGCAAGGACCGGGATCATTATAGTTAACTAAAGCTAAAACCATAAACATGTCATTACTTAAAATAAAATAAACTTTACCTGAAATAAAAATTAAACGAGGTACAATATTTCTCATTTTCATTTAGTTTAACTTGATGTGTGAAAATAATTAAAACTGAAAAAAAAAATTATTTAGACATGAATAAAAATACCAAAAATTACAAAAGGTTGAAATGTAAACTATGAATGAAATACATTTGTGAAAGGAAATACATTATTGTATAACATGCATATCTTTATTATATGTATGCAATTTACACATTGCATACATGTCTTAATTGAGCTCTCTTTATTTAAATAATTAAATAAATACATACAAATATAAAGACATACACATATGACCGTTTATGTCATACATTCCTCATACTAGTTAAACATATACTCCATAACTTCAGTGAGTTGTAGATATTTGGAAAAAATGTTTCCAAGGTATTTGAAACTTAAATGAAATACATTTTAATATATTAAATAAGAAGTCTGTTATGTTAAACAGTAAACAATAGTTTTATTGATCTTCCACTGACGTTTTCCACAGCATCTCCCGGATCCAACATTCCTCATCGCTGCAACAGCACAAAACATCGCATCATTTCCCCCAAACTGCCCGCCCCTTACCCCGCCCTCACGGAGCTGCAGAATCTGGCCAATGAGGGCTCAGGAGCAGAGGTCGGGCGAGAGGCGGGGCCAGGCGATGCGTCAGTTGCTGTCGTGCCTTCAGAGAAAAAACAGCCGCCAGAGGATCGGATCGAGGACATGGTGGGCGTGGCTTCCCCATGCTCCGCCTCTTCCTCGTCATCTTCGAGTCCGCCACAAACGCAGCGGGCGGCAACAGTCGCGTTAAGCAACGGAAATGGTTTCCAGCGTGGCGGATTAGCAACGGTGGCGGTGCCGCAGAACGCGGTAATCGTGATGACGACGGCGGCGCCGGTAGGCCGTGGATGTGGGGAGGAGCCAAACGGCGAGACCCGACTTTCGCTCACTCGTGCCGGCGGACGCTTAGTTTTATCGCCTGTCCCGCCTAAACAAGACACGCCCTCTCCGCCAAGCTCCGCCTCCCCACCGAGCCCCATCCCGGCGAATCAGGGCGTGGCCACGCTGTCACTCACTCTACTTCCCAGCCCTGTGATTGGAGGACTGCTGCTGACTGATCGCATTATCCCAGAAGCACCCGGGACGCTCCTCCACCCGTCGTCCCCTTCGCCCTCGCTTCTTCCCTTCGACCCCGATTTGTTCCTCAACAGCCCCAAACAGGGCCAGACGTACGGAGGCCCCGCCTCCATCTCCGCCTCTTCCTCCCCGTCTCCGCCTCCTTCCACATCTCCTCAGCCTCCTTCTCTCGCTCTCTCGCTCTCTCCCACTTCTCCCCCGTCCTCTCTCTCTTCCCTCTCTTCTGAGACGGAGAGGAAGAGTATTCCAGGTCGTCCCGCCTCCAGTCCCACCTCTTTTTCGTTTTCGCTCTCTCCGACGCGAACGACTCCTGCGCTGCTCCCGATGTATCTCGAGACATCATTAGGGCTTGATTCGTTGAGCCCCTCACTTTCAGTCCCGCCCACAAACGGCAGAGCTCCTCCCACCGGATTCAATGCTCAAGCCACGCCCACTCATCTACTAACCAATCAGCTCTCTCCTTCCCAAAACGTCAACAACCAACTGGCAGCCGCCAACACAACCAACTCCCTCGAAGTGCTGCCGACCAATCAGCTTCCTCAAGAAGGAGAAAAGGCGGAGCTTATGCAGTCAGAGCTTCAAGTGCAATCCTGTCTTTTAACAACACACTCCATGTGCATTCAACCACAGAATCTGACTCCACCCCCAGGCACACCCACAAACATGACGCCCATACAGGTTAAAGAGGAGCAGTCTACGCCCACTCATCATGATTCAGAAGTGACCCCCATGGACACCAGCCACTGCGCCCATATAGACGAGGAGGCGGGGCTTACGTTTGACTCCACCTTCCCTGACTTAATATCCGAGCTGATCGCCGAGGAGACTGTAAGCCACGCCCCTGCCCCGACTCCGCCCATTTACCCCGTCAGGTACATGGTCCCGCCCCAGCCGACGCCGTCCACCTCGTTCCTGCCCTTCCCGCTCCTCACACACACGCACTCGCTCGCGTCCGGTGGCGCGCCGGAGGAATCCCAGCGCCTGGCCAACATCACCGACTTCTCACCGGAGTGGTCCTACCCGGAGGTACGAGTCTTTCACGTCGCTTCTTTAATCACTGGAAATTGGTTGCGAATTTCCTTTAAAATAACTGCACAATTAAACTCCGTGAGGTGAACGATCATTATTTTCTGAAGGTTTTTTTTGCCTCATGTACTCTTTGTAGAAGGACAAAAGTTCTGTTCTTGATTATAAAATGTGTTTCTGCTCATGTTTTGTTTATGTAACGCCATTGTTATTTTAGAAATATATATAAATTTTAGTGCTGGGCAACGATTAATTGCATCCAAAATAAAAGTTTGTGTTTACATAATAAATGTGTGTGTACTGTGTAAGTGTGTATAATTATTTTGTATATATACTGTAAATACACACACATACATGTATATATTTAAGAAATATTTGCATGTACCATATACTGTGTATATACTTATATATAATTTATATATTATATATATGATTAATCACGATTTATCGTTGCCCGGCACTTATTTTTATATTGTTCATTTTATTTTTCATTTTAGTTACAGTTCTAGTAATTTTTTTTTATTTTTTTTATTTTTTTTTATATAAATATATTTAAAAATCAGCTTTAGTTTGTTTTATTTATAATACACCAAGTTAAACTGAATTAAAATAAGAAATATTACCCAGACAACAATCTAAAAATAAAATAAGATTACGTTTTGGGTTTAGGTTTACTTTAAAGTTTTAGTCATTTTGCTGTGTGTTTTAGTCATTTTTAATTATTCTTTCAGGATTTTTGTTACTTGAGAATAAAAATGACATAAGATAAGTGAAAAATGCATCAAAGTGAAGAGAGTTTATGCTTAAAATAAGAACAAATATCTGCCAGAAAATATATTTGTTTTTCTGACCCCATTAGCAGATATTTTTATAGTTTTAAAAGCGTTCACTTAATTTTAATACATTTTTCAGAAAACAAGACTTCATATCTTAAGTCATTTGTATCTTGATCTAAGAATGTTTAGATTTATTTCAGTTTTAGTCACTTTAGTAGATCAAGTTAACCGGTTTCTGTGTTTTCTCTGTTATCTCAGTGTCAGTGAATATGATTATGTATGTGTGTTATGTATGAGTATGATACGCCTCTGTGTTTCAGGGAGGGGTGAAGGTGCTGATCACCGGCCCGTGGTCGGAGACGGACAGCAGATACTCGTGTGTGTTCGATCAGAGTCGTGTTCCTGCTTCTCTGATTCAGCCGGGAGTCCTGCGCTGCTATTGTCCAGGTGAGCCAGGCGGGGGCGCTCACACATTCAGCCGCAGAAACAGTGCAGAAACATCTACATCTAATCTAGATCTACATCTACGTCTACATCTATATCTAATCTACATCTAGATCTACATCTACATCTATATCTAATCTACATCTAAATCAACATCTACATTTAGTCTATATCTAATCTACATCTAGATCTACATCTACGTCTACATCTATATCTAATCTACATCTAAATCTACGTCTACATCTATAACTAATCTACATCTAGATCTAATCTAATCTACACCTACATCTATATCTAATCTACATCTAATCTACATGTAATATTCATCTACATCTAATCTACATCTAATCTATATCTAATCTACATCTAATCTACATCTTATCTACATCTAATCTTTATCTACATCTAATCTACATCTAATCTATATCTAATCTACATCTAATCTACATCTATATCTAATCTACATCTAATCTACATCTAATCTATATCTAATCTACATCTAATCTACATCTATATCTGCACTACATCTAATCTACATCTATATCTACATCTAATCTACATCTAATCTATATCTAATATTAATCTACATCTAATCTACATCTAATCTATATGTAATCTATATCTAATATTCATCTACATCTAATCTACATCTAATCTACATCTAATCTATATCTAATCTACATCTAATTTACATCTATATCTACATCTACATCTAATCTACATCTATATCTACATCTAATCTATATCTAATCTACATCTACATCTACATCTACATCTAATCTACATCTATATCTATATCTATATCTAATCTACATCTAATCTATATCTAATCTACATCTAATCTATATCTAATCTACATCTAATTTACATCTATATCTACATCTACATCTAATCTACATCTATATCTACATCTAATCTATATCTAATCTACATCTACATCTAATCTACATCTATATCTATATCTAATCTACATCTAATCTATATCTAATCTACATCTAATCTATATCTAATCTACATCTAATTTACATCTATATCTACATCTACATCTAATCTACATCTATATCTACATCTAATCTATATCTAATCTATATCTAATCTACATCTACATCTAATCTACATCTATATCTACATCTAATCTACATCTATATCTACATCTAATCTACAGCTATATCTACATCTATATCTACATCTAATCTACATCTATATCTACATCTACATCTAATCTACATCAAATCTATATCTAATCTACATCTAATCTACATCTATATCTAATCTATATCTAATCTACATCTATATCTACATCTAATCTACATCTAAATCTACATCTACATCTAATCTATATCTACATCTACATCTACATCTACATCTAATCTACATCTAATCTACATCTAATCTACATCTATATCTAATCTATATCTAATCTACATCTAATCTACATCTAATCTACATCTAATCTACATCTAATCTACATCTAATCTACATCTATTCTACATCTAATCTACATCTAATCTATATCTAATCTACATCCTCTTACTAGACAGCATAAAACACAGATTATGCCACTGCAAAAAATGTTTTTCTTACTTTTTTGTCTTGTTTCCAGTCCAAATATCAAACATTTCTTAAATCAAGATGCATTTACTAAAGTAGTGAAATGACATAAGATATTATGTCCTGTTTTCTGTGGAAATAAAAAAATAAAAAAAAGCTAAATTATCTACCAATGGGGTGAGCAAAATAATGTTTCTGTTTGAATTAAGATTATTAATTTTTGATTATTTAGATAATTTTGCTTTTTTTAAGCATTGACTCACTTAATTTTGATCAATTCCCCCGGAAAACAGGACATAATATCTAATGTCATTTTACTCATCTAGTAAATGCATCTTGATTTATGAAATGTTCGATATTTGGACTGGAAACAAGACAAAAACACTAAGTAAGAAAAGCATTTTTTGGCAGTGCAGAAAACAGATTATGTTTATAATAATGCTGGGCAAAGATTAATCACATCCAAAATAAAGT
>CM060613.1:2426476-2428632 GCA_030578255.1 Tiaroga cobitis
AACAATACATATAATATATTGATAAATAATAATAAATATAAACAATACATATAATATATTGATAAATAATAGTGTATATTAACAATACATATATTGATAAATAATAGTATATATAAACAATACATATAATATATTGATAAATAATAGTATATATAAACAATACATATAATATATTGATAAATAATAGTATATATAAACAATACATATAATATATTGATAAATAATAATAAATATAAACAATACATATAATATATTGATAAATAATAGTGTATATTAACAATACATATATTGATAAATAATAGTATATATAAACAATACATATAATATATTGATAAATAATAGTATATATAAACAAACATATAATATATTGATAAATAATAGTGTATATTAACAATACATATAATATATTGATAAATAATAGTATATATAAACAATACATATAATATATTGATAAATAATAATAAATATAAACAATACATATAATATATTGATAAATAATAGTGTATATTAACAATACATATATTGATAAATAATAGTATATATAAACAATACATAATATATTGATAAATAATAGTGTATATTAACAATACATATAATATATTGATAAATAATAGTATATATAAACAATACATATAATATATTGATAAATAATAGTTTATATAAATAATAGTGTGTTTACAGTGCATGAACATCAGTCAGAATTGTCTGAACCGTAACGTGTGTAGTATCAGTGTTTAGACTGAGATCCTGTAAGCTCTGCTCTGGTTATGTGTGTTTTCATATTTCACACTATCCTTCCCTCACACTCTGTTACACATCTTTCCCCTGGCGGGGCAAAATCACCCGAAGCCCTTCATTTTATTTTATTTTATTTTTTTTATAATAGGTTTTTCTATTTTTCGTAATAGAAAATTTCATTTTTTAATGCACTTTTTAGTTATTTTTTATTTTATTTACCTTTAAATTACTAGATTTGATCAATAAATAATAAATAAATACTAATTCAGGCTTATTTCAACTCTCAAAAATAAGCCTCAAACATTCTTTCAACTTAAATTCAAACAACTCACAATTTCATTTATAACCCTTTTAATCCAGCTCAAAATATCTTACATCGGGAGTCTTTGCCTATGGAGGACCAGCTCTGCCATATTTAAAAATAAATACAGAAATAAATAAATGCTCAATAAATAAATAAGCATACAATTAATTGCCCCAAAAAATACAATAAACAAATAAATGTAGGTAGAAATTAAATTATACAGTGACACATAAATGTATATATCTCTTAATTAGCTTCTTTATTTATTCATCTTTGTAATAATTGCCTTATTTATTTGTTGTCCGTTATAATCTTCAACTTTATTTATTAATTACTAATTTTTTAAAGTATTTATTTATGTGCATGTTATAATATTTTTGTCTGTTTTATTCTTCCTTTGTATTTTTTTTACCCTATTTATTTCCTCAATGCTATTTATTTCTGCCTGTCGTTTTTACATTTCTGTATGCATTTCTGCCTCATTATGCAAATGAGGAGGGGCTGTCTTAGGAGGTCAACTTCTGCCCATTGGTTGCTTAGTGTTTTACTGCGTCTGTCGAATCTACATGGCTTTTCCCCGCCATAAAGCATTGTTTAGTAATGCCGCTGTAAGTTTGAGATCTGAAATGTTTCCTCGGGTTGCACTGATACTCGAACTGGAAGCTGTTTATGTAAAAGTAAAGTAAAAGTTAAAAAGAATGTTCAAAGGACCACAGAAAAACATTTCAGAGCATTTATTTATTTCTGTATTTATTTTTAAATATGGTAGAGCTGGTCCTCCATATTTGCCGACCTCTTGTGGAAAATAATAATAACAGATGATATTTCATGACTCTAGATGGGCTTATAGCTCGATATGCAGATGAGCTGTTCCGCTAGTCCTTAAGCCAGTTCTCCTCAGTGTGCATTCAGATACACATGTAGACACTATAAAATTATATAAAATATAAAATTTTTTGGTAAAGTTTTAGCAGTTTTAGGTTTTTCTAAGTGTCCTGAAGCTTTTCTTCGCATTCATTCCTAAGGGGGTCAAATCGACCCGAAAGTGAAGGATTTGCTACTTTTTTTCTAAATTTCAACCACAAAACTCCCCGAATCCATTTCAAATTGTTTA
>CM060613.1:2433732-2473732 GCA_030578255.1 Tiaroga cobitis
TGTGAGAGATTATTTGCTCCAAGTGAGAATGTTAGTGTGAAATTGAACACATGGAATGCCAATGTTGTTTTCAATAAAAAACATTTGCACAAAGCAAGCCGATCCACTTTTCCATGTTGATAAGAGCATTAAAATGAGAAAAAATAATGGGACAAAAAGAAAATCTAGAGACATTTAGAATAGATAAAAATAATTGCGATTAATCGCGAGTTAACTATGTCATTAATGTGATTAATCGCGATTAAATATTTTAATCGATTGACAGCCCTAATCCAAACATTTTTTGAATGAAATGATACTCTAAATAAGAAACGAATCTTCCAGTAGGTGGCGGTACACTGCAAAAAATGCTTTTCTTACTTAGTATTTTTGTCTTGTTTCCAGTCCAAATATCTAAAAAGTCTTAAATCAAGATATTACGTCCTGTTTTCCAGAGGAATTAATCAAAATTAAGTGAGTCGATGCTTAAAACAAGCAAAATTATCTGACAATGCGGTGAGAAAAATAATCTTAATTCAAACAGAAACAACGTTCTCACCCCACTGTCAGATCATTTTGCTTGTTTTAACTCACTTAAGTAGCGATTTAACTCAATCGCTACTGATACTATTGGAGTTCTGCCAAAGCACGCGTTTGTGAGTGTTCGTTAAACTGCGTTGCGTCAGTAGTAGTTCTCCGCATGTCTGAAAATAAGTTATGATCAACAAAATTATTTTAAATGACAAAAAAAAACATTATAGTTCAAACTTATATTTGGCTGAACCATTTTAATTCAATTTAAAAACAAAAATAAATTGTAAAATTGACATTTATTTTTTAAATGTGGTCGGCATATCGTGGGCCGCATTTGCTCTCTTGATGGGCCACAGGTTGAGAACCACTGGTGAAGGGTGAAAATGCAAACTAGTAGATATCATCATACTTCCCCTGTGGCTTATTATTTAAAGTATATTAACACACTTGTTTTGTATTACAAGTTTCCTGAAATGCTATGTTTAAATGTGCAAATGAGGCATTATCTAATTAAATGTGCACTAATTTGCATACACTTCCAGAAAATAAATCTGAACATCGGATAAAGCCAGATTCAAAGTTCTTGTTTGATTTTGCTGACATATTAGAGTTAAAGGTTTTTACTGAGGGGATTTTGGATTTCTCTTTTTATCACTGCATAAACCAGAAAATACTGTCAACAGACAAAAGAATTATAACTTTCAGCATATATTTATAAATAAACTGTTATATAAACCTGTGTGAATGATATATGAACAAACCCCTCTGTAAAAACCTTTAGAATATAGACAGGAATAAAACTGTAAAGTTTGGTGTGTGTAAGTGCTGCAGAAGTGGAAGAGAAAACTCATTTATAAAAATATGGCCTTTCAAAATATGTATTGTAATTGAAATCTAAAGGCGCAAATAGATAAAGTGTAATAAAATAAACACTTAAATGTGATCTAAATGGAAGTGTTGATGCATCAACTATCACTGAAATATTAACTAAACTATGTTTATCTCTCTCAAAATACATAATAATTGGGAAATATAGTGAAAATAGCATTTTTATTTAAAAAATGACAAAAATAAGTACGCGTAAAATTAATATTATGAGTGTGTTTACAGGGAGAATTAGCTTAAAGTGGTACTTCACCGCTTGAGCTTTCAATAAAAGCTTCTTTTGTTTTTAATCATTGCTACCTGACACCAACACCCATAATGCACTGGGCATGTTGTCATTCAAGGCCACTCCCACCAGTCTGCTATGGAAACGCTCACCAGAGTCAAAAACTGCATTGCTTTAGTAGGAAACACTTCTTAGCAAACTTGAAGTTATGATGTGTTGACTTGTGTTGTTTCCGGCTGCAGGAAGTCAAAGAGTTCACGTTTAGCGGGAGTGAGTTACTTCTGGTTTTCACGAGTTGTCAAAAGTTTTGTCATCCGGCCGACTTTTGCTGACAAATAAACGTGATTGGATAAATGAGTAAACATTGTTCGTTTACATATACTACCGACATTGTAACAATACGAAGCGGGTTGAAAATCGGCCAAGTTACACTTGCAAATATGCATTAAATAAATATTTTGTGTGTGTTTAAAGGGAAAATATTTAAATAGCTTATTTCTATATTTAAAAAACAAATACGCATAACATGAATATTCTTTATGTATTTATTTTTGTAAACATTAAGCAATTTTTTCCTACAGCATAGATACATAATTTTGGTGAGAATGTTTATATCTATTTATGTAATTATTTATTTGCAGTATATTATTACATATTTTATTTATTTATATTAAATTATATATTACGTAATTATGAATACATGTATAAAAGTTTTTTTGCATTTTATATTTAAAGTGATTTTCCCCTTTTTTCCCCTTCCTGATTCATGTATCAGTGTTAAATGCAAGTGTGAGATTCAGTTTGAAACCAGCTTCAGAATCACTGGTTGTTCCTCTTCTGATTCAGTAAATCAAACTGAGTGAATCAAATCTAACTTTAATCCAGTCTGAATCAAAATTCTGAGTTGTGGTTTGATGAATCTCACAAACGTCCATCCCAGTGACGTGAGGTTGAAGTTTTTCCTCTAAAGTGTCATCAGTAGATCAACTAGCAAACACGACTTTGTTCTTCTGGTGACTGATATAAACCTGTGAACTCTTGAGAAATTAGTTTTTATTTTTCTCAAGTAGACATATGAAGGTGTGTAAATGTGCTAATGAGGACCTGTGTGTGTGTGTGTCAGTCGGGAGTGTGGTTTGAGCGCAGGATCGTAGCCGTGTGTGAGCGGATGATGGCCAGCGGTCGGTGGGGACGAGACGGAGAGACGGAAACACTCACACACTCCGTCAGACACCGAGGATTGACTCTACTGCACCTCGCCGCCGCTCAGGGATACACACAGCTCATACACACACTCATACGCTGGAGGTAAGACACACTCACTCACACACACACACACACACACACTCACACACTCCGTCAGACACCGAGGATTGACTCTACTGCACCTCGCCGCCGCTCAGGGATACACACAGCTCATACACACACTCATACGCTGGAGGTAAGACACACTCACTCACACACACACACACACACACTCATTCACACACTCACACACTCCGTCAGACACCGAGGATTGACTCTACTGCACCTCGCCGCCGCTCAGGGATACACACAGCTCATACACACACTCATACGCTGGAGGTAAGACACACTCACTCACACACACACACACACACACACACTCACACACTCCGTCAGACACCGAGGATTGACTCTACTGCACCTCGCCGCCGCTCAGGGATACACACAGCTCATACACACACTCATACGCTGGAGGTAAGACACACTCACTCACACACACACACACACACACTCACACACTCCGTCAGACACCAAGGATTGACTCTACTGCACCTCGCCGCCGCTCAGGGATACACACAGCTCATACACACACTCATACGCTGGAGGTAAGACACACTCACTCACACACACACACACACACACTCACACACTCCGTCAGACACCAAGGATTGACTCTACTGCACCTCGCCGCCGCTCAGGGATACACACAGCTCATACACACACTCATACGCTGGAGGTAAGACACACTCACTCACACACACACACACACACACACACACACACACTCACACACTCCATCAGACACCGAGGATTGACTCTACTGCACCTCGCCGCCGCTCAGGGATACACACAGCTCATACACACACTCATACGCTGGAGGTAAGACACACTCACTCACACACACACACACACTCATACACACACTCACACACTCCGTCAGACACCGAGGATTGACTCTACTGCACCTCGCCGCCGCTCAGGGATACACACAGCTCATACACACACTCATACGCTGGAGGTAAGACACACTCACTCATACACACTCACTCACACACACTCATACACACACTCACACACTCCGTCAGACACCGAGGATTGACTCTACTGCACCTCGCCGCCGCTCAGGGATACACACAGCTCATACACACTCATACGCTGGAGTTAACACACACACACACACACACACACACATAATCATGGGAACATCTCACAGGTCTTATTTGTTAACACTAGTTAGTGCATTAGCTATCTAAGCAATATATATTTTAAAGCAGTCTTTATAAAAAATATAATATATTGCTGATAGATAGCTAATGCATTAACTGATGTTAACAAATACAACTTTACATTCAAATTTATTTGTAAAATAGGGATGTACCGATATGAAGATTTTGGCCGATACCGATAACCGATAATTCTTTATATTTGAGAGCCGATAACCGATATATTAACCAATAAACCTAAATCCAAATTTGTATATAATTTTTGAGAGTCTGATTACAAAAACAAAAATCTCACCATTAAAATCCATGTCTCAAACACACAATTATAGTCTTCTTATTATCATTTTATGAAGCCGACATGACAGATTTGCGCTGCACATGTTACACTGAACTGTATTCAGTGATTCCAATCATATTTCAAGCAATTCAAAACCATAGTGTTGAACAGTGTGTATCTGAAGAGTCTCAGCTGAAGGAAATAATGCATTATGTTTCAACTTCAATATATCGGCCAAATTTTCTTATCGATAACATTAAAAATGATCATATATCGGCCGATACCGATATGGTGTTTATATATCGTGCATCCTTATAGGAAGTGGAGAAATCAACATTGACTAATATTAACAAATGCTGTAGAAGTATTTTTAGTGGTTAACAAATGGAAGCTTATTGTAAAGTCATAAGCAGAAAGATTTGCATCTTTATATATTCATGTGGTCAAACTGCAGATAAACATGATTAAACGTGACGAAGAACTGAAATGAAAGCGTGACACTCGGACATTTCATCTGCAGTCTTGATGTTTACAAGGCGTCTGTGTGTTTAATGGTGTTTGTTTGTGTGTCGGTGTGTATCAGGAGTATCAGTGTGAACAGTCTGGATCTGGAACAGGAAGTGGATCCGCTAAACGTTGATCATTTCTCCTGCACACCTCTGGTACGTCTCACACATGCACACTTAAGCCCTTCGGACAGGACTAGTGTAACGTGGAGAGGTTGGGTGAAGTCATTATCACCACCTTCTGTGTGACTTTATCACAGTAATCATCACGGACAATAGCCCTATTCGCACTGGATTAGTGTTATCTGGGGACCTCGTGTGATTTAGAAATCTGCATTTCGAAATTTGATTTAGAAATCTGCAATCCCCACATCTGCATTTCGTGTGGCGCACTCGCACGGGATAAGCGAAGCCTGTGATTTTACTCGAATTTACTGACTTATCTCCAGCATATGATGTCAATAGGCTATTGCTTGGAAATGTCTTGTCGTTATTATAAGTCTAGCTGTATGATATATCATAAATAGAAGAAAGTTCTTTACCGGATGCTGCTATACATGTCATTCATCTCCATCTAATCAATCTTTTTGTTTTTGCTCTTCTGATGGTTTTCAGCGTTCTCTTTCTGCAAATTAGTTGTATTTCTGCAAAGTGTAGTTGTATAGTGTATAGCGATATGACCCAGCACCCAAAATACTATCAACACACTCAATTCTTCGTGAAAGATGGATAAAAAAGCGCACAGGAAACAAAAACCTTGAAAAAATTATAAACGACCCCGCCAAATCACAGAGATGCCGATTCACACGGGACTGATATTATCACGGGACCTCGGTGTCCAGGAAATATGGTCGGTCATTTGCGGGGGAATTTTTACTTTACACGTTACAGACATGGCCGATTCGCACGGGATTAAGATCACAGACAACCTCCGCAATTATTACAGATGACTAGAGGTCACCAGGTAATACTGATCCCGTGCGAATAGGGCTAATGTCAGTAAAGATTACGCAGACTTTCACCTTCAGTAAAAAGGTCCGGAATAATGTTCTCAGGTAACACTAATCCTGTGCGAATACACCCGCTGTACCTCATTTCCTGTTTAAAAGTAGTTTCCCGCGGGGTTTCAAGTATGGAGACGCTTGATGAAGCGTTCAGACGCGTTCTAGACGCTGGGACGAGTCTGTGGCAGAACTCACGTGTTTTACACACACCGCTCAGATCAGAAAGAAGATCGAGAGCACTCGTTAGAGGAACGACTCTTCTTTTAGCGTTAGCTAAGTGCCTATTACCAACACAATCCAATCTGGAGTTAATTAATACATCTTTCCACCGGACACAACTGTTTTATATATATAAATATAGGTTATATGTGTTTGCGCACGTGATATCAGGAAGCAGCGTAATACACACATGACGGAAGTTACTCTTCCACTTCTGCTAGTTTTACTGAGATATCTTATTAGGGCTGTCACTTTTGTGAAAAAATCCTGTTCGATTTTTGAGACGCAAGTGTTCATTGAATCGATTGTAAAATCAATTTTCCATGTCTAAAGACGTTTCCATTTTCATCACCAAATACAGGCAAATCCACGGACACCTAACCGGCATTAGGACGAGCGTAAAGAGGGCGCTTGAGACGCGCACAAGTCAGCAATATTCCTGATGATTTACTGGCGTGTAGTTTCGTGGACAATGACAAACAGGAGCGCAACATTCAGAGATTGAGATTAACTCCCTCGACTCGCCAGATGCGGTAAAAATGAACTTTGGCGGGAAACGCTGTCAAATCACGAGCCAATCTGGCGTCTGTTTACTCACTTTCTTTGCTGGGGAAGTTCGTGTAAGCCAAATCTGTGCGGATTTAGCGCAAATACGCAACTCGCGAGTCCTCATGATATATTAAATACAGCGTATTGCAGAATCTGCGCATTTCTGGCTTACTTGAACACACACGTCACTGAGCAACACATAACGGCGCGCTTGTTCACTTGCACTGAAGTAATAGCGAATATTAAAAAGCATTTGGTGAACAGAAAAGACATTGTTATTTTCCAGCATCCGACATGTTCTGTGTCCTGTATTGATCTGTCCACCTAAAACACACACAAAAAAAGGGCCGTTAAAATCGATTCCCTATTTTCGTTTTCGAAACTTGTGTTGGTTAGTCCGATCGATTGTGCAATCGATTTTCGAACGTAAAGTGACAGCCCTACATCTTATCCCAGGCGAATTAGTCATTAATATTGCAGACGTCCTGTGCTAAAATTACAGCACTCCCTCTACCCTTGTAAAGCTAATCCCGTCCGAATAGGGCTTTAAATATCTATATCTGTGTGTGTGTGTGTGTGTGTCTGTTATTCGCATATCTCTCGAACCGTTATCCGATGAATGTCGAACTCGACGGGTGTCTTGCTACGGGCGCGAGTAAGTGCAGTGCCGAGTTTGACGTTGTTTGGATTAGAAATGCAAAAGATATCGGTAAATATATCGGTAAAAGAAGCACACACTGAAGATTTTTAGAAGGTTGTGGTTTAAAAATAAACATTCTGACATAAACACTAAATATTAAGTCAGCTACAAATAAAAATGTCGCTGAACGCTTGCTGTGTAATTGTAACAATGAGCACTCAAACACACCAAACCAACAATTGCTAAAAACACACACAAAAGCAGATTTTGCACCGGCACTGCACTAGTATATATTAATACTAGGGCTGTCGTTTGAACTAGTTATGGAAAAATAATGTTTTAAAATAATTGAATGAGTGAATGATTCAATGACTCACTCAATTAGAAGTTTACACTGCAAATTTACACTGTATTTTTGTCTTGTTTCCAGTCCAAATATCAAACATTTCTTAAATCAAGATGCATTTACTAGATGAGTGAAATGACATTAGATATTATGTCCTGTTTTCTGGGGGAATTAATCAAAATTATGTGAGTTGATGCTTAAAACAAGCAAAATGATCTGACAATGCGATGATAAAAATAATGTTGTTTCTGTTTGAATTATGATTATTTTTCTCACCCCATTGTCAGATAATTTTGCTTGTTTTAAGCATCAACTCACTTAATTTTGATTAATTCCTCTGGAAAACAGGACATAATATCTTGATTTAAGAATTTTTAGATATTTGGACTGGAAACAAGACAAAAATACTAAGTAAGAAAAGCATTTTTTGCAGTGTACCGCCACCTACTGGAAGATTCGTTTCTTATTTAGAGTATCATTTCATTCAAAAAATAATTGGATATTTTGAATGTGTGTGTGTGTGTGTGTGTGCAGATGTGGGCGTGTGCTCTGGGTCATCAGACGGCTGCGGTGTTGTTGTACCGCTGGAGTAGCGCTGCTCTGGGAATCCCTGACTCTCTGGGTCGTCTTCCTCTCGCTGTGGCTCATTCTCGAGGACACACACGCCTGGCGCGCTGTCTGGAGGAGTTACACACACACTCTCAGACGCAGGAACACACACCTGACACAGCCTCGCCTCCGTACCGGCCCCGGTCTCCACTGTCCAGCAGCCCCGACACCGGTAACGACACACACACACTGTCATGTTTTTATGTATAAAAAGGATGTGTTATCAAATTCATGAAATGTTTACAATTTTATATTTGATTCAAATTTTAACAACAATAATAAGGCCCTATGAAATCAGATTTTTGTATTATTAAATTTTTTTATTACACTTTATTTTAGGGTGTCGTTGTTACAGTGTAATTATATATTTAAGTACTGAGTAATATTAATTAACTACATGTATTTACTATAGGGTTAGGCTTTGGTTGAGGGTTAGTACATGTAACATGTAATGAACACTAAAATAAAGTGTTATCTTTTTCTGAATTCCATTTTAATTAAATTAAACATAATTACATTTACATTTTTATTCTTTAAAAATCATGTCTAATCATATTCATAAAATGTTAAAAATGTTATATTTTGATGAAATGGTAATAATAATAAGGCCCTATGAAATCTATTTAATGTTTTTCCTAATTTCATGCTTTCGGTTGGTTTTATTTTTCTGAATTCCGTTTTAAATATTTAAGTATTAAAATATTTGTATTAAACAAATTTTAAATTATTTGTTGTATTTACAAAGCAAATTCTTTAAGCTTATATTAAATGTTTTATTTAAATGTTAACAGATATACAGCCCTATGAAATGTTTACTTTTTTCCCAATTTCTGTTTTATTTTTAATTCTTAATTCAGTTTTTATTAAATTTAACAAAATGAATATAATATTTTTATATATAAAAAACATATTCGATCAAATTCATAAAACGTTGACAATTTAACATTTTATTTAAATGTAAATAATAATAAGGCCCTATGAAATATATATATATATATATATATATATATATATATATATATATATATATATATATATATTTAATAAATTCTGTGCTTTCTGTTTTTTAGTTTTTTTTAGAATTGATTGATTTCATTAAATCAAACAAGATTAAAATTGTTTTTTACATTCAAAAAGCAGGTCTAATCAAGTTCTTAAAACTTATATTATTGTTATTTTTTAAATCTAACAATCATTAGGTTCTATTTTCTCCCCCAAATTCGATGTTGTATTTAATTATTCTGCGGTCTGTGTTTTATGAATTACAAATTTGTAATCCAAAAATGTGATAATTATAGGAATTCATAAAACTCAAACAACAATTCCTTTACCTATATATATATATATATATATACACACAATTTATTATGCACAATGGAAGTATGTATAAATTGATATTTCTTACGATTAATTGAAATATAATTTAATATATATATTTATTTTTTTTCTGCAAAAAGTTTACTGTATAAATTGATATTCCTTACAATTTATTAAAACATCTCTCCCCCCCCCCCCCCCCCCCCCCTCAGGTCTGAGCTCGTCCAGCAGTGTCCCCTCCCCCAGTGACCCCCCCTCCCCCTCCCCCAGCTCCGCCTACTCCAGTGGTTCGCTGCCTGACCCCATAGACTCCGCCTCCTCCCCCTCCTCCCCGTTCTCGGCTCCGCCCCCCATCGGCTCCTCAGACTCACTCTTCCTGATGGACTGTGAGGCCGCGAGTCCCTCGGCTCCGGCGTCCCTGACGCTTCACTCCGAGCTCGCCCACGAGCTGCTCGACTACAGCGAGAACGCCGAGAACGAGGATTACCTGTCTGACGAGGTCTTACAGGTGAGTCATATATTTTCATTGGACAAAACTATTAAAGGGTCAGTTCACCCAAAAATTTTTATTAGCCCATGATTTACTCACCCTCAAGCCATCATAGGTGTATATGACATTCTTCTTTCAGACGAATACAATCTGAGTTATATTAAATAAATGTCCTGGCTCTTCCAAGCTTTATAATGGCAGTGAATGGCTGTTTCTGTTTTGACGTCCATAAAAGTGCATCTATCCATCATAAAAGTGCATCTATCCATGATAAAAGTGCATCTATCCATCATAAAAGTGCATCTATCCATGATAAAAGTGCATCTATCCATGATAAACGTGCATCTATCCATCATAAAAGTGCATCTATCCATCATAAAAGTGCATCTATCCATCATAAAAGTGCATCTATCCATCATAAAAGTGCATCTGTCCATCATAAAAGTGCATCTATCCATCATAAAAGTGCATCTATCCATGATAAAAGTGCATCTATCCATGATAAATGTGCTTCTTTCCATCATAAAAGTGCATCTATCCATCATAAAAGTGCATCTATCCATCATAAAAGTGCATCTATCCATGATAAATGTGCTTCTTTCCATCATAAAAGTGCATCTATCCATCATAAAAGTGCATCTGTCCATGATAAATGTGCTTCTTTCCATCATAAAAGTGCATCTATCCATCATAAAAGTGCATCTATCCATCATAAAAGTGCATCTATCCATGATAAATGTGCTTCTTTCCATCATAAAAGTGCATCTATCCATCATAAAAGTGCATCTGTCCATCATAAAAGTGCATCTATCCATCATAAAAATGCATCTGTCCATCATAAAAGTGCATCCATCCATGATAAACGTGCTTCTATCCATCATAAGTGCATCTATCCATCATAAAAGTGCATCTGTCCATCATAAAAGTGCATCCATCCATGATAAACGTGCCTCTATCCATCATAAGTGCATCTATCCATCATAAAAGTGCATCTGGATAAGAGGTAAGCGCCTCTCTTTGACGCCTCTCGCGGTCCAAACAAACAAGCTCAAGCTCCTCCCACATTTCTCTTTAAAAATTGTCCTTTTAGACTTCTTTTCGTGACTTGTGTTTTGTTTTGCTCTTTCCTCTGCGCTTCTGCGTTTGTCATTACATTATGCGTCGGTGTTACTCTTTCAAAGGATGGCTTGAGGTTGAGTAAATCATGGGCTAATTTAAATTTTTGGGTGAACTCTCCCTTTAAAGTCTCCGCCTCCTCACACAGTTAGTGAGACTTGTTGTCATGGTGTTTTTTGCGATGTTTCACTGTTAGGTTGACATGGCAACTCTGGCAGAGCAGATCATCGAGGCCACACCTGAGCGAATCAAACAGGAGGAGTTTAACCGGGAGGCGGAGTCTCCGCTCAGAGTGAGGCGGGACAATCCTGTCAATCACGACCCCATGCCGTGGCTCGCCACATACCTCGACACCGTGGACCGGTACGTTTTGTGCGTTCAAGTCCTCCTGGGAAGTTTGTATTTACGAGGTGGGAAGTCGTGTTTACAGCGGCATTCAAGTCACTTTCGTCGGAGTAAGATGGCGGTGTTCTTTTCTTAATTAATTACACAAAAATACAGCAAGGTTCTTAACACCGTGTCCTAACCACACGCGCCGCGACGCAGAGACGCACGATAAAAGGCGTCTTTTCCATGTTAATCAGAGTTTTTGTCCTAACCAGCCGCAACACGCGACGATTCTATTTTAGAAACGGTTTCTGTTTTTTAAAATCAGCATAAATTAATCAATATATTTAACAAATATAATTACTGTATTCATTATATCACTTATAATTAAACATTCTGCATAAGATGATGATTCACATAACTTCAAATAACACACTTGACTTTTTAAATTAAAATCTGTATAAATGAATCAATATAATTAATGTAATAATTGTAATTATATAATATAATTAATAAAAATGAATAAATAAAGCAGAATATATACAATATAATTTTTTTATTTGATTTCAGGGTCAAATGTATATAGGCCTATATATATAATAATAATATATTTCAGAGTCAAATGTGACCCAAACTTGTTTTTTGACATGTTAACGTGAGATTACCTACACTTCCCAAATTATGCTAATTTTCACTGTGTGTGTGTGCGCGTGTATGACTGTGTGTGTGTGTATGGCTGTTCGTGCATCTATGTGTGTGTGTGTGTATGACTGTGCGTGCGTGCGTGTGTGTGTAGGAATCTGTGCCCCACGCCCCCCTCCCTCCTCAGTGATCTGGCACTGCAGAGGCTCCGCCCCCCGAGCAGTGTGGCGTGGGCGGAGTTTCTGAACGCCTCAGCCAATGGGAGAATGGAGAGAGACTTCGCCCTGCTGACGCTGACGGACACGGAGCAGAGAGAGCTTTACGAGGCGGCGCGCGTCATCCAGAACGCCTTCCGCAGATACAAGGTACCACTTACTTACTTACTTACTTTATCTATAACTTTGCATTTTACAACTGCACCTGCAGACCAAAGTGCTGTACAATCAACATACAAACAAACAACACATAAAAACAACATGCAACTTACTAATACAGATACTAGCCCAAGCTCTCAAAAGGTAAAATGATTTCTTCATTTTCAACACGAGTTTTAAGTACATTTAAAGGGGTCATCGGATGCTCATTTTCCACAAGTTGGGATGATTCTTTAGGGTCTTCATGTAAAGTTTGTAATTTACTTTGTTTAAAATTACTCACTGGTTGTGTAAAACAACACACTTTTTACCTCCTCAAAAACAGCTCTGTTCACAGCGACCCGTTTCGGTGCATGTCTCTTTAAATGATAATGAGGTGCATGTCTCTTTAAATGATAATGAGGTGCATGCCTCTTTAAAAAACAAGGTACACACACAGACAACTGACTGAGTGTGTGTGTGTGTGTGTGATCTAATAACGGTTGTTTGTCGTGTTTAGGGGCGCAGATTAAAGGAGCAGCAGGATATGGCCGCAGCTGTGATACAGCGCTGTTACCGCAAATACAAACAGGTATAAAACACACACACACACACACACACACACGTTTACTCAGCTATCTACATGGGGACATTGCATAGACTTTTATTATTTTTATAGGCAGTTATACAGTCAAACCAAAATGTATTCAGACACCTTGCTATCCTAACTTAAATAAATGAACTATGATGTCCTGCACCCACTAGTAAAAAAATATCAAAAATTATTATATGGTGTCTGAATAACTTTTGGTTTGACTGTAAATACTGTAAACCTAACAGAACACTTTCTGCATTTTTACAATTTAAGGCGAGACACACAATGCCAAAACATTGTTTTCCCCCAATCTTTTCAATTTTGAGACTGTGGGTAAATGCTTCTACGTCTTTCAGACTAGTGGAAAGAAAACATTCAAAATACACATTTAAGTGTTTATTTTATGACGCTTTATCTATTTGCGTCTGTAGATTTCAATTATAATACAGGTGAAACTCGAAAAATGAGAATATCGTGCAAAAGTTCATTTATTTCAGTAATTCAACTTAAAAAAACCTTTTCACAATATTCTAATTTTGACTTTGGGGTTTTCATAAGCTGTAAGCCATAATCATCACAATTATGACAAATAAACGCTTGAAATATCTCACTTTGCATGTAATGAGTCTATATAATATATTAGTTTCACCTTTTAAGTTGAATTACTGAAATAAATGAACTTTTGCACGATATTCTCATTTTTCAAGTTTCACCTGTACATATCTTTAAAGGCTGTATTTATATGAAAAAAAAGTTCCTCCACTTCTGCAGCACTTACACACACCAAACTTTACAGTGTTATTCCTGTCTATATTCTGAAGGTTTTTACTGAGGGGTTTGTTCATATATCATTCACACTGATTTATATAACATTTTATTTCTAAATATATGCTGAAAATCATTATTTCAGTCTGTTGACAGTATTTTCTGATTTATGAAGAGATAAAAAATGATCTCAAAAATCCCCTCAGTAAAATCCTTTAACTCTAATATGTCAATACAATCAAACAAGTACTTTGATCCTGGCTTTAATCAATGTTCAGATTTATGTATGCAATATTAGCGCATATTTAAATAGACAATATATTGCTTATATAAGTGGAGGTTTTTACTATTATTTTATTTTTTTAATTTGTATTATTATTGATTTTATTGATGCACCAACTGGTTGGTACTTGTAATTTCGTTGTACAGGTTACAATGACAATAAAAGGGATTACGATTACGATAAACGTAACATTTCAGAAAACTTGTAATAGAAAAGTTGTTTGCAATTCTTAATGTAATCAATCAACTGTACACGTATGCTGATATATGAGTTACATGTTTCACCCTATTCGCCTTGCCATAAAAACTTATAGTATAGCGTTTTTTTTATGCTTGTTTCCGTTAAAAACTTTTTATCTTACAATTTAGACTTTTTTCTTATAATTCTGAGTTTACATCTTGCACTTCTGACTTTTTATCTCCCAATTCTGACTTTTTTCTTGGGAGTTTTTACCTTGCAATTCTGAGAAAAAACTCTGAGTTGTAAAATATAAAGTCATAATTACCTTTTTATATTTTTGTATAGGGTGGAAACAAGCTTTCATAGTTTTTACAGACACACTTTATCCAGAAACACTTGATGATGTTAAGAAACAAACTGTGACTAAGCGTTCATCGTCTGAGCGTGTGTTTGTGTGTGTGTGTGTGTGTCTTCGCTAACACACTAATATTGCTGTCGTGTCTCTGATTTCTCTCCTGTTTCTCCTTATATTTCTTGCTAGCTAACATGGATAGCACTGAAGGTAACACGAACTAAACTGCCTCACTGTTGTATTTTCACACTCTTCTGCCGTCCAGTATGTTTATGTGTGTGTTTGTGTGTACTGTACAAAACTAACTTTAGCTGGACAATAACTTTATTCTAGAGCTGCTGTAAAGCCTAAACAATCTGTTATGGTAATCTCCTATGATCACTGTAAAGCTGCTTTGAAACAATCTATATTGTTAAAGCACTGTATAAATGAAGGTGACTTGACTATTGCGTCGTCCTCCTGCTCTGCAAAAAATGCTTTTCTTGCTTAGTATTTTTGTCTTGTTTCCAGTCAAAATATAAAAAAAAATCTTAAATCAAGATCCAATTAGTCGATGAGTAAAATGACATTAGATATTAAGTCCTGTTTTCTGGGAAGTAAATACAAATTAAGTGAGTTTTTGCGACAAATGGTGAGACAAATAATTTTGTTTCTGTTTGAATTAAGGTTGAATTATTGGCAGATAAACTTGTTTTTAAGCATCAACTCACTTAATTTTGATTAATTCCCCCAGAAAACAGGACATAATATCTTATGTCATTTTACTCCTCTAGTAAATGCATCTTGATTTAAGAATGTTTAGATATTTGGACTGGAAACAAGACAAAAATACTAAGTAAGAAAAGCATTTTTTGCAGTTTGTGTATGTGTATGTGTGTGTGTGTAACGTGTGTTTGTCTTCCTCCAGTACGCCTTATATAAGAAGATGACGCAGGCGGCCATACTGATTCAGAGTAAGTTTCGCAGTTATTACGAGCAGAAGAAGTTCCAGCAGTCTCGGCGGGCCGCCGTCCTCATCCAGCAATACTATCGCAGTTATAAAGAGTACGAGCGCGTCAAGCAGGGGCCGCGGGGGCCCGGGACCCTCAACAGCAAAATCAAGTGAGACACTGCAGATCATTACACGACACGAGGGGTGTAACGGTCCCACGTTTTCCTATGCGGTTTTCCGTATTCGTCATTCGGTGGCTCAAAACACCATTCAAAATGCGTTACGCTTTCGAAAAACGCAGAAAATCGAACCTGATCTGAATTTTTGTATGACAGACGATGGTTTCGGAGGCAGTGTGCAAACATGATTGACATAACGTGAAGTCGTATTTATTTTTTAAGGTATGAAAATTTCGGACTCAGTGTGCGATGACCTTAACGGTTCACAAAATTCACGGTTCGGTTCGATACGACACAGTAGTGTCACGGTTCGGTACATTTTCAATATAGCAAAAAGAAAGAAATGCCAGAGAAATGTCCTTGATTTAAAAAAAAAAAATTTATTTATTAAAAGAATAATTATTTTTAAATCAGTATGAGTTTAAGTTGTAAAAGTGAAACTTTTAGTTTTATAAATGGGGGTAATCTTTGAAGGATGAACAAATAATGTTTTGGTCATCAGATTAAAAATAACATTTAAATATGATAATATTTGAGTTTTGAAGTGCTGGGGAAAGATGTGTGACGTACTTGAAAGCATTTGATTATTCCTGCCACACTTCCATGGTTACAGTGAGTGTTACTACAGTAAAGCCATGGTGAATGTTGCTGATCTGTGGACTTAAAGCCTATAACGGGTTCATTCACGGCACGATGTTTCTCCTGGTTTCCACGTCAGCGCGGTTTGATCTAATAGAGATCTACGGTTAATAACGGAGACATTTGAATGCTTCTCACTAGATGTTATTCCTTCTGTGGCGAATTCAAATGCTCTCTTTACAGTATCTCTCAGCGCTGTGTAGTGACAGTGTCACTTGATCACGATCGTTGGGTTTGTACCGAACCGTCGAACGATTCAATGCGAATACGTGTCGTTACACCCCTACACGAACATCACACGACTCATGAGTGATTCTGTGGCGCTCACACTCTCGTTCTGTGTGTCAGAGGCTCGTTCCTGACCAAGAAACAGGACCAGGCCGCGCGGAAGATCATGCGTTTCCTCAGACGCTGCAGACACAGGTACACGTTTCTGTCATTCCTCAAGCCAGTCGTTCTCCACCAATCGGCCTCCAAATGCCTTTAAAATAAGACAAAACAAGCAATAAAATGAGCTCAAACGCATAGAAATGAAGATGTCTTTTGTCTAAATTCACTCTCTCATCCTCTGTTTTTATTTAATTTTATTTATATTGTAAAATTGCACATAAAAAATATCCTTAATCGTTAATTCTTATCCAGTTAATCATGAATAACTTCATGGAAATGAATAAAATCACCATAGGCATTTATATAATAAATCTACATTTTACTACAATAGGTCAGGCTCTAAAATACTGTATTGATATTATATAAATTGTGATTTAAATATAGTTTAAAAAGCCTTATCCTTAATTCTAATCCAGTAAGTCATGAACAACTGGAAAAGTCTTAAAATGAATAAAAATCTGAAACGGCATGGGTATTTTTATAATAAATACAATTTTTTCTAGTTAGGTCAAGCTCTAAAATATTTTATTTTAAATTATATAAATTGTGCATTAAAAACCAATCCTTAATTCTAATGTAGTAAATCTGGAAAACTCATGGAAATTAATAACATCATAAAACGTTATTGTTTTAAATGAGTATATCCATTTTACTAGTTATGAAAAGCTCTAAAATATTTTATGTATATTATGAAATTCTGCATTAAAAAGATATTTTTTTTTTTAAATCCTTATCCTTAATTCTTATCTGGTAAATCATGAAAAATTGGAAAAGTCCACAATGAACATTAATAAAATTGTAAAATTCCATGGCCATTTATACAATGAATATTCATTTTACTAGTTGGGTCAATCTCTCAAATATTTTATTTATATTTCATTAAGTCCCGTCAAAACGATTGATTGTGATTAATTGCATCTAACATAAAAGTTTGTAAATATATATGAGTGCGTGTGTGTATATATACATTAAATACAGTGTGTATATATATATATATATATATATACATACAAACTTTTTATGTTAGATGCGAATCTGATTAATCCCGATTAATCGATTTGACAGGACTAATTATATCCTTTTTTTACTGCTAAACAAAGAAAAAATATATATTTCTGTGGTGAAAACATCACAGGGCAAATATTCAGGGATTCAGACCTTGAATAAATTAAATTTGACATCTGATCTGAACAACATTTTTAGTGTAAATAATTCAGAACACGTCTAGATTTCTCCGTTTATTTTCTCTGCTATTTAGATCATGAGAATTAAGTTGTTTAATGAAATTGTGTGTTTGCAGGATTAAAGAGCTGAAACAGAGTAAAGAGCTGGAGCACAGAGGACTGACCACCTGACCACACACACACACACACACACTCTTTCAGTCGTGTTTACAGTCGTTTGCTCAGATACACTCCTGCCATCACTCGCCTCACACACTCTTGTCAAAACTACTACAGGATTTGATTGATTCAGAGAGAAAAGATGGAAAGTTTGAGCTGCATTATTAGCAGTGGAATATGGAAGCTTGTTTTCATCACGGAATAAAAAGTAATACAAAAAGTAATCGCAACTTTTTCATCTCATAAGACTTTTTTCTTGCAATTGCGAGTTTACTTCTCAGAATTGAAAGATATAAACTCGGAATTAGACGAGAAAAATACAATTGTGACATACCAACTCAAAATCGCGAGTTATAAATTCTGAATTATATATAAATAACTCACAGTTCGGAGGGAGGGGGGGGGGGGGGGGGGGGGGGGTATTATTGTTATTAATGATTATATAAAGTTGCAAAAAATGTATTCCATGGCGGAAACAAGCTACCATTGTAAAAGGACAGACAGGTTTTCTTCGGTTGCTTCTTTCCAGTCGTTGCTGCAACACTAAAGTTCACGTTCAGCTTTACTGAATCTTTGGAATGTTTTTATGTATTAATGGATCTCTATATAAATGTGAACAGTATATACGCTCATATATGCTCATAAACAGTTGATTGTGTTGGATATGAACTTATTTATTGATCTCTTGGAGATGTATTTTTTATAAACACTCGATGTTGCGCCTCAGAACAGAGAACCACAGAAAAATAACGACGCTGAGTTCATGGCGATATCCAAAGTCTTAAATCGTAGTTGTCATGGTAACACAGGGCGGAAACGTTTCGATCGCGATCACTGAAGGTGCCTGATTCTAGTCCAACGGTTTGTGTTAAACACATTTATGTTTATTAAATATAATATTAGTACAGAAAATAATATAAATTTCAGCTGTCACGAAAAATTTTTTTTTCAAAAACTCAATTTGTTAAACCAAGGGAGAATTGTTGTAAATAATGAAACCAGTGATAAAATCACTTACTGACCTCCGTTGTTAATCTGGCAACATTCACAAGATTCAACAGCTATTAAAAAAAAAAAAAAGTAATTGTGACTTTACCTCACAATTCTGAGGAAGAACATTGCTAGTTATAAAGTCCGAATTGCGAGATAAAAACTGTCAATTACCTTTTTATTTTTTATTCCGTTGTGGAAACAATCTTCCATAAGGACGTGCCGTTTGAGGAATCCCTCTCGATTATTATCTGAGGTAACAGCTTTTATTGACTGTCGTAGGGCTTTTATTTTGACGCATTTTTTTCAAACCCCATTTTAATTTCTGAGAACTCCCGGCTCTGATTGGATGCGTGATCTCAGACCCGGATTGTGTGAGGGAAACACGTTGCAAACGCTCTAGCCATCGTTTGACAGGATTAAAATGTCACGGTTCTGTTTTCTGGATATTTTTGAATGTGCCTTGAGGTGTTTTTAACTCATTAACTCCGACAGACCTGCGTCATTGAAGAACTGGTTGGTTCTCCGTCTTGATTCAGACTTTTATGCATTATTCTGTAAATATTGTACAATATAAATAACTGGTGGAAATATATTTAAGAATGAATATATTTGCTTCTGCCTGAGAAAATGTTTAATTTATTATCTGTGCTGATTGCTGATATGCACGGTTACATTTACGCTATGAGATTTTTTCAGCATGTTTTTTGCTTGCTGGTGTTTGTTTGCATGAGTTCCTGTTTGTTTCATATTTCCACTCACAGGCCTTTAGTACTGCTGATGCTGATGATGTTTATTTATGAATATAGACTTATGGACATGTTTGAATTGATTTCTATTGTAAATTCAGTCTGACATTTATTTGTTCAGACTGTTTTACTGTTTCGTAACATTTCATTAAATTCTTCAAATTCAGGTTTCATTTCTGTGTGTTTTTCCAGTTCACACTCAGACACAAGCAGATTCACAGTTGTTTTCAGAATATTTTATTTCTTGACAGATTACACACAGGGGCTAAAATTAACGTAAAGCACACAATCAGCGTTGGCTAATATATGAAACGGTGTCACCTGGTAACATTTTTAAATTAATTCTAACAATTCATGAACATGAACAAATATGAACGAAACGTTATGAAAGTTGAAGCCTTGACAATTTAAATACTCACGCTTGAACAGACAAGTTCACACATAATTATGCTAAAACAAATGCCAGTCTCTGCGAGTGTCTTAGTAAACAGTCGGTTATGGCTTAAGTGACTGTAAACACTAAAGACAAAACGTGTATCAGTATATTGGATCCGTGCATTATGTCTTAAAGTGACAGCAGCCTCATATTCCTGATGTCTGTTTTTGTTTTTAATTGTTAATCAAACAACAACAACAAAAATCACTCACTGCTCTTGACTGAGTAACTTTATTAAGGATTAATCTATATTTAATTTATACAGTGGAGACTATGCAGTGTTATTTTCTGTTTGATTGCTTAATCAGAATTGATTTTTTTTTTTACTGACTGTTTACTTTTCTGTAATAATGTTTTAAATTTATATAAGTTAGGCTAATAGTTTTAGCTGTGGTATTGACAATTTCACTGGTATCTAAAATTTGATAAATAAAAAAATTTATCAACCATATTCACAGCCACAACCATATTTATTTTGGACCCCGAGCGCGGGATCCCCGGACCGACACCCAAACACGTCACAGATCCCAGATCCACTCACACACCCGCGCGTATGGACTGGAGACCCTGGAGATAAAACCCGCCAAATACTCTGTATATTAATCCTTTTAGTGCTTTCTATTAATGGAAGTCCAGTTATGACAGCCACAAGTCATAATTATAAAATGTTGACTTTTTATATCATATGTATTTTTTTTCTTATGTGGCAGAAGTACTACATTCCACAGTCTATTTGTTGAGCACTTCAATAGTAATAATAATAATAATAATAATATGTACATAAAAGGAATAAACGTATTTTCTGTGTGCCTGTTTAAGTGGTGATCATAAGAGCAAACATCATAATTCATGTAAATAAAATTAAGAAACATTTATTTTGTGTGCCTGATAAAATGGTGCCCATAAAAGAGCAAAAATAGCTGTGATGAATTACGCATTTAAAACATGCTTTATAGTCGATGGTGCCTTAGCAAACATTAATTAATAATGACAGACTGACAACATTCGTGAAACAAATCATTGAAGAACTGATGAAACGGTGAAAATAAGTAATTCGCCTCGAGAGTAATGTTCAGATTTTTTTCTTCTGCTTTCTAAAAGTTTGATACTTTTGCCTTTAAACCGTCGTGGGGAAATCAAAAGTAATTAAATAAAAATTCAATTGCATGACTTTCTCGATGTGTTAGAAATGTTAGAGGTGGAAGTTCACTCATAAACGAGCATGTCGTTCAAATCCTGACCTTATATCTTCAGTTGAACACAAAATACGATATTTTGAGAAATGTATCAGAATATCCTCTTTTGTGTCCTGAAGAAGAAATGAAGTCGAGCTCAGATGGAATGACATGAGGATTAAACGAGACAAGTTTCTTTTCTTCTTTCCTTAGCATCTTTTTAAAGCATCTTACACGGAACAAACTACAGAAAAGCTTAGAAATCATAAAGTAGAAATAATTGACCTGATATTCAAATGTATGTGCAGACCCATTTCATAAAAGCCGGGGATGTAAATTACAGATCATAACACACAGCTGGAAAAAACATGACCTTCATCCCTCATAAAACACAACACAGTGTCACAAACAACTGCCTTTTATTTAATATCCATGAAGTCAGCCCCATCAAGCACAATAAATACAATTTAAAACACATTAAATATAGAGTTGCTAAAAGGCTCTGTCCATTTGTAGATATTTTGTCGTTCAGCAGAGTGTGTCCATCAGCACGGCACATACACAAATGCAAAAAGTAAAAGTACCAAAGTACAAAAATGCAAAAAGTAAATGTAGACGAATGCAAAGGTAAGAAAGTAAACAAATGCAAAAAGTAAATGTAAACGAATGCAAAGAAAGTAAACAAATGCAAAAAGTAAATGCAAACAAATGCAAAGAAAGTAAACAAATGCAAAAAGTAAATGTAAACAAATGCAAAAAGTGAATGTAAACGAATGCAAAGAAAGTAAACAAATGCAAAAAGTAAATGCAAACAAATGCAAAGTAAACAAATGCAAAAAGTAAATGTAAACAAATGCAAAAAGTAAATGTAAACAAATGCCAAAAGTAAATGCAAATGAATGCAAAGAAAGTGAACAAATGCAAAAAGTGAATGTAAACAAATGCAAAAAGTAAATGTAAACGAATGCAAAGAAAGTGAACAAATGCAAAAAGTGAATGTAAACAAATGCAAAAAGTGAATGTAAACAAATGCAAAAAGTGAATGTAAACGAATGCAAAGGTAAGAAAATAAAATGCAAACGAATGCAAAGGTAAGAAAGTAAACAAATGCAAAAAGTAAATGTAAACAAATGCAAAAAGTAAATGTAAACGAATGCAAAGAAAGTGAACAAATGCAAAAAGTGAATGTAAACAAATGCAAAAAGTGAATGTAAACAAATGCAAAAAGTGAATGTAAACGAATGCAAAGGTAAGAAAATAAAATGCAAACGAATGCAAAGGTAAGAAAGTGAACAAATGCAAAAAGTGAATGTAAACAAATGCAAAAAGTAAATGTAAACGAATGCAAAGAAAGTGAACAAATGCAAAAAGTGAATGTAAACAAATGCAAAAAGTGAATGTAAACAAATGCAAAAAGTGAATGTAAACGAATGCAAAGGTAAGAAAGTGAACAAATGCAAAAAGTGAATGTAAACGAATGCAAAAAGTGAATGTAAACGAATGCAAAGGTAAGAAAATAAAATGCAAACGAATGCAAAGGTAAGAAAGTAAACAAATGCAAAAAGTAAATGTAAACGAATGCAAAGAAAGTAAACAAATGCAAAAAGTAAATGCAAACAAATGCAAAGAAAGTAAACAAATGCAAAAAGTAAATGTAAACAAATTCAAAAAGTGAATGTAAACGAATGCAAAGGTAAGAAAGTGAACAAATGCAAAAAGTAAATGTAAACAAATGAAAAAAGTGAATGTAAACGAATGCAAAGGTAAGAAAATAAATGCAAAAAGTGAATGTAAACGAATGCAAAAGTACACAAGTGCTTGGCCAGTGTTTAGCAAGCATTCGTCTGCATTGAACAGTTACAGTGCGTTCTTGTGTTCCTGTGCTGGTAATTACCCTCGTGTAGAGTTAGTTTGAAGCCTCACACACAGCGGTCAGAAGTGTGTGCTGGAGTGAGAGGCGGTGAGCGGGGAGGTGCGGGCCCTGCGGCGCAGCTCGTCCGTGGGGCCCACCGTTAGCCGCAGCATGGAGAGGACATTAGCACGGTAGCGAGCGGACATGATGTTATACAGCAGAGGATTCACAGCAGCACTGACATAAAACAGCACTAAAGACACCAGATTAAAGTACTGACTGATGTAATACAAGCTAACGCTGGAGTCCGACACCGAAAACAGCGTGCGACTCACGTGGAACGGCAGCCAACACGAGATGAACACCAGCACGATCACCACTGCGAAGACACAACACAACACGCTCAAATGAGCTTCAATAGTTCTGCTAAAAATGACAAATCTCTTGATTTACTCAATGTAGTTACAAATCCAAATGCTCTTATATTGACATGCACCGTTAATTGTGAAAGTGACCATTTCTGTAGGAGTGCACAATATATCGAAATATCGCAAATGTATATATCAAGATATGCATATCGCAACAGCTTGCAATAACTGGGGTCAACTGAGGAGAAAATCACTCACTGCTGTTTGCTGAATAACTTTTGTAGTTTTTTGTGAAACATGTATGTAGGTTGTATAATTTTAAAGATATTTGAAAGATATTTTAAGTTGATTTTACACACTTTAAGCATTATCGTATCGCATATCACATTATTTAATGAGTTGTTGCATATCGCACTTTTCTTCAATATCGTGCAGCCCTACATGCTCCAAAAAGGACTAAAAAGTGTCACAATAAGTAATCCGATAGCTTTGTGTGAGAAACAAATGCAGGTTGGAGCTCATTCTCTGCACAATACAATTCAGATGTGGCGCATTTTGATTGGTTGTGACAGTTTGATGTCACTGAAAATTTGTTGTGTGGAAAAGAAAAATGGGAAGATTCACCCAAAAAAACCCCCTGAATGTTCAAATAAAGTAGTAAAAACTTGAACTTTCAGCTATAGTTTCCAAAGCAGTATTTCTCATCTTTTATTTTGGTTTAACTGAATGTACTAAAACAACTAAAACTGAAATAAAAATGTATAAAAACGGACAAAAACAACAAAATTACTAAAACTTTAAAATTAAAATACAAAAAAATAAATAAAACTAATTCAAAAGTGTCTCAATCATACTAAAATAACACTGAGAAAATACGGGAACACTTTACAATAAGATACATTAATTAACATTATTTAACTACCTTAGTTTACGTCAACTAAGTATGAACAATATTTCTTCAGCATTTACTAATCTTAGTTAATATTAATTTCAACATTTACTAATCAATTATCATTAAATATCCTTAAAATCAGAGGTTGTATTTGTTAACATTAGTTAATGCACTGTGAACTAACATGAACAAACGACGAACAGCTTTATTTTTATTAACTAACGTTAACAAAGATTAATAAATACTGTAACAAATGTATTGCTCGTTGTTAGTTCATGTTAGTTAATACATTAATTAATGAACCTTATTATGAAGTGGGTTACGCTTTATTTTAAGGTGTCATTGTTACAGTGTAATTATATATTTAAGTACTGAGTAATATTAATTAACTACATGTATTTACTATAGGGTTAGGGTAGGATTAGGGTTTGGTTGAGGGTTAGTTGCATGTAATTATGCATAATTTACTGTTATTACTATGGTAAGTACATGTCACATATGTAACAAGGACATTGTAAAATAAAGTGTTACCGAAAATACTTCTTTAAGGTGCAGTGTGAAAGTTTTAGCGGCATCTAGTGGTGAGATTGTGAATTGCAACCAACAGAAGTTACGGTGGCCGACAGGAAGTGATGTCGTCGTCTGAGACAGCAGAGAGAAGCCAGTTAAACAATGAGGTTTCTTTACAAAGATAAATTAAGAAATTAGGTTTACGTCATTAATCAGTAAAACGATGTTATTGCGAATATTATTGTTAGTTGTTCATCATTGTGTCAGTGTTTTATTAGCTGACTTTGTTGTTCTTCGTGCAAAGAAGCTGCTAGTGACGAAACGCATTTGTCCGCTCAGGGCCACTGTAGAAACATGTCGATGTAAGCGACCCGCGGTGTGTGTAGAGAGAAACGGCTCATTCTAAGCAAATAAAAACATAACGGCTCATTATGTAAGGTCTTTACACACCACTGAAAACATAGATATGTATATGATATTGCATTTCTGTCAACAGATCCTCCTAAATATTACACACTGCACCTTTAAGGATCTAACGTCACAATTCACTATTCCCCATAATCCTCTGCGCTCACCCATCATCCGCAGGGTCTGGCGGTGTGTTTTGTCCCGGTGCAGGTGTGCGCGCAGGTGCAGGCGGCGGGCGATCAGGCCGTACAGGAGAGACAGGACCGCGAGCGGGCAAATGAAGTAGAGGTTGGAGAGCCACAGCATGGCTTTGAGGAGCCCTGAGGTCTGAGCGAACTGTGTGCATCGACACTCACTGGCTCCCCCCTCGAACCGCTCCACCCCGACCAGAGCCAGCGCGGGCCCGGCACTGAGCGACGCCACGGCCCACAGCCCCGCGATCAGCACGCGCACACGCCCCCGGGTGACCAGCATGCGCGCGCGGAGGGGGAAACACACGGCTAGGTATCGCTCCGCCCCCAGAGCCGTCATGTGGAGGATGGAGGAGAAGGTGCAACACTCGCCCACAAACACCGAGAGTTTGCACACGGCGTCGCCCAGGAGCCACGGACGAAACCGCCACAACTGCAAGAGTGAAGAACAGCATGCGTTAGATGGGTGATTGATTATGATTTCACTTTTCTAACTTTAGTTAGTGTGTAATGTTGCTGTTTCAGCGTAAACAACATCTGCAAAGTTTCGACGCTCAAAGTTCAAAGCAAAGGGAGATAATTTTATTTGACAGAAATCGCTTTTTAAGGACTACAACAAACGGCTGGTAGGGACTACACGAGCTTCCTCCCGGGTTAGTGACATCATCACTAACCCTAACATTTACATAAAAACAACAACATACCACTCTGAAACTTCCTGTGAAATCCGAGCTTGAAATCCGTTCAGCACGATACTCTTGTTCGTTAACACTGTCAGGGTCTGAATCGGGCTCGAAATGGTTGGAAATTGACAGCATTGTTAATATTTACATCTGAGCAGAGCTCACTGTTATGAAGGGGCGGGACATTTCCGCAGCCAATCACAACACACTGGGCCAGCTAACCAATCACAGCACGTATTTCGGAAGGAGGAGCTTCTCCGAAAACGACTCATTCAACCAGACTGGGGGGAGAGAGTAGCTGTAATATTGTAAAATATGTGAAAAATAATGCGTATTTTTGAACAAACAAGCATGAAAACATATTCTAGTACACCCAAAAACACAATCAAGACTTTGTTAAAGGGCATAACAGGACCGCTTTAATGCTGATTGCAAAACTTTTGGTTATTAATTAGTGCACTCTCATCGCCTTTCGTGAATGTGACAGAGCAAATCTAAAGACACTGCAAGAGAAATTAGTGTAGTGGAGAAAAAAATTGTAAATTGCGTGATTGCTTATATCGTCGCAAAATGTAACTATATTACCGCACAGCTCTTTATATAAAGTTACGTCCAACTTTATCTGTATAGTTTGTAACTATTATCACTCACATATATCAACTATTATCACTCACATATCCCCATACATAAGTAAAGTGACAGTGTTGGGGGTAATGCATTATAAGTAACGCGAGTTACGTAATCAGGTAACACATTACTTTTAAATTTACAATAAAATATAATTTTTTTTTAAATATAATTGCTGAAATGTTGGACTTCTGTGTCTATTCTTCTGCAATCCAGAACAGCAGCACAGCCGAAAGGTTTGTTTGAGCTGCGCCCTCTACTGTACAGGTGTGAGTTTACATTTCCTTTTTGGTGTGAAAGGGCCTTTACATTTGCCAAATATATAACTTTTTTTATATTAAAAAACAAACAAGCAAGCCCAGCTCAGGTGGGAAAAAGTAACGCAAAAGTAACGTAACACATAACTTTCCATAAAAAGTAACTAAGTAACAGCGTTTGCGATTAAACAGTGCTTGCGATTAAAACGGCGTTTGCGATTAAAACGGCGGTTGCGATTAAAACGGCGGTTGCGATTAAAACGGCGGTTGCGATTAAAACGGCGGTTGCGATTAAAACAGTTTGTGATTAAAACAGCGTTTGCGATTAAAACGGCGTTTGTGATTATAACGGCGCTTGCGATTAAAACGGCGTTTGCGATTAAAACGGCGGTTGCGATTAAAACGGCGATTGCGATTAAAACGGCAGTTGCGATTAAAACGGCGGTTGCGATTAAAACGGCGGTTGCGATTAAAACGGCGGTTGCGATTAAAACAGTTTGTGATTAAAACAGCGTTTGCGATTAAAACGGCGTTTGTGATTATAACGGCGCTTGCGATTAAAACGGCGTTTGCGATTAAAACGGTGTTTGCGATTAAAACAGCGGTTGTGGTTAAAACAGGTACACTTGCAGATAGTTTTTCAGGCGGTATTCAGGTATCCAACTTTATAGTATCTAACAATTATCACTGAGCTTTATTTATTTAAAGTTGGATATATAAGTACATCCAAGTTTATACATATACATACAGTACACTCGCGTAATGCAACATATATTATATAGCAAATCTCAACTGCGTGATTGCTTGTATTTTCGCAATTATATGTAACTATATTATCGTCCAGCTCTAAATAATATGCTAAATGCGACAAATAAAGATATTATAAACATTAACAACATGATTTTCAGTAAAGCTGCTTTGAAACTTTATATTGTGGAAAGTTCTATTCAAATAAAATTGTCTCAACTTTAAGTTGAATTGATTCACCAATTTGAACTTCACACATTAACTTCGACAATCCCGATACATTTGTGAGTCATTAAACATGCACAGGTCGAACGAGTCTTGCAGTGTGGATCTGGTTTATATCTGCACGAACACACAGAATAAAAGAGCAATTTGCATCAATGGCAGCTGGAGATTTCCTTCAGCCATTGGTAATGCGACACAGTCGAGCAGAACTCGAGTCGCGACACCAGTGGGAGTGTTTGATAGCGATCCGACACATATATAGGAACTGATACTAGAGCTCAACCCTTAACGGAGTAGTTCACCTCAGAATGAACATTTCCTGATCATTTACTCTCCTCCACGTCATCCAAGATGTTCATGTCTTTCGTTCTTTAGTGGAAGAGAATTAAGGTTTTGTTGAAAACACTCCAGGATGTTTCTCCATATAGTGTCTTCAATGGGGTCCAACGGGTCGAAGGTCCAGATGTGAGTTTCAGTGCAGCTTCAAAGTCTCGACACGATCCAGCCGAGCAATAAGAGTCTGATCTAGACAAACCAGCGGACATTTATAAACAAAATAAGCTGTGATGCACCTCACATTATTTATTCAGGTTGAAAGGTCAAGCGTGTTCCAGTTCAGAAATGTAGAACACAGCAAAAATCTCATTTTCTCCTCCAACTTCAAAATCGTCCGACATCATTATTTTACCTTTTATTTTTTGTAAATGGCGTTTGACTTAGTCTTTGCGCGTTCGCTTTGTAAACACTAGATCTGTTCTTCCGCCTACGTCACGCTTGACCTTTCAACCTGAATACGTAACGTGTGGCGCATCACAGCTAGTGCAAGACGAGCATTAGTGGTTAAAAGTATATAAATGTTTATTTTGTTATAAATGTCCGCTGGTTTGTCTAGATCAGACTCTTATTCCTCGGCTGGATCGTGTCGAGACTTTGAAGCTGCACTGAAACTCACATCTGGACCTTTGACCCGTTGGACCCCATTGAAGTCACTATATGGAGAACAATCCTGGAGTGTTTTCAACAAAACCTTAATTCTCTTCCACTGAAGAACGAAAGACATGAACATCTTGGTTGACGTGGAGGAGAGTAAATGATCAGGAAATGTTAATTCTGAGGTGAACTACTCCTTTAGCAGCCGCATGAAAGCGCACGTGAACACTGGAGTACCTTATAGAGGTCGAGCGGCATCAGGAGCAGGATCAGGACGTCCGACAGGGCCATGCTGCTCAGGTACAGGTACGTGGTGCTCCGCATCTGTGGGCGTCGCCACACCACCAGGATCGTCAGGGCGTTTCCCAGAAGGCCGAGCAGCAGCAGCGGGACACACAGCGTCGTGACCACCACGAGCACGGTGTCGTCGAAGAGAGACAGGTCTTCCCAGTCGTCCCATTCCTCCCAGTCCGATCTGTTCCCACAGTTCACGCACCAGCCGGATCCAGAAGCGTCTTCCATGACCGGAGCTCAAAGCGGACGCTTCATCATGACTGAGGTCAGGACCGAGATGATGCAGGACGTTATTGAATCTCTTCTGTCTCTCTGTGACGCTCACCACTGGAGATCAGTGCCACATCCACGACCAGAGGAAGAGATCGAATTCACTCAATCACACACACACACACACACACACACACACACAGTCTGGTTCGCTATCTTTGTGAGGACTCTCCATAGACGTAATAGTTTTTATACTGTACAAACTGTATATTCTCTCCTCTTACACTAACCCTATCCATCACACACACACACACACACTCACCTTACCATCACACACACACACACACACACACTAACCCTACCCATCACACACACACACACTCACACACACACACTCACCTTACCATCACACACACACACACACACTAACCCTATCCATCACACACACACACACACACACACACACACACACACACACACACACACTCACCTTACCATCACACACACACACACACACACTAACCCTACCCATCACACACACACACACTAAAAGAAAACTAATTAATCTTATTTACGCATTGTTTTCAAGACATTTAACGTTCCCCTCCAACTGAATACAAATCTCATTTTTATTACAGCATCGCCATAAAAAAAAGATTGTAAATAGAAAAAGTAAAATACTGTAAGTATATACTAGAGTATTATTTGTAGTACTCAATTTAATTTATATAAATTAACAAAAAAATGTCACATTAGTCATGTAAAATAAATGCTAACTGAAATAAGATTAAACTAGTTGCCAAAGCAACATTTCTTATTTTTCAGTAAAACTAAAACTGAAACGAGTAAAAACAACATAAAACACTAACTAATAAAAACAGGAAACCTACTTTATGCCATTTAGATTTTTTTTGCATTGTTTTCATGACAATTTAAACCCCTCCTAATGAATCAAAATCTCTTTTTTATTAGTATCAGCATAAAAAAAACATTTAAACGATGAAGTAAATTTGCATGTAAAGTAAGTATGTAAGTGCTTATTAAGTAGAAATGATATTCGTATTTGTAGTACCTAATTTATGTATAATTAATAAAAAAAAGGGTTACATTAGAACATTTATATCATTATAGTCAGGAGAATTTAGAGTTCAATTACAGCAAAAATAGTCAAGATGCTAAAAAAACGCCTCAATTTCTTCATCCAAAATATTATTCCTGATTTCTTGTGATTTGGGTGAGAAGTATTTTTCACGAGATTCACTTTAAAGTCTATTTTAACTCCGAAATCAGCGTGTGATGTCTGTGCTCTTGCAGTGATTAATGTGTGAATTGATCGTTTTAACGACTAACCCCGGTGAACCTGAAGCTGGTGTGCGAAAGACTTCTTTGAGCAAGTGTGTGTGTACAATCACTCAAGGCCAAACTCTCTTTAAATAATCACATATTTATTGCTATTAAATTAATTCACCTTAGGCTAAAAAAAAATACATTAATACACAATAAAGCTTACAATACAAACTCACACACTCATCGATCCAAAGCAGGAACACACACACTCTTCATGATTCCCAGAGTTTGTGCAGATGATGTAGGTGAAAGGTTGTGTGGGCGGGTCTAGGAGCAGGAAGTGGGCGGGGCAAAGGGATGTTGTTGCCTGGCAACAGCGGAGTCTCTCTGAGCATCTTGTCAGCACTGAAGAACTGCAGTACATCAGGGGCCTCTAGTGGCGGACACGGGAACTACACACACACAACAAACATAAAAAACATTATTCAAATCTGTACAGTCCATAATAAGCATGATTCAACATGGGCTGCGTATACTATATCATAACCACTTCATGAATACTGTGCAGAATACATTGCCTACTAACTCTACACAAAGCATCAATTGAATTGTATACTGACATACCAACTCCAAAACACTGGCTTAGTTTATTGAATGAGCTCAAAAGAATTCAGAGAATTACCAAGGTAACATTCTAAATTATTAAAATATTAAAAAGATATTAGAAAGACAAAAAAAAAAAAATGTAGAAAATAAAACAAAACAACTAGAATAAGATGAGGAGAGCAATCTGCCATGTTTATACATTTTATTTTCTTATTCTTCTAGATGTTCTGCTGGTGAATAAGAAAAGAAAAAAATAAGCTTATGACCATTAAAATGATTATTTTATGGTTATGTGGTTTATGGAATATATTATTCCTGTATCAATCCATCTAAAAAAAGCACTGCAAAAAAATGCTTTTCTTGCTCAGTATTTTTGTCTTGTTTCCAGTCCAAATATCAAACATTTCTTAAATCAAGATGAGTGAAATGACATAAGATATTATGTCCTGTTTTCCGGGGGAATTAATCAAAATGAAGTGAGTTGATGCTTAAAACAAGCAAAATTATCTGCCAATGCGGTGAGAAAAATAATCATAATTCAAACAGAAACAACATTATTTTTCTCACCCCTTTGGCTGATAATTTTGCTTATTTTAAGCAAAAACTCACTTCATTTTTATTTTATTTCCCCCAGAAAACAAGACTTAATATCTTATGTCATTTCACTCTAGTAAATGCATCTGGATTTAAGAAATGTTTGATATTTGGACTGGAAACGAGACAAAAACAATATTGCAAGTAAGAAAAGCATTATTTTTGCAATGTATGAACGATCTTTTGATATCGTATACTCATATTCATATCAGACCGTTGCTTCACCTCTGCTCAGTAAATGCACACGTCTAAATTCTGCGGTCACTTCTCTAAAAAGTGAGACATGTTCCCCTGCAGAGTCTGGCATCCGGCGTAATATTAACCGTCGCATGAGTTTAGCATAAAGTCCAGACATGATGAAAATACACACGTGGCTCGTTCTGCTTCAATAGTGTTAAGACGACAGCGTTTAGCAGAACGTAACACCACAAGGGCTGATTCCTAGAACCTGATAAACATCCCCTTCCTGATCTGATATCTATTGTCAAATATTATATAATATATATATATATATATATATATATATATATATATATATATATATATATATATATATATATATATATATATATATATATAAATAGTCAAAGCTCTCTTGACAATGTCATCTTACTCAGATATATTTGGTTAAAGACTTGTTTGTTGTTACTTTGTATTTAATACTTCCTATTAAAAGCTGATTATTACTTAGAAATGTATTTAAACCCTTAAGTGTCACCATAGCCATTACATATTTAAAACAGTACTAAACCTAAACTAATACTGACAAACTATACATCGCTTGAAATCTTACAATCTGTAGTTTTCATATTTGGTGATTGATTTTCAAAATAAATTACAGAGGAGCCATAATTTATCAATCTGCAACAAGAATATTTTCATACTCCTAAGGCGTGTTCAGACCTTTATTTTGAAATAGTGATGAAGATGAAAATCATGAAAGAATGGTAGAAACTTCAGTTTGTTTTCATGCCAATAGTTCAAAAGATAACATCCATTAAATTATTTTAGAAAAAAAGGTCTGAAAATGTTTTAAATATAAAGAAAAAAGAATAGATTCACCATTTGTGACGCGGCAGCGAGCTATAACGCACATGCGTGTTATTTGTATGTGTTTCTTAGAGGTTGAATTCATATCAAAATCTGCCAAACTTCTCATATTACTTCTGAATAGGATGTCTACTTCATAAATTGTATGAAAATTGTGGTAATAATGGTTCAGATCACTCAAACACATATGTAAATGGAGGCGCCCTTATATGGGCAGTGATGGAGTCTGGTTGTCCTAGTGGAAGCGGTCGGTACTGCAGACACACACACACACACACACACACACACACTCACTGAAAGCTCATTTACTGAGATATCAACCTACAATTTGATACACAACATGTTCAGAGTTTTGGCTTTGATTTTCTTGCAGTATTAGAGTCCACCAGGTTTGGAAAAAATATATTTTATATAAAATATGAATAATTACATTTGCACATTTTCATAAATTCAAACTTCTATAACTTTTTTTTCTTTTTCACTTTCTTAATTTATTTAACTTCTACACAAATCTGCCAAATGTCCTCTTTAAAACAAGACCAATCTTACATCTATATTCCAAAGCATTCTGGAATTACAACCACTTAAAGGGTTAGTTCACCCAAAAATGAAAATTAAGTCATTAATTACTCACCCCCATGCTGTACCAACCCCGTAAGACCTTCGTTCGTCTTCGGAACACAAATGAAGATATTTATGATTAAATCTGACAGCTGGATCACTCCTCCTTAGGCTCCATAAGGGAATGAATCCGGACGGCCCAGAGAGTCATTAAAGAAAATGTTTAAATATTCCATGTCGCAACAGTGGCTCAACTATAAGTTTATCAAGTGACGAGAATACTTTTTGTGCGAAAAAAAAAAAAAAAATAATGACTTTATTCGACTATTCCTTTTCTTCCTTGTAGGCCTGAAACGAGACTTCAAGAGATTTCCACGACGCGCACGCGCGAGAACTGAACTGAAGTAGTTGAAGGAGATCGCAATTCTCGCACATGCGTCGTGGAAATCTCTTGAAGTCTCGTTTCAGGCCTACAAGGAAGAAAAGGAATAGTCGAATAAAGTCATTATTTTTTTTTTTTTTTTCGCACAAAAAGTATTCTCGTCGCTTGATAAACTTATAGTTGAGCCACTGTTGCGACATGGAATATTTAAACATTTTCTTTAATGACTCTCTGGGCCGTCAGGATTCATTCCCTTATGGAGCCTAAGGAGGAGTGATCCAGCTGTCACATTTAATCATAAATATCTTCATTTGTGTTCCGAAGACGAACGAAGGTCTTACGGGGTTGGTACAGCATGGGGGCGAGTAATTAATGACTTAATTTTCATTTTTGGGTGAACTAACCCTTTAAGTTCGGATTGTGCATTTTCATGTTTATTCAAAAAAGGGGGCGCGACACTTAAGAGGTTAACCATTAAATCATTTTTAATCCTCACTTCTCCGTCTGACTGTGTTTCACTGCATCAACTGTATTCTCTTTTTATTGTTTATATTAATGTACAGCAGTGGTTTTATTGCTTTATTAAACACTCCAGCTGTTGGAAAACCCATAATGAAAACTGCTATTAACAAGATGCAAACAGAAGTCTGACCTTATTGGTCAGGCTGGTGGTGGGCGGGGCCAGTGCTGGCCTATCCTGTAGAGCCTGGCTGATGAGCTGATCGCGTGATAGGCTGACGCTAACTAAGGCCCGGTAAAGGTGCTGAGAGCGAGGGAAGTTCAGCCCTGTAGAAAACCAGGTTAACACAGAAAAAATATATATTTATTAATGCATTTAAGCTCCAATGTGTGTGTGTGAACAATGAGCCGATTATGTTTGCGTGGAGAACGTTTATTTTATTTTATTATATTTCAGCTAGTTGCCAAAGCAACATTTTTCATTTTCATTTAGTGTAACTTGATGTGATAAAATAACTAAATAATAATAAATAAAAAACTATATAAAAATAACTTGAAAAAAATATCTAATCCACGCTATTTAGATTTTTTTGCATTGTTTACATGAAAGTTGAGCACAAATAAACCCCTCAAATAAACACAAATCTCAATTTTATTAGTATCAGCATAAAAAAAACATTTCAATTATGAAGTAAATTTGCATGTAAAGTACAGTAAGTATAAATTATAGTAGCATTTGTTGTACTGAAAAAAAAAATCACATTACATAAAATAGTCATAAAATAAACTTTAACTGAAATAAATCATTAAAAACAAACATTTTTTTCAGCTAGTTTCTAAAGCAACATTTCTTATATTATTTAGTTTAACTTAATGTACTAGAATAAAACTGAAATAAAAATTATATGCAAAATGAGCATGTTTTGAAACATACTTCAATCAAAAAAGATTGAAAGTTAAGTAAATTTGCATGTAAAGTACAGTAAACTATAGTTGTATTTGTAGAACTCAAATTAATTCATGTATAACTTAATTTAAAATTTAGTTTAATTTAAAAAAAAATCACATTACAGTCATGAGAATTTAGAGGATTTGTTTTGAGCTTATTGCAAAAATAGTCACAATTCAACAATCATAATCTCCTCAAAATAAGCTTCTTCATATGAAATATAATTTCAGTTCAATTCTTTTGATATTAGTGTGAAGTATATATTATTATGATTTTTGTGAGATTCAGATTAAAGTCATGGTAAATAATTAGTGAATTGATTGTTTTAATTAGTTTTAAAGGGGTGGTTGATTATGATTTCACTTTTCTAACTTTAGTTAGTGTGTAATGTTGCTGTTTGAGCGTAAACAACATCTGCAAAGTTACGACGCTCAAAGTCCAAAGCAAAGGGAGATATTTGCTTTTAATGAAATAGCTTGAAGGGACTACAACAAACGGCTGGTAGGAACTACAGGAGCATCCTCCCGGGTTAGTGACATCACAAACCCTAAAATTTACATAAACCCCGCCCCCGGGAACACGATTTATAGATTATCATGTCAGAATATACTAATCAAGCTACATAAATTCATCAACTAACCATTCAGGAATATTGTCTACATGTTGTCACTTCTTGAGTCTCTCTATCTTTCGGTCTTCAGTTTGAACATAAAAGGCTAAAAGATTTTCACATTTTCAGTGCATGTGCAAGCTCTTGAAGCTCCGCCCCCTGTGCAGGGGAGCAGCAGCTCATTTGCATTTAAAGGGACACACACAAAAACAGTGTGTTTTTGCTCACCCTCAAAAAGTGACAACTTTAACATGCTATATAAAAATATCTGTGGGGTATTTTGAGCTAAAACTTCACACACACACTCTGGGGACATCAGAGATTTATCTTACATCTTGTGAAAAGGGCATTATCCAACCCTTTAATGTTGTGTTGTCTTACCCTCTGCTGCTTTAGCGCTGATGTGGTTCTTTGTGAGCGTTGAACTCTGTAATTTCTCTTTGACGGCTCTCTCGGGATCGAACGCCTGTTCCGCCACTTCCTGAAGCTCCGCCCTCAGTGCCAGGGTAGTGTTTAGCTCCGCCCCTTCAGTCAGCTGTCCATCACACACTCCGCTCGTAACCCGATCCCTCCCTTTAGCTGATTCATGACCTGAATAACAAGCACATGTAGACTCCATTCATGACACAACATGCAGAAATGAATCATTCACAGAGCAAATGTGACCAAAAATGTGAATGATCTCAGTTTACAGCAAATTACCAAGCTTCAAATCTACTCTAGGATGAATCTCCATTATTAGGAGCATATTTTGCAGTACATTTGACATGATTTTCATGACGAAATAAACATTTGGTTTCCCTTGCACCTAATATTGACCCGTGATGTCTCATCAGAACGGCTGTGTTGGTTTTACCGTGCTTGTCTTTGTTTTGAGGTTTCCGGACTTGATTATTTCTGGGTTCTGGGATCACCGGATGAATGCTGCACTGCGGATTCACATTAAAACGCACCTGAAACACACACACACACACACACACAATGTTACAAAGACAATTACATGCATCTAGCAGTCACTTTCACCCAAAGCGACTTTTGCATTTAAGGCAAACATTTGATAAGTTCATGCATTCCCTGCGAATCAAACCAATGATAATAATACAAAGACATCACAATGACTGGATCCTTTAAGTTTCAAGTCATTTGTAGAGTTAAATAAATATGGAAAAGTGTCAACAGTAAAATTTTTTTGGAAGAATGAGACGCATATTTACAGTAAATACATCCATTCAAATACATATTCTGCACAAATACAGTACGCATTAATAAAATGATAAATAACCCTGAATATTCCTTAAGGAAAGACACTACCGGTTAACTTTAACTAACAGATGTGACCATATCTTCCCCAAGTTAATTAATCGCAGTACTATAAGATGATTGAAACGTTTTCTGAAATGTTATGTTTAAATGTGCAAATGAGGCGTTATCTAATTAAATATGCACTCATTTGCATAAACGTCCAGAAAATAATCTGAATATTGATTAAAGCCAGATTCAAAATCCTTGTTTGATTTTGTTTTCATATTAGAGTTAAAGGTTTTTACTGAGGGGATTTTGGATTTCTCTTTTTATCTCTTCATAAACCAGAAAATACTGTTAATAGACAGAAAAAAAATATTTTCAGCATATATTTTATATAAACTATTATAAAAACCAGTGTGAATGATACATGAACAAACCCTTCAGTAAAAACCTTCAGAATATAGATATGAATAAAACTGTAAAGTTTGGTGTGTGTAAGTGCTGCCGAAGTGCTGGAAAAAACTCATTTATAAAAATATGGGCTTTAAAAATATGGATTATAATTGAAATCTCAAGGTGCAAATAAATCAAATGCATTAAATTAAACACTTAAAATTGCTTTTTCTATGTTTTCTTTCCACTAGTCTAAAAGAAGACTTTTAATCACAAAATTGACAATTTCATGAGAAAAACAATGCGCACACACACTGTGTGAGAGTGTGTGAGAGACTCTCTCACTCTCACACACACACACTCTCTCTCTCTCTTTCTCACACACTCACTCACTCTCTCTCCCTCTCTCTTACACACACACACAGTAACTGTGAAATCAAACCCTACAGCATCATCTAGTGGAGACACAGAACTACCAGTGAAACGGGTTTATCTATCTCCTGTTGAAACATGTCTGTGGTGTATTTATCCTTTAGTGAAACCTGTCTGCGGTGTGTGTCTGCTGTCCGCTCAGGGGTGAGAGAGACAGACAGGTCCAGGTCGGGACAGATCAGTTCTGTGTCCTGAACCGGCTCGACCCGCAGAGGTTCAGGAGCCACACGAACATGAGGTTCTCCTGACGACTCCATCACACATCAATCTGACAGAGAGAGAGACATCATCAACACAATATAGTATCACTCCACACTATTATTAATAATACATATATAGCACCAGTCAAAAGAAACATTTTTTTTTATGTTTTTGAAAGAAGTCTCTTAAGCTTGCCAAGACTATATTTATTTGATCTAAACAGTAATATTGTGAAATTTTATTGCAATTTTAAATCAGCTGTTTTCTACGTGAATATACAGTAAAGTGTAATTTATTCCTGTGATTAAAGCTGTATTTTCAGCATCATTACTCCAGTCTTCAGTGTCACATGATCCTTCAGAAATCACTCTAATATGATGATTTTGTACTCAATTATTAGGCCTATTGGTGCTCAATTATTAATAATGGTTCTTATTTGATATCATTGTTGAAAACCATTTTTGCATGTTTAATATTTGTCCTGAAACTGATACATTTTTTAATAGAAAAGTGAAAAGAGCAGCATTCATTTAAAATAGAAATCTTTTGTAACAATATAAATGTTTTTACGGTCTCCTTTGGTCAAATACATGCAAGGACACATTTAATTATATATAGGGCCTATATATATCACAGTTTCCACAAAAAAAGATATATGAAGCAGCACAACTGTTTTCAATATTGTTAATAATCAGAAATATTTCTTGAACACCATTAATAATACTTAGCAAAAAGACAGACAGACAGATTTACTTACACACACTTACACACACACACACACACACACACACACACACACACACACACACACACACACACACACACAACGATAACAACTGATTGTTTACTATTGTGCTTCGCAATATACCATGAAATATGATCAACAGATTCTCTATATTTTGTTCATAAAGATTACAGTGACAATTTGCAAGATCACATGCATTTAAACAGAAGTTTTAAACCGCCATTAAATCATTAGAACAACAAGTTCGATCTGAATGTAAACGTGAAAACACACTCTTAACTTACCCTTAATTTCACAAAATGACGTCAGCTGTTGCGCCAAACAATACATTGCCTCACGGTTAAATATGCGACAATCAATACAGAAAATATCTAATATGAGAAAAATTAAAACTCCCTCCACAGCTGCCGCTCGCAGGCGTACTTCCGGGTGGAGATGACGTCACTGCGCATGCGCACTGACAGCCTTTCGCACAAGAGACTTCAGACATAATATCCATATTATATACCACCACACAAACATGTTTAAATATACCCAACACGAAGATATGAACACATTTATTTACTTTTAATATATATAACACACAAAACAGATGTAAAATAATCGCTGTACTTTGAGGTGTTCGTGTCCAATATGAACCTGCAGTGGTCACGTGGTACACAGTCGTAGCTCAATTACGAGTCTAAAGTTGTAATTACGAGTTCGATGATCACGTGAATGCTCTTTACAAGTCAGAATAGTTAAGGTAATTACGACTTGGCGTGAAACGCACCTATATTACAGAGGAATACGTATACT